>OU342740.1:376539158-377104439 GCA_910589775.1 Avena eriantha
GTAGCATGAGGTTCGGTATTCATAAGTAAGGGGCATGGGACTATAATTTATAACTTGTCAAGCATATCCTCTTAGTTGTGTCACTTTAACCTTAACCACCAAAAGATGCCTATGATAGGGGCAATGAGAGATGAAAGCTAGTAAGTATCATAATTTTTGGGAGCTCTTTATGAGACTTGCAATCCTTGCTTCCCTCTGCGAAGGGCCCTTTTCTTTTACTTTGTAGTTGAGTCAGTAAACATATTCCCTTCTACCTCAGCAAGTATTGTGAGTTGATGTGTTTCATTCATTCATATGATGATTTATGCAATCATGTCTTATGTTCCTTGTTTTGCACATTGCTCTTATCTTGTTGTTTACTACTTTGAAAGCTATCATTGAAAAACCAGCTATTTGTGAACTCCAGCAAATTATCAACTATTCTTCGACCAAGAGCTAAGTTTGCCATTACCTATTATGATTCACTTTATGTATCTTTATTGTGTTTCCTTTACTTATTACAAGTTGAGTTATATAATAGTGAGTTGCCTTCTATTATGATCTATGTATTTGATGAATGTGATGCTTCTTGTCCGTATTATTTTATCGACTCTTCACTCCATAAACCTGAGGCCATGTTTATTGAGCTCAATTTTGCTTGGGGACAAGCGAAGTCTAAGCTTGGGGGGAGTTGATACGTCCATTTTGCATCACTATTCTATGTCTTAATTCACTATTATTCATTGATATATTTCATATTGAGAGGTGATACTTATGTTATTTCATCTATTTTTGCATGGTTGATGACTTTTGGAGCATGGACCGCTACAATCAGGATTCTGATGGAAAATGTGCTGTTTGGAGGCAAAATTCGCGAAGATCAGAAAATCCAGGAAAATATACGGAAAATCCTATTTTTCCAGAAGACTAAGGATGCCAGAAGACGGAGTGGAGATGGGCCACATGGGGCCCACACCACCCCATGGCGCGGGCAGCCCTATGCCGCGCCAGGAGGTGGTGTGGCCACCCTGGCCCACTCCAGCCTCTCCCCTCTGGCGTATATCATCCCCACGAAACACTAAGACTCGGGGAGCGACCACAGAAAGATTCCGCCGCCTCTGTGGGGCGGAAAACACCGAGAGAGAAAGATCTCTCCGGTAGACAGAATTCTGCCGGGGGAATTCCTTCCAGGAGAGGGGAGATCGTCGCCATCAACACCACCATCAAGCTGGTCTTCATCGGGAGCATCATCATCATCACCACCATCATCATCATCAGCACCCTCACCACCATCTCCATATTGCTGTAACAATTGGTTGAATCTTGCATTAGTTCATAGGGGAAACTTTCCCGGTGTTGATTACTCCTTGTAGTTGATGCTATTGAGTGAACCATTAAATTATTGTTTATGTTCAGATTGTTATACATCATTATTCCATCTCTGATCTTGATCCATATGATGTCTTGTGAGTAGTTCGTTTTGTTCTTGAGGACATGGGAGAAGTCTTGTTGTTAGTAGTGGAGTTGTGTTGAGAAAGATTCAATAGATTGTTATTTAAGTTGTGGTGTACTTCTTCTAGTGGTGTCATGTGAATGTCGACTACATGACACTTCACCTATATGGGCCTAGGGGAATGCATTGTGTATTTGGCTACTAATCGTAGGGGTTGCCGGAGTGACAGAAACCTGAACCCCCGTTAGGAAACCATTGCACAAGGGACGTAAGGGTCTTAGAGTTTAAAGCTGTGGTTAGGTTTCTACCTTAATTACTTTCTTGTACTTACGGATGTTTGCAAGGGGTATAATCACAAGTATGTATTAGTCTTGGATTGGGCGGTTGATACGTCCAAAACGTATCTACTTTCCCGAACACTTTTGATATTGTTTCTCCTCTATACTTGTGTGATTTGAATGCAACTAATGCGAACTAACGCTGTTTTTAGCAGAATTGCCTTGGTGTCTACTTTTTGTGCAGAAAATCAACTATCAGGAAAAATCCCAAAAATATGCCAAAAATCCTATTTCACCCGAAGACTCCAGGAGCCAGAATACGAGAGGGAGAAAAGCCCTAGGGTGGCCACACCACCTAGTGGCGCGGGCCAGGACAGGCCGCGCCAGGGGGTGGTGTGGGCCCCCAGGAACCCCCTCGGCCTCTCTCTTCACCTATAAGGAGCCTTCTGACCTAAAAACTCTGGGGGGTTCGACGTTTTTCCAGAAGGAGTTCCGCTCCGCCGCCACCACCAGATTCCACGAAACAAGACCAGAAACTCCGTTCTGGCACCCTACCGGGACGGGGAATTGGAGGAGATCATCGCCATCATCATCACCATCGCTTCTCCATCGACCATCCATGTTTCCCCCATCTATGAGTGAGTAATCCCCCGCTGTAGGCTATGGGGATGGTAGGGATTGGATGAGATCGTTCAAGTAATGACATCAGATTGTTAGGGCATGGTGCCTAGTATCTTTTATTAGTGCTTTATGACTTTGTTGCGACTTGTTGTGCTTAATGCTTGTCACTAGGGCCCGAGTGCCATGATTTCACATCTAAACTTATTATTGATTCATTATGATAGTATTGTTTCTGGTCTTATCTGCAAGTTGTATACACACGTCGTTGTCCGGAACCTATGGCTCCGAAGTGACAGAAATCGGGATAACTGGAAGGGAAAGGCTTTGATGTGAGGATCACATGTGTGCACGGAGTGTTAATGCTTTGCTCCGGTGCTCTATTAAAAGGAGCACCTTAATTGCCAGTAGTTCCCTAGAGGCCCCGCTGCAAACGGGTTGGAAGGACAAAAGATGTTGTGCAAGTTCTCATTGCGAGCACGTATGACTATATATGGAACACATGCCTAGGATTGTCTAGTACTTGGGTGATTTATCTTATTTATCTGCAATTGCCCTATGTTCTGACTGCTATGTGAATTGTCTTGTCCATGCAACGCCCGTCCATCCATCCCTATGCCTACCGCACTCGAATCCCACTGTTTACTGCTTTTGTTACTACTGTCGTTGCTTTACTACTGCTGTTACTTTACTTTTCCTACTACAAAACTGTTGCTACTGATAAACTGCTGTGAGCAAGATTGTTTCTAGGTGCAGCTGAATTGACAACTCAGTTGTTAAGGCAGATAAATATTCTTTGGCTCCCCTTGTGTCGAATCAATAAATTGGGTTTCACTTCCTTCGAAAATACTGCGATACACCCCCTATACTTGTGGGTCATCAAGACTATTTTCTGGCGCCGTTGCTGGGGAGCATAGCTTTATTTATCAAGTTCACTTGGGTTCTCTATTGTTCGCTGCTACTCATCCATCATGGGTAAGTCTCGTGATGGCAAGGTTCCTTTTACCATCCACTACAAGAAGAGGTACGGTTCTGAACACCTCTATTGCTCTTGATTCACTGTCTGTTTTGAGTAAGTTCCTTACACCACCACATACACATGCTACACACACTGCTACTACTGCTGAATCTGAAACTTCTGATACTTATGATGCTGATTCTAGTGTGCTTGATAAAAGTGGTTCATTAGGTCCTTTCTTAGATGCTACGATTGCTAGAACTATAGCTGGAAATACCAAAACTCCTAATGAGGACACTACTACACCCGTTAGCTCACCTGAGTCTAGTGAGAGTTATGATGCTGAAGAATATTATGTTGAGATGACCGATGAGTTTATTGAAGAATGTAGGAACACCCATGATAGGAGAGTCTCCTTGAGAGGCGTACTATTAGACCTAAATTATCACTTGATGCTAAGTTTGCTGCCTCTCCCATAAACATTATAGATGATGATTATGATTTCTCTCTCGATCTATCTTACATAGCTATTGTCGAGAAAGAACCTTTTTGTGGGACTAAGAATGAAAGTGCGGTAGCACATATGAATGAACTTTCTAGCATGAGTGACTTGTTTTATGATGATATTAAGATGCGTACTTACTTTGTTGCTAAGATTTTCCCTTTTTCATTGAAAGGAGAAGCTAAAACTTGGTTTAGTAATTTACCTCCTGGATCTATTGATAACCCTGAGTGCTTGATTAATACTTTCCTGCAGAAATATTTTCCTCCTAGTGCTAGACATGCTATTTTGCAGGAACTTTTTGATTTTAAACAGGGAGAAAAAGAGGTATTGCCCGAATCTTGGGCAAGGTTTTGTGCTTTGATTCATGCACAAGCTAGAAGTCCTTTACCTAAGAATGAGCTACTTGATATATTTTATAATGGACTAACCGAAGAATCTAGGACATACCTAGATAGTTGTGCTGATTGTGTTTTCAGGAATAGGACTCCCAAGGAAGCTGAGGAATTAATGGCTAAAATAAGCAAAAATTATGAAGATTGGACTCCTCCTAAACAAGCTATACCTGAAGTAATTGTACCTGAACCATCTATTCCTGTGCCTATTCCAACATCAAAGAAGAGGGGAGTTATTGAATTAAATGATGAAGTGATGAAGGAAGCTAAGAAATTTCTTAAGGAGAAGGGAATTAAAGCTGCAGATGTCAAGAATTTAAATCCTATAGAAGAATTATGTAAGCCTATTCCCTACTCATCCACTATTGAGTTACACTCTCTCCAACACTTTGATGAAGGTGACATCCCTAATTTGAAACCTCCTGATCAATGCTTAGAAGAATTTGATATCTTTATTGTTAAGCAAGATAACTTTAATAAAAGGGTGCAAAATCATCTAATGGAAAACAGTAGAGCTATTGTTGAGTTGAAAGATATTGTGGAAAGAATCTCCAATGATGTTAAAATGATTGTTAAACAATTTCAAATGGTTCAAACTCAAATAGATCAACTCGTTAAAGTGCAAAACGACTTGCTAGTTAATGCTGCTAAAGAAAAACATGCTTATGAAATTAGAACTAGAAGTGGAGCTGCTACCCAGGATCCTCTATATCCCGAGGGGCATCCCAAAAGAATTGAGCAGGATTCTCAACAAGCTGAAAATAGTGGTTCTACTCGTAAGAAAAGGAAAAAGAAACATAAAACTATCGTAGAACCCTCTGAACCTGCTTTAGATCCTAATAGTATATCTATCTCTGATGCTGAAACTGAAAGTGGTAATGAAGAAAATGAAGTTCCTAATGAAGAAAAAGTTGAAGAAGAACCCGAAAACCACACTAAGAATACTAAATACACTAAAGAAGATTTTATTGCTAAGAAACATGGTAGTGCAAGAGAACCTTGGGTCCAAAAACCTATGCCTTTCCCTGATAAGAAACACAAGTCAAAGGAAGATGAACACTATAATAAGTTTTGTGAGTGGATGAAGCCTTTATTCTTGCAAATTCCTTTGACTGATGCTATTAAATTGCCTCCTTACTCAAAGTATATGAAGGACATTGTCTCGAATAAAAGGAAGATCCCTAATGAAGAAATCTCTACTTTGCTTGCTAATTATTCTTTCAATGGTAAGGTTCCTAAGAAACTTGGAGACCCAGGGATTCCAACTATCCCTTGCTCTATTAAGAACAGTTATGTTAGAACTGCTTTGTGTGATTTGGGAGCTGGAGTTAGTGTTATGCCTTTCTCTCTCTATAAGAGGCTTCAACTTGAAAAGTTGATACCAACTGATATATCGTTGCAAATGGCTGATAAATCCACCACTATTCCTGTGGGTATATGTGAGGATGTACCTGTTCAGGTGGCTCATAATTGCTTGATATTAAATGATTTTGTTGTGCTTGAAATGCCTGAAGATGATAATATGTCTATTATTCTTGGGAGACCTTTTCTTATACTGCAGGAGCTGTTATTAATTGTAATCAAGGAAAGGTGACCTTCAATGTTAATGACAAGGAACATACTGTCTATTTCCCCAAGAAGATTGAAAGGACTTATGGTTTAAATTCAATTGAACATGTTGAAGGCATTCAAGTTGGAGAAATATATTGTCCCATACCAAGAGAAAAATTTGAAACTATTATGATTGGGACCATTGCTATCAAGGTTAAGGTAACATAATCATTAGTGGAGTACAATGTTTTGTCTCATATGCAATTGTTTTGGTAGCAAGACTTGATCAACCTTGCTAACAAAAGGATTCCATTGAACAAAACAATGTTTTCATTATGATTATCTCCGTTTATTTCTATCCTTTGCATTTTAGTTTTTGTTTTCGTTTAGTTTTATTTGTGTTGTTAGTTGCTTGCATGCTAGAACTTATGTAGTTCTAGCCTTGTTTTGTCCTTGCATCATGTTTCCAAAAGAAAAAAAATCTGTCTGTCAGAAAAATCATTCTTCTATTTCTGAAAATTGTCCAAAAATAAAGTGTCTCGAAAAATTGCAGAAAATTCATATTAAATTTTTACATGAAAAAGGGGCAGAGGAGTACCTAGTAGGTACCAGGGGGGCCCACCAGGCAGGCACCCCATGTGGTGGTGTGGCCAGCCCTGGGTGGCGCCATGCCCTGGTATGGGCCACCCCTGCCCCCCCCCACTACCTCTCTCTCCTGCCACTTTCTTCTCTCTCCCGAGTAAGCTCTAGTTCATAGCTCAAAGTCGCGTTCTCTCTGTGCTTGCTCTCGATTTCTTCGATCTCTTTGCTTAGCCCATCTTTCTTGCTGAAATTTGGAGCAATTGTTCCTTGGTATGTGACTCCTTCCCTTGTCCAAGTAGATTTGTGTTTAGTGGATTATATGTTGAGTATTTTGCTGCTGTAGGTGACTGGGTATGAGAGCTTGTAAGCTTGTTTGATGCTTAGAGATATAGTTTTGATGCATGTTTAGGCCTCTTGCAAGTCCCTATGAGTAGAATCCTTCATTATATTTACTTTGCAATCACTTGTGTAATAGGTGTTTAAATTTCAGAATAGAAGATGAGTGAACACCACCTAAACCAACATGAGCTTTGGATGCCTGAGGTCATGAAGGTCCATCGGGAGGAGGAAGCTTTTCCCTCCATTTATCCATGCTCTGAGTTCATGAGAGCTAAAGGGATTCTACAAGATTTCAACACTTTGGGTTGTAATGCAGGGTTAGAGCACTTTTTGGAAGATGAACCTTGTCAATTTGTGAAGCTAACCATGTCTGTGTTGCAGGACTTCAAATTTAGTCAATCTTTGCCTAACCCCATGGTCCATTACAAAATTTACAATATAGCTGTCGACCTTTCTCTTGATGATTTTTGTGCAGCTATTAAGGTACCTCAATGGGGATCACGTAGGAAGATTAAAGAGAGACCCAAACCACTCATGGATTTATATGCAGAAATTTGCTAAGGGAGTAGCTTCTCGAAGGATAGTGGAAAAATCCGTAACATTCATCTTCCCTCCATTCGCTACTTTGCCTACTTTATTGCCAAGTGTGTTCTTGCTAGGAAAACTGCCAATAAGTTATCTTTGTTTGATCTAGCATTTATCTCTGTTGCTCTTAGACGAGATAGTTCTTACAACTTGGGTGCTTTGATAGCTTTCCGTCTTGCTGCTAACCGTGAGAAAGGTGGAATTTGTGGAGGCCTCATTGCTTCTCGTTTGCTACCATTGCATGGTTTAGTGCCTCATCATCTAGACCTACAGTTTCCCATAGAGAGGCTTGATTTTAATTCCATGATACAACATAAATTTATTTCCTCATGGGCTAGTTTGAGTGAGTTATCTTATGAAATAACCTTTCTCAAAGTTGGTTGGAGAAAGAGCAAGTCCGAGCGTGTTGTTCTTTTGCCTACACTTGTTTTGTTTAACCTTGATAACAAGGAAGGATGGTCCCTCACTGAGGAGGAGCTTGACACGTACTTGGGAGAGCTCTCCCAACAGGAGCAGGACACTAGAAAGGAGGTTACGGATGATTCGGGCCAGCCCTCGAATGAGGGAGAGTCTTCATATCAGTAGCCCGCTTATGATTGGGGAGCCTCTTCTTCTCATGGGCCCAGCTACGACCATTCTTACCAAGATCTGCCCGCTTGGAACCCCTATTCATACATGGATTGATACCCACTTAGGCCAAAAGCCTAAGCTTGGGGGGAGGTACGCCGACATTGCACTCATCTCCATATCATGTTGCATCGGTACTTTATATATTCATGTTTTCGTTCTCTTTCTAGTTTTCGTTCTTCTTTGCTTTTGCTTTCTAAAACACAAAAAGACCAAAAATATTTTTGTTGTTTCTCTTTGGTTTGCTCCTTCTTTTTTCTTTGGTTTGTTTTTTCCTTTTTGATTTGTTTGAACTATTTGAAAAACCCAAAAAGATTTTGCTTTGCTTGTTTTTCTCTTTTGGTTTTTGTTTAAAAATCGAAAACACCAAAAATATTTGTCGTTCTTCTTTGGTTTTTGCGAGTTCGCTACAGGGTTCGGCTGTTCTCAGTGGATTATTGGTTTCATATTATTATTCAAGCCACACAAGTGAAGAGCAATAATGAGGATTAATGACAACTTGAGGCGTGGTAAGAGGCTAGTAACGAACTCTATTTTTTTTCATTTTTGTACATATACTCATCATTGCGAGCTTGCTTAGTCCGTTCATGTAGAGTGTATGTTTTCTTTGGATGCTTAGTAGTTCTTGCTTTCTTATGATTAGCTCCAGCTCGCTAATAGTTTGTAGCATGTCTCATGAATGTTTGCTTGCATTACTCTACACATAAATTGGTATGACACCGTGGTATCCTCCTCTGAATGTTTCATTTGATTGACTTGGCACATGCTCATGCATGCACATGATTGTGATAATCAGTTAAGCCTTGATGAATTATTTTGCCTTGAGGATCTTGTATCATTTTCATGCCATGAGTAGTCTTGTTTTGTTGCAAGCATGATAATGACAGCTATTGCTCTCTCGTTTCTCGCTCCCTTACTACTGCCAGCCTTCACTTCCACTGAGTGTTTTACTCGAGTTTCCTACTCCCTAAACCAAGTATTTCCAAAGTGTCCACCATACCTACCTATTAGCATCATTTGCTACTCCCATGCATATTCAATATGTCTTGTTTTCTTCAGAATAAAATGTTTGCTTGTTATGGGAAAGTTAGTTAGTAAAGCTCTCACGAACTTGATGGCACACTTTATTTTCCGCACTTAATAAACCTGAACCATTGTGAACTCTCCATGAAAGTTATATGCTTGCAAATTATAGGCTGGGGATTAGCAGAACCGTGCTATCACGGGGAACGCTTTCAACACTTGTAAATATATACCCAGTTGATACCTTGCTCTTTTGTTTGCGGATGTCGTCGGTGTGAAATAAAAGGGGAGCTTGTAAGTCCATGGAGTTATGTATGTGTGTTAGAGAAACGCCTGGGCCGCTGGTCTAATCCATGCTGACATGGTGGAAACCTGCAGCGTAACCATAATGATATCTATGAAGCATTCTTCTTATAAAAAAGAGTTATAGCAATTGAGAAAAAAGGAAAAAAAGAGTTTTATGAAAAGAGGAAAGAGAGAAAAAAGCACCATTTTCCCATGGTAAATAAGAAGATTGCTGAGATACTCATTGTCTGCTTGCCTTGTCATTTTGATATGGGGATTCTTCCGTATCATCGGGCAAGGGGTACCCCGTTGGCGGTTCTCAATGATACGCACATACTTACGATGACAAGAACTTACCGATAACTAAAGTTGAGTAGCATGAGGAGCGAACCTTGTACTCAAGGGACTTGGGATTTCCAGTTTATAGTCTGTTAAGCATATAACTCAGACTGGACCTCACTTTCACCTTAACCACATTAAAGATGCTTATGATAGGGGCAATGAGAGCTCAAAGCTAACAAGTACCATACTTTCAGCATCTGGAAGCCTTTCAAAATTATTCAAAACCTTTTTATTTTACTTGTTGAGTCTCCACATATTCTTTGAGCACCTTCTTGAGAGCATAGTTGTCATTCTTTGTGTTTGTTCCAATACCTGATTATTTGTGTTATGACTTTGATGCTTGTATCTTTGATATCTTTACTTCTAGTCATCACTTGAACTTCAGAGGTGCCTTGGCATTCATAATCAAAGGCAAGCGAGATACCACTCTATCATACCTTTTTATGAGCATTGTAATGTTGCTTATGTCCGTGCTTCATGCTACTTATTATTCTTGAGTTGGAATCTCTTCATAGCTTGCAATAACTATTAAGTAGACTCAGTTGCATACTCTTTATTATGAATTGTCCAAGTAGTTGATCACATTGCTGAGAATATTTACATCATATGAAGCAAATGTGTTCGTGAAAGTTCTTTTATCGCACTCCGTTTTCAACTGAATTGCTTGAGGACAAGCAATAAGCTAAGCTTGGGGGGAGTTGATACGTCCAAAACGTATCTACTTTCCCGAACACTTTTGCTATTGTTTCTCCTCTATACTTGTGTGATTTGGATGCAACTAATGCGAACTAACGTTGTTTTCAGCAGAATTGCCTTGGTGTCTAATTTTTGTGCAGAAAATCAACTATCAGGAAAAATCCCGAAAAATATGCCAAAAATCCTATTTCACCCGAAGACTCCAGGAGCCAGAATACGAGACGGAGAAGAGCCCTGGGGTGGCCACACCACCTGGTGGCGCGGGCCAGGCCAGGCCGCGCCAGGGGTGGTGTGGGCCCCCCAGGCACCCCCTCGGCCTCTCTCTTCGCCTATAAGGAGCCTTCTGACCAAAAAACTCTGGGGTGTTCGACGTTTTTCCAAAAGGAGTTCCGCTCCGCCGCCACCACCAGATTCCACGAAACAGCACCAAAAACTCCGTTCTGGCACCCTGTCGGGACGGGGAATTGGAGGAGATCATCTCCATCATCATCACCATCACCATCGCTTCTCCATCGACCATCCATGTTTCCCCCATCTATGAGTGAGTAATCCCCCGCTGTAGGCTATGGGGATGGTAGGGATTGGATGAGATCGTTCATGTAATGGCATCAGATTGTTAGGGCATGGTGCCTAGTATCTTTTATTAGTGCTTTATGACTTTGTTGCGACTTGTTGTGCTTAATGCTTGTCACTAGGGCCCGAGTGCCATGATTTCAGATCTGAACTTATTATTGATTCATTATGATCGTATTGTTTCTGGTCTTATCTGCAAGTTGTATACACATGTCATTGTCCGGAACCTATGGCCCCGAAGTGACTGAAATTGGGATAACCGGAAGGGAAAGGCTTTGATGTGAGGATCACACATGTTCACGGAGTGTTAATGCTTTGCTCCGGTGCTCTATTAAAAGGAGCACCTTAATTGCCAGTAGTTCCCTAGAGGCCCCGCTGCAAATGGGCTAGCAGGACAAAAGATGTTGTGCAAGTTCTCATCGCGAGCACGTATGACTATATATGGAACACATGCCTAGGATTGTCTAGTACTTGGGTGCTTTATCTGATTTATCTGCAATTGCCCTATGTTCTGATTGCTATGTGAATTGTCTTGTCCATGCAACGCCCGTCCATCCATCCCTATGCCTACTGCACTCGAATCCCACTGTTTACTGCTTTTGTTACTACTATCGTTGCTTTACTACTGCTGTTACTTTACTTTTGCTACTACAAAACTGTTGCTACCGATAAACTGCTGTGAGCAAGATTGTTTCCAGGTGCAGCTGAATTGACAACTTAGTTGTTAAGGCTGATAAATATTCTTTGGCTCCTCTTGTGTTGAATCAATAAATTGGGTTTCACTTCCCTCGAAAATACTACGATACACCCCCTATACTTGTGGGTCATCAGCGGTACATTAGCACAGGTTCACCCACACAACACTTAGCAAGCTAGAGAAGATTAATCAACTATATGAAGCGAAAGCACTTGATAGTCTTCCCATGTGTCCTCGAGAATGTTTGGTCATCTTAAGTAATACAACCGGCTTGTCCTTTGCTGCATAAAGGATTGAGCCACTTGCTGTATCTATTCCTACTGTCTTTTATTTACCCGTACTTTGTTTACTTGCTATATCAAAAACCCTTAAAAATCCGTTTGCTAAGTATTTGCAGAGAATTCCTGATCCATACCACTAGCCAGCACCTTTTGCTCCTCGTTGGGTTCGACACTCTTACTTATCGAAAATACTGCGATACACCCCCTATACTTGTGGGTCATCGGATATCACATCCGCCAAGGTCGTAAACTACAGATTTCGACCCTGACTACCTCTTCATGTTGAATAACTTTTTGAAGAGGCCAAAGTGTGGCTTGATACCGAGCCAGCACTCGTAGAAGGTAATAAAGCAGACGGTATGAAGAAGAGAGTTGGGACACAACTGGTGAAGTTGAATCCCGTAGAAGAAAAGCAATCCATGCACGAATTTGTGGAGAGGCAGAGAGACCTCGAAGGAGAAAAGCAACAAACACGACGCGAAATCCGGTGGGAGGATCAAGGATTACCTCCGGTCCGAGGATTCGGTAGTCATCCTCCCTGGCCGGAATGATGCCGGCCTAGCGAAGAGAATGGAGCTCGTGGGCCCTCATTGTCGAGCACTACCAAGACCCGTTGGTGACATGGGATCCAATACCCTTCTTCTTGGGAGCAACGGCGACGGTGCCGGATCCAACAACAGCAGCGGACTTCTTTTCTCCCGTCCTCTTTCGGCGCAGTGATCGCATGAAGTAGCTTAGAATTTCCTTGAGCATGTCCAGTGTAGTGAATACACGGCGAGGAATGGAGAGGAGCAGAGAAACAATGGCGGCGACATAAGGAGGAAGAAGAGGCAAAGTGTCAAAATTACTGTCGCGGTTTGATACTTAAGCACCGAGAAGATGATATCACACGGTTAGAAATCCATAATTCTGCCACGTGGCATGCATTGGTGCTTACGCGTGGTAGGATCAACCGAACCGTCATCGCACGATCCCCATTGAGCACAGAAATTGAGGAGACGCAGTTAAAAATCCCGATTTACGCGTGACTGGTCAAATCCCGGTCAGATAGTGGGGCCCATGATCGTCTAGTCCCATCAGCACCGCTCATGCCTACGGTGGAGATCATCAAATCTTCAGCAATGGCGTCATGAGCATTCACATTATCAGCAATTCGAGATAAAAGTATGCAAAAAATACCTTTTCTTCGACGTACTCAGTTTTTTCTCGAGTCTACAACTCGATCAAACACCCGGGGCAAATTCTAACAGGAGCGTTGGTCACACACCCCAAGAACTTCTGGGCCTAGTGTCATGCCATCCAAATGCAAATTCAAGACTCTTACGCCTAGATCCTTCTTCACACTACTATTCGATTACGGACTAGGGGACTACTCCCATAGGGAGCGCTGGAAGCACAGTCAACGAACTACAGCCATCGACAGCAGTCACAAAAGTTCAAAGTCGCCACTCGAGTCCATGACTCGAATAGGCACTCGGGGCTATTCACATAGGGAGCACTGGTTGCGCACCCTATGAAAAAGACAAAATATGTTACTCATGAAAAGTGTGTTGACCACGTCAGCATCATAAGCATTCGAAACATTTGGCTACTTGACCTCTAACTTACCGCAAACTTCCCTGCAAAGAGATAACATCTCCTGGGCCACCTGAAACACCTTTGAGGTGATAAAAAATTCAGATGCCGTGTTTACAACGTGAATATAAGACCTACAGATATAATCCAATGGCCTGGCAGTGCACCTCCTATGCTCTACCAGAAACATACCGTGCCTACAAGAACGATGAAAAAAATCCTTGAAGGACGTGTCGAGTGCACACATTAGACACTTGAATTCGACTATGTAAGGACTCCACGACACAAGTCGAATTATGCCAGCAATTTTCCAAATTCGAGTTTGGAGACTCGAGTTTGAGTAGATAGAATTGTTTTGCCCTAAGGCAGTTAACTGATCCCGATCCGTCGGATGAATCAGGCACGCATATCAATTATACCTATGGCATAAGCAGACACCCGATAAAACATTCAGATGAGCACTCGAAGACTTCATAGTCTCCCTCCGAATCTATGATTCAGACGGACACTCGGGGGCTACTGACATGGGTATGCCCCATGGGCACCTAGGTTTATCCTATATGGTGTAGCCCAGGAGAATACCATGGTAAATCCCAAGTAGATTCGGGTGGCTCAAGTCCAGGAAGATGCGACTCCTTGGGAAACACGACAACATGTACATAGGAAACTTAAAGGGAAAACCCTAATCTGTAACCGACTCGGCCTACTATCCCGAGAACTAGCCCCCCTATATAAAGTCTAGGAGGGGTGTCGAGGAGGAAAATCCATAACCTAGCTCACACACAGCCAGACTGCATTTGCGCACCCCTGTACTTCTCGATCCCGTCGATAATAAAGAGAAGACAAGTAGGACTAGAGTCCCATCCAAGGGCCTGAACCTGGGTTAAACGTGTGTCCCCGATGTGCTTGTTTGCTAGCCGATCGATACCTCCAACGCTCCCCACTTCCTCAAACCCAAGTCCATCATCTATGGGCATTGGCGAGTTAACCCCTTGTCAATTGGCGCTGTTTGTGGGAAATGGGAGTGCTGATGTTGTCACTTTGTCGACCCCATTACCCGCGATCTACAACTCTATTGCATCGAGGAATCATCTCCTCTTCAACACCGTCGACTTCACCATCCACTCGTCGGCGACTCACTCGGATTTCGAGTCCGTGGGCGATGGAACCAGCATGATGATCGGGAGTTTATGCTTCATGTAGGCAAGATCGACACACTCCGCTTCCCCGATCACTCGCTGGCACCTTCGATTGCACCTGCCTTGTGGTTCCCACCACCAATCGGCACCTTGAGCAAGCTCAACACATTGGCTTCAGCCTACGATGCGGATACCGACAACAATTGCAACTCCGATCTATGTGATCTATCATCGGAAGACGGCATCTACGGCTCTGGATCGGAAAGTTGCAGGAGCAGTAGCCTCCCCAACCACTACACGTGCGCCGTCATCACCAATGGTGGTGGAGGCTCCCAAGGAAACACCGGCAATGGAGGGGCCACTGACGGAGCTCCAACCAATGGCCCCGCCAACGGTGAGCCTCCCAACACTTCCAACCCCGACACTTAGGGTGTAAATGCCAACAACGGGTTGAAGAACCAACAGATCCACTTCAACGAGGCTAGATGGGTGCAAGTCAGGGAGGCCCTACAGGGCAACCCCCTCCCAGCTAACACATCACGTGACATGCTGATAGGATACCACTGGCTACTCATTAAGGAATTCAACCGCAAACATGTGGTGAACCCTAAACCACAAGTAGCCAACAGGTCAAGCACCCGACGATCAGTACTCTCCCTTATTAATGGGTCCTCCTCGAAGGGCAATGGTCCCAGAGGCACCAAAATGTTCTTTCAACTGGACCACCTCAACGAAAATGATCGAGAAGAGGCCACCAAGGCCCTTGATTTCTTATTCATGTCGATGGACTTTCGGGGTCACATGATCCCCAAAACACCGCAAGCCGTGGTGATAGCAGCTACCATGTACTTGCTAACAAACCAACCGCCAACTAGAGATCCGCGATCTGCGGTGCACCGATCCGCCATCGTCGGGCTCGGTTTGGTAGAGGCTGCGCTCGCCAAAGAGCCAACACCAGAGCCAAAGAAACGAAAGGCGCCAGTGGCGAGACATTACTCGCCATACTATAGCAAAGAGGACCATGACCTATCGCGATGATGCCACAACCCACGATGACATGATCGTCATTATGACACTCGTGACGAGATCACGCAACGCAAAGTCAACAAAATGCGCACCAAATGGACCTATTCAACAATGTTCAAAGATGAAGAAGTATAGCTCTACGGCGCCAGTTGCTTCAGTAGAGCCATACGGCAAACTCGGATGCTGAAAGGCTTCAAACTTCCTTCCGATAACCCAAATTTCGATGGTCTCCAGCAGCTGAAGATCTGATTGGATGACCACATCTCCTCCATAAAGTTGCATGGTGAGAGAAAGAACACATCCATGTAGTTCCTCCAGCTGCAGCTGCAGGGAGTCGCCCGAGCCTGGCTCAATAATCTGCCTCGCGGTTCAATCCACATCTGGTTGGAGCTAGTATACAACTTTGTCTGCAACTTCAAGGGCACCTACAAGCGGCCCACATCAATCGAAGAGCTCAGGGCCTGCTGCAAAATTCGAGCGAATCCCTTCACTCCTACATCCAAAGGTGGTCTAGTTACAACCCCACCACCCAGAGTTTTTATTAGGATGTAGTGCAGTTATTGCACCCATAGGGTCTTCCTAGGATTTTGTTAGTTGGACATATGTTTGGATCCAAATTTAGTAGATAAACAAGGGGACTCAAAATCCCGACTCTATTTCTTATAAATGAGAAGAAAGACTATCACGACCAGGTGTCCTATCAAAATAAGAATAAACAAATTCATTTTGAACTCTGCTTCTTTATAGGTCAGATGCAAGTTTTCATTATCTAAAGTAGACATTTTTTCGCAATTAGAAAAGAAAGACTCATTTAGACCGAAACAATGTCATGTCCACATAATACTGAACCTACGGGGTCGTACACTTAAGGGATTTTTTTGTATAAAAGGCAGAGCATATGTCTATGTGAGATATGCTCTAGGATGGTTTCGGATCATCAGGAGAATTCAAAAGATAAAACTGAAAGTGTTTTAGATCGACAGAATAGTTCCGAGAGAGAAAAGGTCGGAAGTGCAGCACATGGGAGAAGGGGAATGGCACATGTGCCCACCATGGGCTACTAGGTGTGGTGCATGAGGGGAAGCATGGCTCCCCCATGGGTTGACCTAGAGTTTCCCATTTTGAGGGATATCAAATTAGGAAGGTTCTGATCATATCCTTAAGTGGGATTTGATTTGACAATGGCATTATGAAAAGATATCGTATCTTTTATTTTAGGAAGGGGATGATATGAATTAAATGTGGGATCATAGCCTTCCATTTGGAGAGGAGGAGGGGCTGCCCAGGGGCCACCATGGATGATGATGCCCTAGGCGCCTGCCCCTCCTCCTATATAAAGGGAGGGAGGCCCTCCACACACCATTATATTGGCTCATGGCTACTTCCCTCCCTTTAGAGAACTCTATATCTCTCATACACACTGTAGGTTGCTATACTAGATTGGCATCGCCGACCCCTAAACAGTGAATGTCGGAATAACAACACCAGACACGTGGATACCTTTAGAAGGATCATAACTTTGATCCTGCCTCAAGAACATCACCCTACTCAAGGAGATATGCCCTTGTGGACAATAATAAAGATGTTTTTATTGACATATCTCATTAGTTTGTAATAGTTTTGTGTCATGCTATAACTAATTAAGTGGAAACATTAATACATCTATGATATATAAACAAACCAGGTCCCTACTATCCTCTAGACTAGTTCATTGGGCAGTTGCTGATCGAGGTTTCCCAATCATGGACTTTACCACATCAACTAACAACAAAGTCACTTATGAAGTGATGGAAAACACCCAACCCTAGCATTGCAATGTGATCTAGTCACAAAGTTCAACATTGCAATATCTAGCAAAGCATAGTGATTCAGTCCTTTGACCGTGTGATCATATTAATCACTATCTCCCGAGGCTGCTTTGATCACATTAACCGTCATGTCCTTAATTGGGTGACCATAAAGGTGTGTGTCAGGTATTCCAGAGGAACTTTTGAGACCTATGTATCAAGACCGGGATTTGCCCATCTGAGAGACGGATAGATACCCTGGGCCCACTCAATGAGATTACATCTACAAGTTTGCAAACATGTCAATAGGTCATGGGGGTGTAATATCACGGGAACAAGGAAATGTGTTTATCGGTAACAATATCTAACTAGGTGTGTAGATACCAAAGATCATATCTTGGACAAAGTAGGTATCACATAGCAAAGGGAATGAAACTCGACGTTCAAGGTTCAAGCGATCAAGATATTCGTGGAATGCATGGGGACCATCATGTGTTTCCAGATACCATTGTTGTTCATTGATCGGAGAGGTGTCTCGATCATGTCTATGTATTCCCGAGCCGTAGGGTGTCATGAAGGGAATATGCCCTGAGAGGGAATAATAAAGTTGTTATTATACATATTCCAAGTATATGATAGATGTTTATTTTTCATGCTATAATTGTATTAATTTAGAAACGTCAATACATGTGTGTTTAATAAACAAAAGCAAAGTTCATAGTTATGCCTCTCTTATAAACTAGCTCGTTGATAAACAAGATGATCAAGGTTTCCTGATCATGGACATTGGATGTTGTTAATAATGAGGTCACAACATTAGTGGAATGATGTGATGAACATTCATCCGAAGTATAGCATTACGATCAAAGTCATTGTGTTTATATTGCTACAACATCTAACGAAGTAATCCAAGTCCTTAGACCATGAGATCATGTTAATCACTAATACTGGAAGAGTGTCTTGATAACATCAAATGTCACACAGTGAAAGGGTGATTATAAAGGTGGCTTCAGTACTACGAAAGAGTTATGTAGAGGCACATGGATCAAGAGTGGGATTTGTCCATCCTGATGACGGATAGATATTCTCTGGGCCCTCTCGGTGATATCACATTGGTTCGCTTGCAAGCAAGTGATGAGATCACTAGAATGTTATATCACGGGAACAAGAAACCGAGATCAAACTAGGTATGGACATACCGATGATCGAATCTCAGACATGTAATATATCGCGAGACAAAGGGATTTAGTTACTAACGTTAAAGGTTCTAACGATCACAAAAGTCATTGTAGAATGTGTAGGAGTTAGTATGGATCTCTAGGTCCCGCTTCTGATTATTGATCTGAGAGGGGTCTCGATCATGTCTGCATTATTCACGAACCGTAGGGTGACACACTTAAGGAACACCAACACCATTTGGAGCAAATATATTTCAGTGAATGAATTGCAAAGCGCTGGAATTATTTCAATAGACACCAAAACTGTTTCAAGTGAAATTGCTGAAATTGGTTCTGCATGTAATATTGAAATGTTGCACGGGGTTTTATGTGAATGTTTGTTAATTAAAGTAGTTAACAAAATTCTGAACAAAATTAATAAAAGAGTTTTATTAAATGAGAGAGCATTAAATTTGGAGAAATTTAATGCATTTAAAGTAAAGACTTTAAAAAGGAATGTTAAGGGACAAATTTATGTGGAGAGGGTTACCACCACATGTATGGGGGAGGTGAGGGGTCACCCCCATGGGGTGCTGGCCATTGGGAGGGGTACCCCCTCCTCCTATAAAAGGCCACCCCTCTCACCCTTCTTCCGCACACCTCCTCGTGAAGGACCTCTCCCCCCTCTAGTATTATTCCTCCATGGTCTCGGATTAGCGAGATACATGTTCTCGGTGGCATTTCGTCTGAAGGAGTTGTTGCTTCCGCTGCATCGCTCGAGCGAGGAAGTGGAGGTTGTTCGGTGGCCTCAACGTGTGTGCGGGTGTGGATGCGCTGCTGGTTTGTGGTGCTAGGACTTCCACACGATCTTGAGATTGGCAAGCGAATGACTACATCATCCACGAGTTCCTACTCGTTAAAAAAACTTGGTTGTCTTCGAGGGTAAGTTCTCCATGGATGTATATCCACCCGTTGCTTGTATCTAGTAGATAGTTCTTGGCGTATAGTTCCCATCGTAGGATTTTTTTTATTTTTTATGCTGCGAACCCTTCAGTGGTATTAGAGCCTGATCTATGCGTAGGTGCTTTGCACGGGTAGAACACATAAGAGTATGTGGGAGGTGATGATCATGTTATTGCTTCTTATATGTACTTTGGATATTGGTGGCATAGTGGGATGAAGCGGCCCGGACCAACCTTACATGTCATCGCACATGAGACCGGTTCCACGACTAACATGCAACTAGTTTTGCATAAGTGGCTGGCGGGTGTTTGTCTCTCCTACTATAGTCAATATCTGATTTACAACGAGTTGCTAATAATTTGGTTATCATATTTGTGGTTCCATGTTTGTAGGTAAGAACGGTTCTATCTTCGAAAGCCCTAAGCCATGTAAAAACTTGCAATTGATAAATTAGAGGCGTCTAGTTTAGATCATTGCTGGGCTTGTGTCATGATATGGTAATGTTGTAAGTTGATGTATAGTTGATACTCTTACAACACACCTAACGTGTAAGTTCCATAGACCTTGGCCTTGCACACAAAGGAATGATAGAGATCATACCACGATGCATATGATAGTGATCAAATGCAAGAACCATATCATTTCATTTTACACATATGATGTTTGCATCTTATATTGCTTGTTTGGCATTTTGGTAGCATTATAAGATGATCCCTCATTTAAATATCAAGATAAAAATGTTTTCTTCCTTAAGTATGAACCGTTCTATGGATCGTGTTTCGAGACATCATGTGATGATTGGGTGTACTCGACTCTGCGCTTTCATACAATGGGTGTAAGACAGTTTTACACACGCGAGTGCTAAGGTTCTTACTTGGCGAGCCTAACATGTACATGCATGGCCTCAGAACATGGACCGGAAGGTTAAGCATGAGTCATATAGTTGATATGATGCCCATATAGATGCTCGCCTTTGAAGCTACACCGACTCACATGATGATTGATACGTTGCAAACGTATCCATAATTTTTGATGTTCCATGCTTGGTTTTATCTACTTTCTTAGGTTTTGTCCACACTTTGGAGTACTTTTCATATGATTTCTTGGACTAACCTATTAACAAGACCCACAGTGCCAGCTGCCTGTTTTCTGCTGTTTTTGGTTCCAGGAAAGTCAGAAAATGAATATTCTCGGAATTGGATGGGACAAAAGCCAAAGTCAGTTTTTCACCGAGAGACACGAGGAGCCAGAATACGAGATGGAGAGGGGTTGAGGCCCGGCCACACCACCTGGCCGCGCCACGGGGTGGTGTGGCCGCCCCAGGCACCCCCTCGGCCTCCCTCTTCGCCTATAAGTTGCCTTCTAACCTAAAAACTCAGGGTGGTTTGCCGTTTTTCTAGAGGGAGTTCCACTTCGCCACCACCAGATTCCACGAAACAGCACCAGAAACTCTGTTCTGGCACCCTGCCGGGACGGGGAATTGGAGGAGATCATCGCCATCATCATCACCATCGCTTCTCCATCGACCATCCATGTCTCCCCCATCTATGAGTGAGTAATCCCCCACTGTAGGCTATGGGGATGGTAGGGATTGGATGAGATCGTTCATGTAATGGCATCGGATTGATAGGGCATGGTGCCTAGTATCTTCTATTAGTGCTTTTTGACTTTGTTGCGACTTGTTATACTTAATGCTTGTCACTAGGGCCCGGGTGCCATGATTTCAGATCTGAACATGTTATTGATTCATTATGATAGTATTGTTTATGGTCTTACCTGCAAGTTGTATACACACGTTGTTGTCCGAAACCAATGGCCCCGAAGTGACAAAAATCGGGATAACTGGAGGGAATGGCTTTGATGTGAGGATCATATGTGTTCACGGAGTGTTAATGCTTTGCTCCGGTGCTCTATTAAAAGGAGCACCTTAATTGCCAGTAGTTCCCTTGAGGCCCCGCTACAAACGGGCTGGCAGGACAAAATATGTTGTGCAAGTTCTCATTGCGAGCACGTATGACTATATATGGAACACATGCCTATGATTATCTAGTAGTTGGATGCTTTATCTTATTTATCTGCAATTGCCCTATGTTTTGATTGCCATGTCAATTGTCTTGTCCATGCAACGTCCGTCCATCCATCCCTATGCCTACCGCACTCGAATCCTACTGTTTACTGCAATTGTTACTACTATCTTTACTTTACTACTGCTGCTACTCTACTATTCCTACTACAAAACTATTGCTACTGATAAAATGCTGTGAGCAAGATTGTTTCTAGGTGCAGCTGAATTGACAACTCAGTTGTTAAGGCTTATAAATATTCTTTGGCTCCCCTTGTGTTGAATCAATAAATTGGGTTTCACTTCCCTCGAAAATACTGCGATACACCCCCTATACTTGTGGGTCATCAATGATCAGACTTGGTGTAGTGAATTTGGTTCATGTAATCACCAAAAAGACACAAGGGATGTTGTTTTTGAGTGGGAGTTTAGTTGAACTCAATCTATCATAAACTTAGTCTAAATAAACTTTACAAATTCTTTTGTAGATGGCACCACCTGCTTTTAATTTCAATGTGTTCATGGAGAAAGAGAAACTTGCTGCGAATGGTAGCAACTTTACTAACTGTGCCATGAATTTGAGGATTCACCTCTCTGTTGCACAAAAGCAATATGTGCTAGAAGCGCCGCTAGGCCCCCCACCAGCTCCTGACACCCCTGACGAGGAAAAGAATGTCTATGTGACTCGTCAGGAGGACCACAACTTAGTTCATTGCATCATACTGTATGGGCTAGACCCAGAACTTCGAAAGCATTTCGAAAATGGCAATGCCTTTGATACCATGGGTGAATTGAAAATGATTTTCGATACCCATGCTGTTGTAGAGAGTTATAATGCTTCAGAAAAGTTCTTTAGCTACATGATGGAAGAGAACAGCTCTATAAGTGAGCACGTACTCAAAATGTCTGGGTACGCTAATAAGCTTGTGTCCTTGGGAATAACAATTCCCATTTACTTAGGCTTACATCATGTTCTCCAATCTCTACCACCTAGCTACAAGAGCTTCGTGATGAACTATAATATGAGGGCATGAAGAAGACTCTCCCCGAGCTTTTGTCAATGCTTAAGACTCCAGAAGTGGAAATTAGGAAATAACATCAAGTGTTGATGCTCAATAGGACCACCTGTTTCAAGAAAGACAAGAAGGGTAAACAGAAGGGAAAGAAGGGCAGAAAATCTGTTGCTGCGCCTGAAAAGAAATCCCGGGCTGGCCCTAAGTCTGATACCGAGTGCTACTATCGTAAGGGGACTGGCCATTGGAAGCGCAACTGCCGCAAGTATTTGGCGGACAAGAAGGCCAACAAGGCAAACAAAGGTATATGTGATATACATGTTATTGATGTGTACTTGACTAGTACTCGTAGTAGCACCTGGGTATTTGATACCGGATCAGTTGCTAATATATGTAACTCGATACAGGGGCTATGGAACAAGCGACAGCTAGCAAGGGATGAGGTCATGATGCGTGTCGGCAATGGATCAAGAGTTGATGTGATTGTCGTTGGAACGCTGCCTCTCCATATGCCATCGAGATTAGTGATAAACTTAAATAATTGTTATTTGGTGCCTGCGCTGAGCATGAACATTGTATCTGGATCGTGTTTATTGCAAAGCGGTTATTCGTTTAAATCAGAAAACAATGGTTGTTCGATTTATATGGAAAATATCTTTTGTGGTCATGCACCCGTGATGAATGGTTTATTTCTGTTGAATCTCGATAGTACTCATACGCATATCCATAATGTTGATGCTAAAAGGATTAAACTTAATGATGATATATCTGCATATATGTGGCACTGCCGTCTAGGTCATATTGGCGTTAAACGCATGAGGAAACTCCATTCCGATGGACTCTTAGAATCACTTGATTTTGAATCATTTGATACATGTGAGCCATGCCTTATGGGCAAGATGACTAGAACGCCGTTTTATGGTTCAATGGAACGGGCGACAGATTTATTGGAAATCATACATACTGATGTATGTGGTCCAATGAGTGTGTCGGTGTGACATGGGTATACCTTACAGGTACTCAAGCTTGGTATATACGGTCTAAATACGTACAGGCCCACGGTGTCGCCAAGGCCTAGACGAAAGGATTCGAGTGATCTGTGGACTCTCGATTGCTTGAGAGACAAGAAGAAGCTAAAGATAGAAAGTTTGAAGGGGAAAACCCTAACTTGTAACCGACTCGACCTGCTACCTGAGACCTAGCCTATCTATATAAAGGCTAGGAGGGGCGGCGAGGAGAACACACACAACCCTAGTTTTCACAACTCTCCCCAGATTGCATCTGCGCACCATTGTAACTTTCGACTCCCTCGATAATTCCACGAGCAGACAAGCAGGAGTAGGGACCTCTACGAGGCCTGAACCTGGGTAAATCCTTTGTCCCCTGTGTGCTTGTTTGCTAGCCGATAGATGTCTCCAGCACTCCCTCCTTCTCCAAAACCCAAGTCCATAACAATGGGCATTGATGAGTTAAACCCTTGTCAATTGGCGCCGTCTGTGGGAATTGGGAGTGCTAATGTTGCGGCTTCTTCGGCCCCATCAACCATGATCTACAACTCCGCAACAACGGAGATTTGCCACCTCTTCGGCGCCTTCGACTTCACCGTCCACACACCGGCCACCCGCTCGGCTTTCAAGTCCGTGGGAGACGGAATCAGCTTGGCGATTGGGAGCTTCCACTTCCAAATTGGTCAGATGGGCACGCTTCGCATGCCTGATCAACCGACAACACCAACGATTACCCCGACATCGTGGTTCCCTCCATCGATCGGCACCCTCAACAAGCTCAATACCCCGGTGGCAGTCGGAAACACGATCAGCGACAGCAGTCGCGACTCCGATCTGAGCGATCTGGCCACAGAAGATGGAACCTACGGTTCCGAATCTGAAAGTTGCGGAAGCAACAGCTTCCCCAATCACTTCATGTGCGCCGTCATCAACGCAGGCAACACCTCTGCCAATCACGGCGTCGCCAACACCGGCAACGGTGGCAACGGTGGAGACGGCGGTAACGGCGCCAACGGTGGAGCAGTCGAACCTCCCAGCATAATCAATGAGCAAACCGGTGAACGCGTCGTAATCAGGCTCAACGAGCAAGAGTGGGAGCGCTGCCGCGAAGCCCTACGAGGAACACCTCTGCCCCTTGGATCCCCACATGAATTACTAATGGGCTACCACTGGCTCCTGAAAGAGGAATTCAAGCGCCAAAAAGAAACAATCGCGCAGCTGGAGGCGCGTAAAAGGGCGGCGGACGAATCGAGCCTTCGTCGTGCTGGACTCTCCTCCTACGGAGGATCCTCCTCACGAGGAAACGAGTACGTCGCCAAGAAGAGGTAGTCGCGAATGGCTCACCTCACCGAACAAGAGCGCATAGACGCCGCGAAAGTCCTCGACTTTAGCTCTATGACAGTCGACACGAGAGGCAACGTGGTCCCCAGAACGCCGCAGGCCGCGGTCACGGCAGCCACCATGTACCTCCTCAACAACCTGCCACCGGCTGGAGATCCCCGAACCGCCATGCACCGATCTACGATCGCAGGTTTGGGGTTAATTGAGGCCGCCCTCGACAAGCAGCCAGTACCAAACCCCAAAAAGGGCAAAACGCTAGCAAAACGCTACTCCTCGCCCTCGTCTAGTGATGACAGTCACGACCTGTCACGACGCCGTCGTTCGCAACGACACGATCGCGACTACGACGCACGCAACGACCTCACACAACGTAAGATCGACAAATCAAGAGAACGACGTGCCCGATCGAATGACTCAGAGGAGGAAGACGGGGAGCTCTGCGGCGCCAGATGCTTCAGCAGATCCATTAGGCAGAAACGAATGCCTAAGGGGTTTAAACTTCCGTCGGAAAACCCGAAGTTTGACGGCCTACAAGACCCTAAAATCTGGCTGGAGGACCACATCTCCTCCGTCAGACTTCACGGAGGCAGTCGAAGTACTGCCATGCAATGTTTGCAGCTACAGCTGCAGGGCGCCGCCCGGGCATGGCTCAATAGCCTCCCACGCGGATCCATTCGCAGCTGGGATGAGCTGGTCTATAGCTTCGTGCGCAACTTTAAGGGCACGTACAAGCGGCCCGCATCAATCGAAGAACTGAGATGCTGCCAGCAAAAATCTGGCGAATCACTGCGCTCATACATTCGAAGGTGGTCCATCATCAAGAATTCCATGGAAAACATCTCAGAGGACCGCGCAATTGATGCATTCAATGGTGGCGTTCACCGTTTAGAGCTCAGGGAGGAGCTGGGCGGCTCAAAGCCCCAGACCATCGACCACCTAATGGAAATCGCGAATCGATGGGCTGATGGAGAAGATTCAGTGAAGAACCGCGCTCACTCTGACAAAGAAGCAGAACTCGAACGCAGACGCGACCGCCGAGGCAAACGCCGCATGCGCATCTACGACGACCGTGATGATGTTAATATGGTCGCAGCCGGCTACGCCGAAAGACGCGACGACAACCGCAACAGCGGATACCGCAGCGGCGGATACCGCGACTCTGGGAAGACCATGCAAGTGTGGCAACGCCGCTCTCGCGACGAGGCAACCGCGACCTCCATTGAGGAGAAACTGTCTGGACCATGCACGGTACACTTCTACATCGACAAGCATGATGGCACAAGAAAGTCCAGCCACCTCCTCAAAGACTGCCACGAGTTCCTCAAGCTACACGAGGGATTGGTTCGGATGAACCGCAATGTAGTCGAAAGAGGCTGCGGGGCCGCTCCAGGTGCCGTGGCACATGGCGCACCGCCACCACCACCAGGGCCACCCCCGAACGGAGCTGCACCGGACCAGCACCACGGAGGAGAACCGTACCCATGGGCCATGGGTACCATGATGATCCAAAAGGGGCGCCCCTCCAATAGGGTGCAGAAAGCGATCACTCGCCAAGTCAACTTGGCCACGCACTCACCACCATCCACCACTGAGTACCTCAGTGCCAGTGAGTCGTGCATCACCTTCGATAAACGCGACCACCCGCCTCAAGTAGCTCGCCCAGGTCATTGCCCCTCGTACTCGAGGCGCAAATTGGAGGTTTCGACATGAGTCGCGTCTTCATGGACGGCGGAAGCGGCATCAACCTCATATTCGCGAGTACCCTGCGAGCAATGAGGATTCCTCTAACCTGCTTGGACGCATCGGACACAACGTTCCATGGCATCGTCCCAGGGAAAGGCGTATACCCCCTGGGCAAAATCAACCTCGACGTCGTATTCGGCACCCCAAAGAACTTTGGGCGCGAGCGCATTGACTTTGAGGTCGTCGACTGGACCTCACAATACCACTGCATCCTTGGACGCGTCGCGTTCGCTAGGTTCATGGCGGTACCCCACTACGCCTACCTGCAGATGAAAATGCCAGGTCCCAATGGCGTCATCACGATCAACGGAAGCTTTGAGCGATCCGACAGTTGCGACAGGGAATTCAACAGAATCTCCCAGTCCTTTGGCATGCAGGAGGAGCTCACGCGATTGAAGGAAACGATAGACTATAGTATGTCTCCCTGAGCAGGCCAAGCTCACCTGATCTCTCCTTCGACTCATCCGTGCACATAAAGAAGGTGCAGGTCCATCCGACAGATCTCGCCAAAACGGCCCTCATCGCCAACAACTTGAGTCCCGCATAGGAACTCGCGCTCGTCGAATTCCTCCGTGAGCACTGGGAAATTTTCGCCTGGTGTCCTGCGGACATGCCAGGAGTTCCCAGGGAATTCGCCGAGCACGCACTCAACATCAACCCCGACGCAAGGCCAGTCAAACAAACAATTAGGCGACTATCTGAGCCACGAGCGCAGGCAGTTGGCATGGAGATCAACAGACTCCTCGAGTCCAAATTCATACGCGAGATCAAGGAAAGCACTTGGCTCGCCAATACGGTGCTGGTGCCAAAAAGGACACGGATATCCTACGGATGTGCGTGGACTTCACTTCTTTAAACAAGCACTGCCCAAAGGATCACATCCCGCTACCACAAATCGATCAAATCATCGACTCCACCGCTGGATGCGAGCGACTCTGCTTTCTCGATGCCTACTCAGGCTATAACCAAATTCGAATGAAGGAGGAAGACCAAGAGAAGACCGCGTTTACAAGGCCCTTCGGTGTGTTCTGCTACAACACAATGCCCTTTGGGCTAAAAAACGCGGGAGCCACCTACCAGCGGTGCATACAGACTTGCCTCAAGGAGCAATTGGGTCGCAACATCCAAGTCTATGTCGACGACATAGTAATCAAAACCAAGGAGGAAGCCTCTCTAATCAACAACTTGCACGAAACATTCGCCAACCTTGATCATTACCGGATTAAGCTCAATCCGGACAAATGCGCCTTCGGCGTACCATCTGGGCATCTGCTCGGGTATCTCATCTCCGCGAGGGGAATTGAGGCAAACCCGAAAAAGATAAAGGCCATACTGGCCATGGAGAAGCCAAAGAACGTAAGAGGCGTCCAGCAACTAGCCGGACGAATCGCGGCCCTCAGTCGATTTATCAGTCGAATGGGGGAAAAGGCACTGCCCTTCAATCAGCTCCTCCGCAAAGCTGACAAATTCGAGTGGACCAAGGAAGCGCAAGAAGCATTCGAAGACCTCAAGCGCCTGTTGTCCACCTCGCCAGTACTGGTGACTCCACGAGAAAGGGAGCCACTACTGCTATACATCTCCGCTACCAATCAAGTGGTTAGTACAGTGCTCGTCGTCGAGCGGGCTGAGGAAAACAAGGTCCATGGCGTACAACGCCCGGTATACTACCTCAGCGAAGTCCTCACGCCAACAAAACAGCGGTACCCGCACTACCAGAAGTTGGTGTACGGCGTCTTCATGACCGCCCGGCGACTGCGCCATTACTTCCAGGAACACCCAATCGTGGTAGTCAGCGACGCCCCATTGGGACATATCCTCAATAACCCCGACGCCACGGGACGAGTCGCGCTCTGGGGAATCGAACTGTCTCCACGAGACATCACATACGAAAAACGTGACGCAATCAAGTCGCAAGTTCTCCCTGACTTTCTCGTGCATTGGATGGAAAACCAACTCCCGGACAAGCCAGATATGTCTTACCTTTGTACCATGCACTTCGATGGATCCAAGCGGAAGGACCGAGCAGGAGCAGGCGTCATTCTGACGTCACCTCAAGGAGACAAGCTGAAATACATCTTGCGAATGCAGTTCACAGCCTCAAACAACGAGGCTGAATACGAGGCCCTGTTGCACGGGATGAGGATGGCAAAAGCCTGCGGCGCAAAGAGGCTCATCATATATGGCGACTCCAAGCTGGTCGTCAACCAAACAATGCACGAGTGCGACGCACTCAATGACAATATGATCGCATACCGCGACCTCTACGATACACTCGAGGGAGACTTCGACGGTTGCGAGTTACGACATGTAGGTCGCGAAAGCAACGAGGAGGCGGATGCACTCGCCAACATAGGCTCTACCTGCGCCCCCATACCACCTGGGGTATTTCTCGAGCGCATCTGCGAACGCTCTATCAAGCCAAAGGCCGTAGAGAAGAAGACAAGCGCAGCAATGGACTCAAGGGCTACGCCACCCAATGAGCCAATGGCACTCAATGACTTGGAGCTGGACACAGGACTCGAAGGGCCAATGAGCGTCATGATGATAGAACAATCTTGGACGCGGCTGTACATTACATATCTCCTCAGCAAACGCCTACCGGACAACCCGACGGACGCACGGCACTTCGCACGACGCTCCAAGGCATTCGCCGTTATCAACGGCGAACTGTATAAACGCAGTATCACAAGCGTGTTACAGCGATGCGTCTCCCTGGCCGATGGAAAAGCAGTCCTCCTCGACATACATGAAGGAACCTGCGGACACCACGCCGGCAGTCGCGCCCTCGTTGCCAAAGCTCTACGAGCTGGATTTTACTGGTCCACGGCCATGCGCGACGCCAAGGACATAGTCCAAAAGTGCAACGCTTGTCAGCGATTTGCGGACAAACCACACGCACCAGGCGCGGAATTGCGGCCTATTCAATTGGCCTGGCCCTTCGCACAGTGGGGTCTCGACATGGTTGGCAAACTTCTAAGGTCCTCGCAAGGAGGATACGTCTACCTCTTTGTCGCAGTCGACAAATTCACCAAGTGGATCGAAGCCATGCAAGTAACCAAGCAATCAAGGCACAGCGCAGTCAAGTTCTTCGAGTCCATCGTCTATCGCTTCGGCGTGCCACACATCATCATCACTGACAACGGGACGAACTTCACATCCAAGGAGTTCCAAGAATTCTGCGAAAAACTGGGGATCAACATCAGTTATGCCTCAGTCGCGCATCCACAGACCAACGGTCAGGTGGAAAAAGCAAACGGGCTCGTCTGCAGCGGCATCAAGAAGCGACTCCTTCGACCACTCGAACAAGCCGCGGGTTGCTGGCCAGATGAGCTCCAATCCGTACTCTGGAGCCTACGTACAACTCCAAACGGCGCCACAGGCTACACGCCATTCTTTATGGTGCATGGGGCAGAAGCGGTACTACCCGCCGAAGTAAGGTACAAGGCGCCGCGCATAGTTGCTTACAGCGAACAAGAGTCATCTCTTGCACTCGAAGACTCCGTCGACCTCCTCGACAAGGCGAGAGAGATCGCCGTAGAAAGATCCACGATCTACCAGCAGAACCTGTGCAACTACCACAGTAGAAGGCTTCGCCCCAGATCCTTCGTAGAAGGTGACCTGGTCCTGCGACTAAAGCAGCAGGGGCATCTCAAGCTCGAGTCCCCCTGGGAAGGACCATACTTGGTTACAGAAGTAATCCCAGGTGGCGCCTATCGCCTTCAAGACCTAGAAACAGGAGTCGCATACTCCAACCCTTGAAACGTCGCACAACTGCGACGCTTCTACCCCTAGCTATTTTTACTTTTACATCGCAAATAAGGCTACTCAGCCAAGGCTACTTAGCCACACATTGTACCTCGTACTGTTCTCCAAATAAATAAAAGCTAAGTGCCCCAAAACTCTGTGTTTTTTCTTTTCACTTCTATTACTATTGTACTCAGGGGCTCCGCCACCCTACACACATTTGTTCTTCGAACTAATAAACGCGACATCCTAAGTAGCTAGCACATCAATCGAACACCTTAACGCAAATTCAACCCAGCTACAACGCACCTGGCAGGTTGACAAAAGGGATGGCCAGGCTAACGAAAAGGACTCGCATAGTGCAAAGCACCTTACGCTTACAAGAGCTATTTATACGCGTTCAACAATAAATTACATACAAATATATATATATATATGAACTTTACAACACAAATACACTTATGTGCAGGATACAAATCTGCTACTGCAACAGAAGAACATTGGTTTGCTCCTCGAAGAAGTCGATAATCTCCTCTGCTAGGCGGTCCACCGCTTGATAGTGCGGCACCATATTCCAAGAAGATCCGGCTGGCGGCGCTGGTAGACCGGAAGCTACGACGCCGACATCCACGTCAGGCCTGTGCAATCGCACCATCGAGAGGGCAGCCTTGGCACCAGCCACCAACAGCTGCCTCACGCACTCGCGAACCGCGGACATATCTTGAAATTTGGCCAAGAGAGCCAACAGGCTGGACATCGTGTCATCCAACGGGAACATCGCCCGGTAGATATTCTTCAAACATGACTGCGACTTCTTCAGGAAAAGCAGCACTCGTGAAGCGCGATCCTGCAGGGTCGCCAATGCAGTTGCACGATCATGATCCACCTAGAAGTATCCACTCTCTTGGAGTTGCTCCTGGGTGAGACCATGAAGGCGGATGGCAATCCTATCCCTCTCCTCCTGAGGACAGTGTGCGCTAAGAACTACACGAAGCAGCACCCACAGCATGAGTACAATGTACCACTGCGACTATCTACAAAGGAAAAAGATAAGGACGAGCAAACTAACACTTAAACTGGTCGCCGAGCTGCGTCACCTCGCCAAGCAGATACTGCTCGCCGGCGGCGGCTTTTTCCGCCTTTGACTTCCACACATCTGCGTTACCGCGGATCAAGGGCAACTCACGCTCCAGCTGCTTCACGCGGTCACGAAGTCGCGACAGCAAAGACAGCTCCTCTACCCTGGAGCGCGGCGGTACCACTGACTCATCAAGAGATGATGGATCCTGATTTCCCCCTACGGGACCACTCGATGTGCCCTACCACAGATCAAGACAGAAGCAAATAAGGCGACCAAACTAACATAAAGGCAGGGATAGCAGATGCATTCAGGATAAGCATAAAAACATATTCACAAGCACACTCGCCAGCAGGCATGTTCTTAGGGCAAAAGGACAATTCGTTATCTACTACACAAAGCTAACTACGGAGCAGCTGGCTTCATTGACTTCGATGCCTTCGGGGGCTTCATCAAATCCGTGGCAGTATCAGACGCCACTGATTTTCCACCTGCCCCTGAAGCCAAAACTTTCGCCGCCTTCTTAGCGCGTTGGAGCTCCTCCGAATACTTGGCAACGATATTAATCAAAGAATGACCGTATTTGGCACAGGCAGTCGCACAGGGAGCAAAAACTACCTGCTGACCATCCGCGCCAACAGGCATTGTCTTCGACATCGCAGAGGGGTCTATCTCGACTCCGTGGGCCTGCACCATGGCGAGTGACATCGTTGCACCAGCTGCCCGGAGGGAGTTCTTATAGGTAGAAGGCACACCCCCGGCGAGTGACTCCACCAGCTCGTCCATTTTGTCGACCTGCTCCGCCTTTGGCATCAACTCCTCTCGGAGGCGGCTAAGGGCGACCTTGGCCTTGGACAACGTATTCTGGACGACGGCGCTTCGGTCTTCGACCACGGATACCACGCCTGCCAGAGCGTCATCACGACGAAGGGCGTACACCAAAAAACTCAAGTCGCCGGTATCTTCACCAAAAAACACTGATCAGTTTTCTGGTGCCAACGGCAAAACTCCAGAAGCAGAGAAAATCATCAATCAAAAATCCACCACTAAAGGTACCTGAGAGGGCCTTGGCGACTGAGAATAGCTGCTCCTCAAACAACTTCTCCCTGGCCGCAAAAGAGGCGCGCATATCCTCTTCACGCTTTCGGGCTTCATCACGAGCCACGATTGCCTCATCGCGTCCCTTGATAGCTGCGGCCAGTGTCTTCTCCAAGGATGCGACATTGCGCAGTAGGGCGTTATGCTCAGCTACATGGCAGTCAAAAATAATTGTCTATCAATCAAACACACAAGAATAGAAAAAAGACGAAAGAAACAAGCATGGAAGCACTCACTTTCGACCACGCGGTGACGCGTCTCCAGCATCGGATGCTGACGACCCATCGCCATCACCTGCTCCGCCACTCGCGCGGCCTCTTTTATAAGGAGCTGTTGCACCAATCAAGAAATCAGACAAGGGCAACAGAAGGCGTTGACTGCCAAAATACAAAAGAAGGAAAGATATACTCACATGATCGTCTAGCGACTCCGAAGAAGTCTGTTGAGCTGTCATCCGAGCAACTATTCGATGCTCCCCTCCGTGAGGAGAACTCGAAGAATTGTGCCCGGAGTGGGCCGCCGTCGGAGGCGAAGGATCGCGCTCGACCTCTACCTTGGCCCTTGAGGTCGTGACTCCTGATTCCTTCAAAAATTCAACGTCGCCAGAAGATGACGACGCCTCTTGACTGCAAGACCAAATTCACATTGAGAAAGGGCAAAACTCCAGGGCAAAGCCAACAAAAAGAAAACAGAGAAGAAAGAACGAACTCATAAACTTACCAGTCAAACTTGTCAAGATCAAAGGTGGCCTCCGCCGACTCCGACGAAGACTCCTTGGGCAATCGCATCTTCTTGCGAGAAGCTGGTGCTATAGCCCTCACAGGAACGGCGGGAATTGGTGACTCCGCGCCAGCAACAGTGCCCTCTGGAGTTGAAGGAGTCGACGCATCAGAGTCCTCGCTGCGCGGACGCATGCGAGTATCGGGGCTCTCCGACTCGGGGGCTTCCTCTTCCACGTCAGAAGGGACAGTCGACTCAGACTCGTCCTCTTCAAAAGATTCGCGAGGAATAATGCCCTAAGGAAGAGGAGGCATGCAAGGCGAGATCGCCCAATCCTACATACAAAAAGCAAAAAGGGGCAGGTAAGCAACATAAAAGCAATCGTGAATATAAGCTACTACGTAGTAGGACTGTACCTCGGGAGGAGAATTCGAAGCATCGAAGGGAGGAACGACTAGCTCATTCGGAAGCACATCCTTGAAGGTGTACTTCGTGACCAGTCACACCCTCTTATCTACCTCACTCGCGGACATGCCATCGGCAGACACGCGAGTGGCATCATCAGCACCACCCCATCGAAACATGGGATGGACTCTAGCTTGGAGAGGCTGAACGCGACGACGCAGCCAAGTCCTGATAAGGGCACAACCTCCCTCTTCTGTGCCCATGCGACTCTCGAGGTCGCAGACGCGTTGATATAGCACGTCCATCTCCGCGAGTTCGGATGGCATCATCACGTTCTTCCAAGAACGCATCTTCTTGCAGGGAGTTGCGGGATCAAAAGGAGAGAGTCCAAAGTGCTCGTCCTTGGCCTTCAGGTTGCGAACATAAAACCATCTGTCCCTCCATCCCTGGACGGACTTGGCGAGCTTGATGTCGAAGTAGGTGGCGGATGGGTCGACATGGATTCCACAACCACCTACGTCATAAACTAAAGAGCCAGATGCGGACTGACGCTTTAGCTTGAACAAACGCTTGAAAAGGCCAAAGTGCGGCTCGATTCTGAGCCAGCACTCGCAGAGAGTGATAAAGCAAGAGATGTGAAGAATCGAATTCGGGGACAGCTGATGGAGCTGGAGCCCGTAAAAACAGAGGAGACCCCTAAGAAAGGGGTGGATAGGCAAAAAAAGGCCGCGAATGATGAAAGCCAGAAACATCACTCGAAAACCAGCGGGAGGCACAGGAATGGTCTCACCACTAGGGACGCGCGTGTCGGTGACTGCGGCGGAAATAACTCCGTCTTGGCGAAGAAGACAAAGATCGGACGCCTTGATGATTGAGGGGCGCCAGGCACCATTGGTCACGCGGGTGCCCGCGACTTTCTTCTTCCCGCCGGCAGCGACACTGGTGCCCACAGCAGCGGCGCCACCCTTCTTTGCCGCAGCAGTGGTGGCGGCGGATTCAGCGGCAGTGCCTCCTTTCTTCTTTCCCATTGCGCGGCAGCGATGAGAACGCAGAAAGTAACTTGGGAACAAACGGAGATGGTCCAGAACTTCGGAAAAGACGAGCGCAGGAGAAAAGCAGAGGAGCAGCGGCAATGGCGATGGCAGCGAGGAAGAAAAGGGGCGTAAATGGAAATTTACCGTCATAGCATCGCTACTTAACCCCTAAGAGATGCAATCCAACGGCTCACAAAAACCCTATTGGACGCGTGGCACATATCGCGCTCGACACGTGGGGAAGAGGAAGCGCGAATCGTCCCTCCACTGCGCGGAAATCGAGGAGGCACAGTTAATAAAAAGATTACGCACGCCCAGTCAAATCAAAGTCAGAAAGTGGGACCCACCGCTCGTCACGTCCTGTCAAAGCCGCTCACGCGGGCAACTGAGGTCATGAAAAGCGTCAGCACTGACGTCATCAACAGCTACGCAGCGGAAAACTACGACTACTTTAGTCCTTGCTAGAGTCTGCGACTCCACCAAGCACTCGGGGGCTACTCCCATAGGGAGCGCTGGTCGCGCACCCTATGATTTTCTTTTCTTATTGCAGGGATACAGGCAATCACAATCAAACCCAACCACTCGAAAAATACTTCGACTATGGACGTGGGTTACTCCCATAGGGAGCACTGGAAACAATTTCGACTGAAACAAGCAAGCAAAAGACGACAGTAGTCGCAACCCAAGTTTTCGACTCAAACAAACAAAGACGACAGCAGTCGCAAAAGTTCTTTAGTCCCTGCCTGAGTCTTCGACTCAACCAGGCACTCGGGGGCTACTCCCATAGGGAGCGCTGGTCGCGCACCCTATGATTATTTGCACGAAAGCTATGCGTTGATTACATCAGCACTCGCAGATCATGGCGACACCGCCTCATAATTTTCCCTACAAAGAGATTACGTCTCCTGGGTTGCCCGAATCATCTCCGCGATGATAAAATTCGGATGTCGCGCTTACAGCGTGAAGGTAAGACCTGAATAAAGGCCTGGCAACGCATTTAACTACGCACTACCAGAAACATATCCGTGCCTACAGGAACGATGAACATGCCTTGACGGACGTGTCAAGTGCTCACACCCATATAACTGGAATTCGACTCCTGTAAGACCTCCGCGGCCTGAGTCGAATTACGCCAGCACTTTTCCGGATTCGAGTCCGGCAACTCGAATTCGAGTAGGTTGCGTTGTTTCACCCTAAGGTGGTTAACTGGTACCGATACTTCGGTTATATCAGGCACATATATCAACAATCCCTATGACACAAATAAAAGCAGTCGAAATGCACTCATTCAGGCACTCGAAACTTCAAAAAGTACCCAGTCGAATCTGTGATTCCACTGGATACTCGGGGGCTACTGACATGGGTATACCTTACAGGTACTCAAGCTTGGTATATACGGTCTAAATACGTACAGGCCCACGGTGTCGCCAAGGCCTAGACAAAAGGATTCGAGTGATCTGCGGACTCTCGATTGCTTGAGAGACAAGAAGAAGCTAAAGATAGAAAGTTTGAAGGGGAAAACCCTAACTTGCAACCGACTCGACCTGCTACCCGAGACCTAGCCTATCTATATAAAGGCTAGGAGGGGGCGGCGAGGAGAACACACACAACCCTAGTTTTCACAACTCTCGCCAGATTGCATCTACGCACCATTGTAACTCTCGACTCCCTCGATAATTCCACGAGCAGACAAGCAGGAGTAGGGACCTCTACGAGGCCTGAACCTGGGTAAATCCTTTTTCCCCTGTGTGCTTATTTGCTAGCCGATAGATGTCTCCAGCACTCCCTCCTTCTCCAAAACCCAAGTCCATAACAATGGGCATTGATGAGTTAAGCCCTCGTCACGGTGCGAGGTGGATATCGTTATTTTGTTACTTTCACGGATGATTTGAGTAGATACGGGTATATCTATTTGATGAAACATAAGTCTAAAACCTTTGAAAAGTTCAAGGAATTTCAGAATGAAGTGGAAAATCGTCGTAATAGAAAGATCAAATTTCTGCGGTCCGACAGAGGAGGAGAGTATCTTAGTTACGAGTTTAGCGCACACATGAGAGATTGTGGAATAGTTTCACAACTCATCCCTGCCGGAACACCACAACGTAATGGTGTGTCAGAACATCGTAATCGTACTCTATTGGATATGGTTCGATCTATGATGTCTCTGACTGACTTGCCATTGCCATTTTGGGGCTATGCACTAGAAACCGCTACATTCACTTTAAATCAGGCACCATCTAAATTGGGCACCATATGAATTATGGTTTGGAACCAAACCTAAGCTATCATTTCTTAAAGTTTGGGGATGTGATGTTTATATGAAGAAACTTCAGCCTGATAAACTCGAGCCCAAAGCGGAAAAATGCATCTTCATAGGATATCCTAAAGAAACAATTGGGTCTTCCTTCTATCACAAATCCGAGGGCAAGGTTTTTGTTGCAAAGAATGGATCCTTTCTAGACAAAGAGTTTCTCGTGAAAGGTGTGAGTAGTCGAAAGGTAGAACTCAAAAAGGTTATTGAACCTTCTCTCGATGAAATGGCGAGTGGCGCAGCACCGGAAGTCGTTCCGGAGTTGACTTTACCAAATGAAGAAGGAACTAATGATAAAGATCATGAAACTCCAAAAGAAGACACTACCAAACCTCGCAGGTCAAGAAGGACACATGCAGCTCCTGAACTGTATGGGAATCCTGTTGTGAATTTCATGGTTGATGAAATAGATGACCCTGTGATGTATGAAGAAGTGATGATGAGCCCGGATTCCAACAAATGGCAAGAAGCCATGAAATCCGAGATGGAATCCATGTACGAAAACCAGGTTTGGACCTTGGTGGACTTACCTCACGACCGAAAGGTCGTTAAGAATAAATGGATTTTCAAAAGACAAACTGATGTTGATGGTAATGTAACTGTATATAAAGCTCGACTTGTCGCAAAAGGGTTTCGAAAAATTCAAGGAGTTGACTACGATGAGACATTCTCTCCCGTAGCGATGCTAAAGTCAGTTACGATTATGTTAGCAATTGTTGTATATTTCGATTATGAAATATGGCAGATGGATGTCAAAACTGCATTCCTCAAGTAATATTGAAGAAGAGTTGTATATGATACAACCAAAGGGTTTTATCGATCGTAAGGATGCTAACAAGGTGTGCAAGCTTCAGCGATCCATCTATGGAATGAAGCAAGCATCACGGAGTTGGAATCTCCGCTTTGATGAGGTGATCAAAGAGTTTGGATTTGTCCAAACTTATGGAGAGGCTTGTATTTACAAGAAAGTGAGTGGGAGCAATGTGGCATTTTTGATATTATATGTGGATGACATATTATTGATTGGAAATGATATAGATATTTTAAAAAGTGTTAAAAGTTATCTAAACAGCAAATTTTCTATGAAGGACCTTGGTGAAGCGTGATATATATTAGGCATAAAGATCTATAGAGATAGATCGAGACGCCTAATAGAGCTATCGCAGAGTACATACCTTGATAAGATTTTAAAGAAGTTTAAAATGGATGAAAGTAAGAAGGGGTTCTTACCTATGTTGCAAGGCAAAACATTGAGTAAGACTCAAAGTCCGGCTACGACGGAAGAAAGAGAGATCATGGATAAGATCCCCTATGCTTCAACCATAGGCTCTAAAATGTACGCCATGCTATGTACAAGACCGGATGTGGCACATGCTATTAATTTGACTAGTAGGTACCAATCTGATCCAGGTTTGGAACACTGGATAGCGGTCAAGAACATCCTCAAGTACTTGAGAAGAACTAAGGAAATGTTTCTTGTATACGGAGGTGAAGAAGAGCTGGTCGCTAATTGTTATGTCGACGCTAGCTTTGACACTGATCCAGATGACTCTAAGTCTCAATCCAGATACATATTTCTCATTAACGGAGCAGTAATTAGTTGGAGGAGCTCCAAACAACCCGTGGTAACAAGGTCAACAATGGAGGCATAATATATTGCTGCTTCAGAAGCAGCAAAGGAAGCAGTTTGGATGAAGGAGTTCATTACCAAACTGGGTGTGGTTCCTAGTGCGTTGGATCCAATGGTGATCTATTGTAACAACAATGGAGCCATAGCCAACGCGAAAGAACCAAGGTCTCACAAGAATTCCAAGCATATTAAGTGTCATTTTCACTCCATCTGTGAGCATGCCAAGGATGGAGATATAAAGATTTGTAAAGTACATACGCATCTCAATGTAGCAGATCCGTTGACTAAAACTCTCCCTAGAGCAAAACATGATCAACACCAGAACTCCATGGGTGTTAGATTTATCACCATGTAACTAGATTATTGTCTCTAGTGCAAGTGGGAGACTGAAGGGAATATGTCCTGAGAGGCAATAATAAAGTTATTATTATACATATTCCAAGTATATGATAGATGCTTATTTTGCATGCTATAATTGTATTAATTTGGAAACGTTAATACATGTGTGTTTAATAAACAAAAGGAAAGTTCCTAGTTATGCCTCTCTTATAAACTAGCTCGTTGATTAACAAGATGATCAAGGTTTCCTGATCATGGACATTGGATGTTGTTAATAACGAGGTCACAACATTAGTGGAATGATGTGATGAACATTCATCCGAAGTATAGAATTACGATCAAAGTCATTATGTTTATATTGCTATAACATCTAACGAAGTAATCCTAGTCCTTGGACCATGAGATCATGTTAATCACTAATACTGGAAGAGTATCTTGATAACATCAAACATCACACCGTGAAAGGGTGATTATAAAGGTGGGTTCAGTATTACGAAAGTGTTATATAGAGACTCATGGATCAAGAGTGGTTTTTGTCCATCCCGATGATGGATAGATATTCTTTGGCCCTCTCGGTGATATCACATTGGTTAGCTTGCAAGCAAGTGATGAGATCACTAGAATGTTATATCACGGGATCGAGAAAATAGTACATGTCAGTAAGGAGATCAAACTAGGTATGGAGATACCGATGATCGAATCTAGGACATATAATATATCGCGAGACAAAGGGATTTAGTTACTAATGTTAAAGGTTCTCACGATCACAGAAGTCATCGTAGAATGTGTAGGAGTCAACATGGATCTCCAGGTCCGCTTCTGATTATTGATCTGAGAGGGGTCTCGATCATGTCTGCATTATTCACGAAACGTAGGCTAACCTACTTAAGGGATACCAACACCATTTAGAGCAAATATGTTTCAAACGAATGAATTGCAAAGCGCTGGAATTATTTCAATAGACACCGAAACTGTTTCAGGTGAAATTGCTGAAATTGGTTCTGCATGTAATATTGAAATGTTGCAGGGGGTTTTATGTGAATGTTTGTTAATTAAAGTAATTAACAAAATTCTGAATAAAATTAATAAAATAGTTTTATTAAATGAGAGAGCATTAAATTTGGAGAAATTTAATGCATTTATAGTAAAGACTCTAAAGAGGAATGTTAAGGGACAAATTTATATGGAGGCGGTTACCACCACATGACTGGGGGAGGTGATGGGTCACCCCATGGGGCGCCGGACATGGGGAGGGGTACCCCCTCCCCTATAAAAGGCCACCCCTCTCACCCTTCTTCCTCACACCTCCTCGTGAAGGATCTCTCTCCCTCTCTAGTATTATTCCCCCATGGTCTCGAATTAGCGAGATACATGTTCCCGGTGGCATTTCGTCTGGAAGGAGTTGCTGCTTCCGCTGCATCGCTGGAGCGAGGAGACAGAGGTTATTCGGTGGCCTGAACGTGTGTGCGAGTGCGGATGCGCTGCTGGTTTGCGGCGCTAGGACTTCCACATGATCTTGAGATGGGGAAGCAAACGACTACATCATCCACAAGTTCCTACTCGTTAACAAAACTTTGTTGTCTTCGAGGGTAAGTTCTCCATGGATGTATATCCACCTGTTGCTTGTATCTAGTAGATAGAACTTGGCGTATAGTTCCCATCATAGGATTTTTTTGTTTTCTATGCTTCGAACCCTTCATGTCACACTTAAGGGTAGAGACGCTTAGGTATTGGTCCAAGATCGTAGGAGAAAAGAGAGAGAACTCCAGAATTGTTCCACAGAGATACCAAAAGTGTTTCGGGATATCCGATGATTATCGGAAGGGTTCGAAAGGTGTTTCAAAATGATAGGTATTAAATAATATGTATTTAATATTAATTAAATGAATAAATATTGAAAATATTATTTACATTGGATTTTTTTGGGCAGCCCACCAAATTGGGCCTCACCGGAGGAGGCCCAAGAGGGGGACACACCCTAGGGAAGGCCGCCGGCCCTAATGGGCCCTCCCACCACGTGGGGCCCATGTAGAGGGGCTGGTCGCCACCTCCTCCCACATCCTCCCCTTGATTAGTCTCATCCCAGGACTTTGAGGGACGTGGTGCCTCCCTTCCACCTATATAAAGAGGGGCACCCCTCTCCCCAAATCCTTCCCATGCATTGGATTTGCCTATTCTCTCTCTCCCTCCCTCTCTCTCCCTTATGTATGGTTCCCAAAGTTTGGAACCGCATCCGGGGATAGGGCTTTTTCCACCATACGCACCCACCATGCTGCTGGACTCGGTCCGGATCAATCTTCTTTCGCTGCTTTGCTGGACTATAACCCGAGAAACGTCTCTATACCATATATTTGTAAGGCCACGAGGCATTGCCACTTGTGGTGCATTTGCTTGGTGCTTGGACATCAGCACGACTATGAGGTCGGCTACGTCGTACAAGGACCAGGGGCCACTAGCGAGGAGCTTCACGACCTTCAGAGCGGACGAGTTCAACTACGTCATCCACGTTCCCGGCGAGACGCTAACCGTGTTCGGTCTTCAAAGGTATGAACATTGATTCCCTCTCGTTACCTTACATATGCATATATAGATTTTGGCTAGGTGCGTTCATCATAGGAAATATTTTGTTTCAAAACCCCTTCACCAACACATCATCATTGACAAATAAAACTCCGCTCCAAAATTGGTGAGTACTAGATCTAACCCGTCTTATTTTTTGCATAGTTCGATCTTGGTTATTTGGTAGTACCAGATTTTTTGTTTCACTATGCGAACCCCAACAAATCCCCTCTCTATTCTTCCTCAAGAAAGATCCTAGAGGCATTAGAGGTATTAGGGATATTAAAAGGGGAACAAAAGGGAGTTTTCTTACAGCCTAGACGTTTTTTTCCGTCCGATCATACGTTTAGTTCACTCCTAACCATTGATTTCGTGAGATGGGCCAGATGTCTCGGGGCAGCTACTCTAGACGTAAAATCGGTGATCTATGGTGAATCGGGCCTTCATACACAGTAAATCCCATCAAGAATACCATCCAGCTAACTACCATGTCGTGAGGATTCCGCATCATCAGTTAAAAAAACAAGGAAAGGACATCCTACTGCTCCATCTCACCTTCCTGATGACCGACAGACTCGACATCGCTGACCCCGCCCCACGTCGTTCGTCTGTGCTGGTGGGATCCAGCCTCCCTCCACGAGATAACCCCCTCCCCCTCCGCCACCCTTCCATTTGCAACCTTGAATCTCCGCACCTCCAAGACGATGGCCCACTTCGAGGTCGCCGCTGCTGCCGACAAGGTCAGCCACTCGGTTGGCCATCGCTCACTCGGAAGTCCTCCTTGACACCCTTGGGATCCAATCGCTGGCCCAACAACCTGTTCGTCAGTGCCCTCGCGGCTTCCACGTAGCCGAATACTGACCCAACTCATCCTTTTTATCTGTCCATCTTTAGCAACATGAACATGTAACTTTGTTTACTCATGTTCAGACATTGCAAAACTGAAGTTAAGAATTTTGCAACTTATGAAAGTTCATGCACTAACGGCTAGATGTCTACACAGTTTAGAAAGATTTTATGCCCATATCTGGAAGAAATGGTTGCACTGACGTGACATAGATTTCGTATTGAGAGTTGTTCTATGAAAGCTAGCGACATTTCCTTCCCAGATCTACATAATTGTTTCATAGCAGTTCAGTTCTATCCTATTTGAAGTCTGAACCTGCATGCATTATTGTACGGAGTAAAAAATAAATTGTAGAGAACTATTAGATGGAGTAGTTGAATTTAGACTTTAAATCCGATATATATATATTTCTGTTATTAAGAAATATATGCCACCATAATAGTTAAACATTGTCATCTAAGCTTCATATATTTGCAAAATTTCAGCACTGCACACCATTTCCATATCTATCTAAATATTCCACTGGGAGCTAATTATTGTAGCCACCCTATAATATTAAGTTTTTGCATGGTTGTCACCAAGGGCCTTCCAAGCTTACTTAGCCAAATCATTACCATCAAAACATTATTATTGGCCGTTAATCTAGTGAAGAGTGTGTTCCAGAATTGTCCATGTATGTCAACTATGTTCTCGTATTGGTTCTTTGATTTCATGGCACTGCATTAGGAAGATAATATATATTGTCCTGATTTATATTTTTTTTATTTATATATAGTTTCAATTCACATGCTTATTTTTATTTCTATTGTAGATATGAGGGTTGACTATATTAACCTTATTTTTCATCTCATGTGCGATATAACCTTGTTTTATTTAGTTTTCAGTGTTCTTACTCGATTCTTCTCCAAACATGACTTTTTGGGAAAAAGTTGCATATAACAAGGTTTCTACAGTGTGTATTATCGAGAAATAAGGCTTCTATTGATTAAAAGATGTCTAAAATGAGGCCGGGGTACTATTTCTGTAGGAATGGGTCTGTGCAACCTATTTGCTTCTGAGTACTTTTCTTGATTGATATCTTGAATCATGGTTCATTGATACTTTTTGATTTTCAAAACTTTGGGCATGTAAAAAATGGTAATAAAGTTATGTGAGTTGAGGTCCAATATTTTTACATCAATACCTATCAATCTATAGTCGTAATAGACGGGCGCAGCAACGTGCGCCATCATGATCTAGTAGAGAGGTAGGACAAGCTCTTGGAGGTTAACAATGGAGAAGAGAGAATAGAAGAGTCAGCCCAGGCTTGAGGAAGAAGGAGACTTTATAAAACATCCAAGTATAAACGTGCATGGCCGATACGAACGTGAGGTCTCCACGGCAATGCCCATGATTGATCAACTTGGGTTTAGAGGAAGAGGGGTGTACCGGTGATTCGTCGGCTGAAACAAAAAGGGGCACAATTTACTCTGATTTTATCCGTTTCCCCTCCGTTTTCATCCACTATTACTCCGGTGCGATGTATGGTTTCAGTTTCCCTAATATGCACCATTCGCTTTCGTGCTGCGATCATGTGCGGATATATATATTGAACTGTTTCCGACTACGCAACAGTAAAACATGGTGTACATATAGTTTGACCTTTGATGAGCCGACTGATTGCCAATTGCAAGTTGTGCTTTCATTACCCGGAGGTTCTCTGCTTCATGTGACGTCACGTGACCATGTGGCATGTGCAACGTTCCGAGTTCTTAAATCGGCGGCGGCCGTGAACTTTGCCTGATACGAGCAGCAAAAGTCTGATAAAAATCATGGATGGAGCGCAAGTGGGAGCAGGCGAGGTAGAGTGTTCAGCTCGCGTTCTTGATCTCGTCCCGCCAAATAGTATTCTTTTTTATTAGCTTGTTAAATCCCCAATTCATCGGACGGCCTGGACCCAGCAACCTTGGCCCCCGATCGCGCCCACTCGAAGGAACTCGATCGCCTCAGCACGCACTTCACTCGCGACCGGCCGACGTTTTCCGCTGCCGATTAATCACAACAAGGGTTTCGTCTGCCGACGGTGACATTTCCGTCTTTTTTTTGTTCGCACGTAGCTCTTGCGCCCGCTGTTGTTCACCTACCAAGCCCGTCATGTTCGTTTCAATAATCCAGGAACATCAGGGTGGTGCCTGCCGCGCGCTGAAAGCTCCGCGGAATCAGCTGCCGTTTGGCAACATATCATCCAAGTGCACCCAACGCCAGCGAGATCGCACAACCACCTGGCAAGTGTCGCTCCGACATGCTTTGTTCCCGCGCGCGTCGGTCCAATCCGGCGGCAACCGATTCTCCAGCGGCATTAAGCAGAACCTAAAACAAACGTCTCGCTCACCGACGGGCGGCCGTCAATCGCCTTCAGTACACAATCATCTCCCCGAGCTTAACCTACTAGTAGTAGTAACTTGGCCATGATACTGCAGTTAAGTATAATCTTGGGTGGTGATGGGTGTAGCGGGGACAGATGTGTATGGCACCAGGGTAGGCGCCGACAAAGCGAAAAGAGAGGTTTGGTTCCTAGGTATCTGTCTGCCTGTGTGCCTGGATCTGGGCTTGCTTTGGCATGACAGTTCACACGCCAGTGCCAAGCTGGTGCTAGCTGTTGGACCAGGCAGTCCAGTGGCCATTTTTCTTCTCAAAGACCACCAGCCGAACCGAGCTGCCTGGGGGACCGTACCGACGAGACGAGGTACTAGGAGATCCAACAGCTGGGGGATCTATAGTGAGACAACCGGTCACTAATTAACGCTGCTGCCTTCCACTTGATCGAGTGCCCCCACCTAGCACGATGGCCGTGGGCATGGGGGGTAAATCTTGTGCTGCTCTATTTGGAGTAAGCTCTCCATACAAGTGCATGCTGTTAAGGGGACAGCTAGCTATGCGTACTGATAGTGTTTTGTTTATTACTATCTTAGGGAATGGTGATTTACTTTTGACAAAGTACTACTACTAGCAAAGGACATGGCCATGTGTGAGAACGGTTTTTTATGTTTTCTTTTTGCGCGCTGTAATTTCTCCTCCATGGTGATCATCGGCAGGCTGGAAATTCCTCGAGGCGAAACTATCGGGCTTGAATAACGTCAAAAGCTGCTAGCGCTGCTCTACAGGAGTAGTACGTTTGGTCGTGTCGTTAATTGGAGATTTGGATTTGCTGTGGTTGGAACATGGCGGCCAGCCGCGCCGACAATTTGGTCTCGTCGCTCGCGGCTGTTGAAAGTTGAGACGGGTGCTGTTTTGCCAGCAAGATCGAGCTGCTGTCGGTTAATGTATTGCTGCATTTTAAATTCATGGACGGACCATGGAGCACCGACGGATGGTAGATGGGATCCATTCCAGTAATCTTCTGCCAGATGACGTACTCCGCAACTGGACCAACACACGTCACCATTACACGGGCGAGGAAACACGCTCGCCCCACACCCCACCATCCGTGCCGTGCTCCCTTCCCATAACACGCTCGCCCCACACCCCACCATGCACGGCAACCCGCCATGGACGGATCCGGAACTCCGTCGCCGCACTCCACAGGTCGACCGATCGAGCTAGAGTACAAACCAAAACCGCACGGCCGTTGGCGCGCCGACGGCATGCATGTCCGCCCTATTGTGAAATGGAATTATGGAAATCATCACTCGCTAGTACTAGTAGTAGGAGAGACAGTGGGAAGGAAACGCGCGTCGCGTGTGTGTCGCCTCGGGCTCGGGCTCGGGCTCGGGCTCGGGCTCGGGCGTGCGTGCACGGGAGGGAGGAACGCGTCTGCTTCACGCATCGGCTATCTATCTCGTCGGACGTCGGAGCGCATGCATCCTCGTTACTTGATTGATGATTCATTTGAGGGGGGTGTCGTGCACGGCGCCTTTTGTGAGTGGCCAGTGCTGTGGTTGCCGCCGTGGCCATGATTCCATGAACGCAGCGAGCGGCTTGACGTTGAAGGGACGGCGCGTCGGTGCGCAGGTGGCGCCGCATAGGCAGAATGCTATTGTGCGCTATAAAGTTGTTAGCTAGCGTTGCGCGCTCGCTGCAAGTGTTTAGAAGCGGTGCACGTGCTCGTGTTAAGTTACTTTTTTGTTTTCTACTAGGGCGGGGCAAGACCGCAAGACGGCAAGTTGCAACTGGGTGACGATGAGCCAGGCCCAAGCCTGCCAGAAATAGGCCGGTTTCTCCTTTTGCTAATTAGAAAGCCCAGTATGAATTGCAGTTTAGGAGCCGCTCGTCTGATGATTCGGGTGTAGCGTGGTCCTAACCTTCGCGATCCAAGTCTCGTGAGCATCGAGCATCACGGGCGTGCTCACTGCTCTGAGTGACCGAGTGAGAGGCCGAACATCTTCAGCACTCTCTTGTCTGTTTCTCCAAGTGTGTGCGCGTATGTATACGTCGGTAAGCTCAAAGAAGAAATCCTAAACTGAAAGCAACAAAACGTAGTACTACTAGTAGCGCCCGGTGCTACACGATCATGAGCTGCGAGAGCATGCCAAGTGCATGCATGACTCTCTTTAGTTTGGTCCGTCATCCCGCACGGGCACGCCACGGTGTGCTTCTCTGCGCGACCCGTGCGAGCGAGCGAACGACTGCGGGGTGGTTGCGACAAGGTGCCCCCGCACAGACGCAGCCCCCAAAACCCACACGAGATTGATAGATTGACACAAGCATATAAAGGACTTTTTCCTTTCTCCCGATAATCCTCCATGGTTTTATCTTGCCGCCCCTTCTCCCAGCCGGTGGTACTCCCACCATCCCCGCCACGGCTAGCGTGCCATCCCCTGTCACCAGCAAGCATGCTAGCCTGGCAGGCTGCATCAATCAACCTGACGTGATGTGCCCGGGCGCAATGGTTCCGCCAGCTCCGCCTCTTGTTCATGGCGATGTGGCCATGTCTCTCCTACTCCTACCGCCTCTTCTTTTTTTTTTAGATCAAAAGGGACTCTCCCGTTCCATTACTGGGAATGAAACCAAACAGTATTCTAAAAACACCGAGTTGTGAAAGTAAATTTAAAAGGCTAAAGCAAAACAGGCCTAAACCCAAAAGGGGAGAGATGAAAAACTACAACTAGACTGGAAAGTTTTCACATAAGCGATCTGAGAAACAAGAGGGACGAGCAAACAGACTTAGAGCACCACATGGATTGACTCATCTTCTTCAGGGTGAGCCTGTAGATGACCCAGAGATGCGCGCCCTCCATAGCTCGACGATGCTGAGGTCTTCCAAGTGGAGATCCACTCGAAGCCCACGCAGCTTAATTCGCCATGAGTGCCAGGGGACTTCTTAGTCTGCAGATCATCCTCTCCATGAAGAGGTTGATCAGTCCTCCCTCCAGTTCTTTGAACGACATCTTCCACAGTTTCAGATACGAGAGAACCAGGCGCCAGACCTGTTTCATATTAATCCAAGAAGTCTTATTAAAGACAAGACTATTCCTATTATTCCAAATACTCCACAGGACAGCCGAAGAAACCACATTGAAATGCAGATGTTTCTTATTAGCTAGCCATTTAGAAGCAATAGATTCAAAATTTGTAACCAAAATCCCAAAGATATCTTGAACATCTCCCCAAATAATTCTAGAGACTAGACATTCAAAAAAAATGATAAACTGACTCTATTTCTTTACAGAGATTACATTCCAAAGGCTTCTGGATCCCCCTAGATCTAAGATTGTCTCTAGTCATGATTTTATTTTGTGAAAACAACCGGAGAAAGACCTGTATCCTCGGGGGGATTTTTAATTTCCAAACTGCAGGAATGTAAAGTGGAGTAATACCTCTAAAGTTAACTAAGGAGTACATGGAACTAGAGGAATATACTCCTTTAGAATCATACTGTCAGATCAGTTGGTCTTCCTCATCAGTGAAAGCAATATGTTGGGCAATTCCTAAAATTTCATTCCACTGAACCATCATGTGCTCACTGAAAGTTTTTCTAAAGTCACATTTTAGGTTAGTTCTATCCCATAATTCAGCTATGGTTTTGGTTTGTTGATTTGAAATAAGGTAAATCTCCCAGAACTGAGAAGCTAGAGTAGAATTACCAAACCAAATATCTTCCCAAAACTTAATGGATTTACCATTACCTACATGCCACTCATATCCTATGTCTACCGCACTGGAAGCCCACATGATTCCTTTCCAAAAAGTAGAGGGGTGGAGATCATTACAGCATAAGACATTGGGGGACTTAGTTTTATACTTAGCATCTATAACTTTTCTCCAGAGGGCTCCTTCTCCTTGGATATATCTTTTGATCCAGGAACCCAGAAGGCACAGATTCAGGTCTTGGAGATTTGGAATGCCTAAACCTCCAAAATCCTTTTTCATGCAAACTGAAGACCGGTTTGCAAGATGGAGTTTATGGTTTCCTTCTTCATCGTTCCAGAAGAATTTAGCCATATGAGAATCTAAAAGTTTAAGGGCCCACTTTGGGAATTTAAAAAAGCAAAGCAAATATATAGGAATGCTAGAGAGGCAGGCCTGAATCAGGATTCTCTTAGCAGCATAGGACAAAAGTTTCCCTCTCCAACCAGTAATCCTACTAAGTAAATTTTCTATCAAGGGTTGCAGATCTTCCCTCCTGAGCTTTTCAAAATGTAAAGGTATCCCTAGATATTTAACTGGGAAGCTTCCTATAATGCAGGAAAAGATACCAAGGAAAGGACTTATTTCTACCTCAGTCATATTAATGGGGATGAGTTCACTCTTGTGATAGTTGATCCTCATCCCAGAAATTTGTTCAAAACAAGTAAGGATCCATTTCAAATTAATGGCTATAGCTTCATCAGGTTCCAGAAACAGGAGGGTGTCATCTGCATATTGCAAACATGCCACCCCTCCTGCAATAAAATTAGGGCAAAGGCCTCTAATAGCACCACACTCTAAACCTTTAATAAGCATCCTAGCAAACACATCTATCATAAGGTTAAAAAGGAGGGGGCAATGGGATCACCCTGTCTAAGCCCCTTCCCAGAGAGAAAAAAATCACTCTCAAAGTCATTCACTCTAACTCCTATAGATCCTCCGAGAGTGATCTGTCTAATAAACCTAATGAAGGTAGGGCAAAAACCTCTAAGTTCCAGAATTTCAAACAAGAAATCTAAATTAACTCTATCATAAGCTTTTTCATAGTCTATTTTGAGCACAAGACCTTTACTTTTATTCCTATGCACCTCATGGATCACCTCATGAGCAGTGACCACACTTTCTAGAATGAACCTACCTCTAATAAAAGTAGATTGATTAGGAGTAATAAGTCTACCAATTACAATGGCCAATCTATTTGTTAAAACTTTAGTAAAGATCTTAAAGGAACAATTTAAAAGACTAATAGGTCTGAATTTCTTCATACTTCTCGCTTCATTTTCCTTAGGGATTAAAGTAATCATAGCAAAGTTAAGTCTAAAAGATTTAGCTGATCCCTAAACCAAGAATTAAACATTGACATAAGGTCATCCTTGACAATCTCCCAAAATGTTTGATAAAACATAAAGGAAAGACCATCAGGGCCTGGTGCCCCATCACCATAAGAAGTAAAAATAGCTACTTTAATTTCCTCTTCACTAAACTCAGCACCCAGCCCTACATTTTCACTGTCACTAACTTGTTCATCCTCCCTAAAAAAATCTTGCCTCAAGTGGATGTCAGGACTGGGTTCCCAAGCAAAAAGATTCTTATAGTAATCAGTGGCTATCTTAAGCATGCGTGTAATGTTTGTGACAGGACCATCAGGTCCATCAAGAACATTAATCCTCTTCTTCCTCCTCCTCTGATTAGCTACTGCATGGAAGTAGGCAGTGTTTCTATCACCCTCTAGCACATTTCTATCTCTTGATCTCTGTCTAGCTTTAATGTCTTCCAAGATCCAGTATTTATGCAACTCAGTATATATAAAGTCTAATCTATTTCTCTCATCATCTGACAAGGCTATAGTTTCAGACTTGATATCTAGAGTATCATATTCCTCCATTAAGTCTCTCCTATTCTTCCTAATATCAGCCTCTATATTTATATTCCACCCTCTAGCCAATTTTCTAAAGTATCTGACCTTACTTTGCCAGATGTCCATGGGTTCACTACTATTAACCGATAAAGACCAAGCTTTAATCACTAAATCCTTAAAATCAGCTCTACTCAGCCACCACTTCTCAAATCTGAATCTAGAAGGTTTCAAGAGAACCTGTTCTCCTGATTCCCAAACTATAGGAGTATGATCACTTCCTATCCTAGATAAAACTCTGGCACGAGCTAAAGGAAAATTGCTATCAAAACTAGTAGTATAGAAGACTCTATCAAATAGTTTACACATGACAGGGGATTCCTGGTTATTACTCCAGGTATAAGATCTCCCTGAAATACCAACTTCCATAAGGGCCCAAAGGTCAACCCAAGTATTAAACTTATCTACCCATCTAAAGTCAACAGTCCTAGTGGATTTGTCATCAGGGGATCTCACCAGATTAAAATCCCCCCCTATCATAGCTGGACCATCCCAGTTAAGAAAAAGGTCATGTAACTCAGAAATAAACTCTTGTTTTCTCTCTTCATAAGCTGACCCATAGACAGTAGTGATTCTACAAGTAAAACCATTAATCTTATTCTTAAGAACAGAACTAACTGAAAAGGTTCTAACATCCCAAGAGATAATATCAAAGAGATCTAGATTAACCCCAACTAGGATGTCTCCTACAGTACCTTGAGACGGTAAAAAATTCCAACTAAAGTTTATATTTCCTAAAAGACTTTTCAAAAAAGAATTGCTAAAACTATCTTTTTTGGTTTCTTGGAAACCAAAATAATCTACCTTCAAAGGAACAAGATTTTCAACTATGTATTTCTGCCTACCAGGAGCATTAAGACTCCTACTATTCCAAAAGACACTAATCATACTTTCTTCTTCCTGGGATGCTTGCCCCGAGATCTATGTAAGACTTCTATCCATCCTTCTGCTTCTTCATCTCTAGTACTATATTCAGATGAAGAAACAGAGAGAGGGGGTAAACTATGTAGAACAGAATTAGTACTAACAGTGTCATCAACAGAAAAATCTACACCTATTTTTTCAGACAACCCTTCTATTTCACTAGTGGGGAGAGCATAGAAGGGATTGGTAGACATAATACCTTTCATGTTCTTAGGGATTTCTAGGTTGTTGACTTTCTTCAGATTCATAGTTTTTTCTAGGATGTTCCTGGATCTGTCCACCCTAGTGCTTTGCCTAGTTGGCTGCACAGGCCCCCACTGTTTCTGTTTTTTTGTAGCCTTCTGATTAAACTGTGAGTCATCTCTCTCCCTCATTCCTAGATCTTTGAAGCTTGGCATTATGTCCTCAGGCAGGAACCCAGATTGAGCCACTTCTACAGATGTATCCACCTCTTTTCCATCATGAGACAAAACCATATCCTCCACCTGATTATCAATCCAGAAAGTCTGTGCTTCTAGTTCAGCCCCAGGAGCCACATGAAACTTGTCCCAGATGAAATTCCCCTCAACATCCACCATTCCTCTTTGAACAAGGAGTTGGAACACTGCCTTAGCACCACAAGGAGAATCTGAAGCCATTCTAACTCTATTAGGATTTTAACCACCATTCCTATCAGACAGGATACTATTGCCTTGGTTGGAAGCAGGCCCACTACCAGAAGGATCAGTAGAGCCACTCCCTCCTTTATGCCCCAGCATAGTCTTCCTCTTGCCCCCTGCTCTGTCCACTATGATCATCATTGAGGATCTCATCTTCATCAACAACCACTGGCACAGAACTATCTACAGCAAAGCCTAAGTGGAATAGGTGATCCTGAAAATTAAAGAGCCTGCCAACTGGAAGTCTTGAAGGGTCTTTGCATTTGATGAGAACCCTCACTTCCTTAGCATTATTCCTAAAGATACTCTGCCAGTCCGCATCCTCCAGAATGCCACAAGTAGAAGCTGCTTGATCCAGAGTGTTCCACTCACACCACTTTGTCTGCAACCCTGTAATAATCACCCACACCTTCTTCAGAGAGTCCACTGGCTCAGGGTCATCATTCCAGGCTTCCACCTTCACCCAGACCCCAGGTATTGAGACACCAAATTTTGGGTACCCAATGACTTGCTCCACTACAATGTGAGGTGGAAATTTGACCAGAAAAGTGTTTTCCACACCCAGCTCCCTAATCTGCCATGGCCAGTTGGTCTTACAAATCTTAGAGAATTCCTCAGCTAGTTCCTTAGCAGTCAAATATCCTTCTTCTACCAGCACAATCCCACAGTTCTTTGTTGAGGCAATAGGGTTTACCACACTCTCAGGAATGTCAATGTGATAAAACCCTAAGCTAGGAGCCCCACTGCCAATGTACTTAGCCATCTGATGTGGTCTCCTCCTCACAAGACATTTCTCAACATGTGATGAGCTCTTGTAGATGAAGCATACGAGAGTCTTCTCATAGTTAACCTGCAGGTGACCAGGCTCTCCACAGCAAAGACAAATAGAGTCAACATAATTCCATTGAGAACTTGCACTTGAGAAAGCCCCAGTCTCTTTCTGAGCAGGGATCTGTTTCTTCTTGTTCTTATTCTGACTTTGAGGTTTGGCCCTATCTCCAGCATCAGAGCCCTGAGCAGCCTATTGTTGTGGGGGGGGGGGCAATCCACTGATTTGACTGCAATCCAAACTGCTGCTGGGGAGGGAAAGGAGGAAAAGGATTGTTGAAAGCCCAAGGAGGAGGCATATTACCAGGGGGTAGCCAAAAGGTGGTTGGCTCGAATAAAACTGGGGGTTGAACTGCCCAAACTCATAAGGGCGTTGCTGCTGCATCTGTGCTTGTCCTCCCTGTTGGTTCTGCCAAGCATCTTGGTTCTGCCAGTTTTCATGGCTGCTGCTCCCCCTGCCTCTACCCTTGCTTCCTCTTCCCCGATCCCCCATCCCAGAGCAACTAGGAGCTTCAGAGATATGTGGATCCTCAACTCCCAAACACTGCAGACCAGAAGTTAGCTCAGCCACCGCCTCTCCTTTTTCCCTTCCCCTCTCGTGTAACCAGTCGCTGGATATGGAGGCCGCCGTCAGTCCTCCCCTTGTCAGGCTCACCGATCTCGTCTCCTAGTGGTCGCAGCAACCATGGTGACGTTGTTGGGGACTCCCTCTTCTCCTCACTTGTCGATGTTACGAGCCTATCCAGGCGCTACGAGCGGCCACTAGAGATGCTACCTAAGGCGCTGAGCGTTGCTACCACCGGCGAGAGTGGGTGCTACAACCTCGCGGAGGATATTGCTATGATGCTACATTAACATGAAATTTGTGCTACAGAAGTTCTGGTCTTTTGTTACAATAGTTCTATAGTTTCGCTATAGTGGCATTTCTTTGGACTTGCATAATATGAACAATTTTTGCTACAACCGATAAAAGTTTTTGCTGGAATCATTCTTGTGCTTAGCTGCACTACTGTAAAGTTTTTGCTACAAGGTCTCCGACGATGCCACCGTCGATGTCCCCAGTGAAATCAGAGTTTTACATTAGTATAATTATTTTGCTATAGAGTCTCCGGCGAGGTCCGGTGACAACATTCTATTTTTCTGTTAGCAAAAGCGGGACAAGTGTAGTAAAAACGGGTCAAGTGTAGCAAAAGTGGAATGAAAAACAGAATGTGAAGATCTTACCGTTGATCCGCTCTAATCTGAATGCTGGGGACCCGGGAATAAAAAGTTTCCATCTCCTGGGGACGCTTAACACCTCCTAAAATAAATGCATCTATATCTACATATCATATGTTCATACACAAGTTTTTGGAAAAAAATATATTTTTAAGTCTCATGTAAAAAGAATAAATTTCGTTGCCCGAACAAGACCATGCACGGTACATTTTTTGTCTTTTTACATAAGGTACCTAAAATGTTCATTTTTCCTAAAAACTTGTGTATCAGCATGGAATGTTTAAGGTGCACATGTGAAATTTTCATTCATTTTTTTGATATTTTTAAATTTAATTTAATATATTTTTCGTAATATGTTTATTTGCACACCAAAGCACCACCTCCCTACTTGGAAATGCTCTTCACGCTTTTCTAGCCAGTTGTCGTGCCCACGCCGGAGCCCGTGAGCTTTTCCAAAGCACAGCCAGAGAAAGGGCAAATGTTGCATGCCGCCAAATGCGCCTTGGAAGGATCGTGCCACACACCCTATTGTCGTATTGGGCTGGCCCATTTAACTTATTTTCCAATTTATGTTATTTTTTCAGTTTTCTGTTTTCATTTTTTTATGTTTTATGTTTTCTGTTTTCTTTTTTGTTTGCTTTTTATTTCCCTTTTCTATTTTGTAAAAGGTTTGGAAGTTGATAAAATGTTAATGGTTTTCAAGAAAATCGTGCATCTGAAAAAATGGTCCCATTTTTTTTAAATGCTTAGTGTTCTTAAAACACAGGCACATTTAAAAAAACGCTCATGCTTTTCTAAAATTGTTCCATATTTTTTGAAAAGTCATGATTTTTCGAACAAAGTCGTGGTTTCATAAAAACATGTTCACGTTTAAAAAAAAACTCGATATACCGAAAATTTCATGTTTTTCTTAGAAATATATTAAAGATCTTGCATTTGAAAATAAAATAAAGAAAACAAGACAAATGAGTGGAGTAGGTGATTTTTATGATGAAGTAGTGGTTGGCTAGATCGAATAACCCTATTGGAAACCAGGTTCTAGGTAGCTCTTTATTTTTTCCTCAAACTTCAGAAATTTGAATCTAAACTTTAAAAAAAATCAGGAAAGAATAAGCGGATGTAGCCAAACATGTATTCTATCAATGTGTGAAATAGTTTGTATTTTTGCCTCAGCAAAATGACGAAATCGCACGAAATGATGAAATCTTCGCTTCAATGTACTTTTTTTGTTTTTGGAAAGGAGTATATATTAATGTCGCGGAGATACCAATTACATCCTTCCTCTGCAACAATGCATGCCCTAGCGGCCTTACGGATGCACACATCCCAGAAAAAGATAGAAGAATTACAAAAAACAAAAGTCCCGCTATAGAGAACAATTCCTCAAAGCAACGACACTAACACCATCAGAACAACACTAGTAGTCCTCCACTTCAATAACAACGCCTTCAAGAAGGGAACAATGCCCAAGCGCTGTCGTTGTCCGATCAAAGATCATAAGTTTTCACCCTGGAGAAAGTACTCACTCGCAAAATAATACTTTCAACAAGGCCATTGTCAGGCACAACCAATTAAGGCCAGCAACGTTCCCGCTGAAACCAAAGTGCCAGAAAAATATGGATACGCACGACCGAATACCTTCCGATCCAGCAATCTCCAGGCCTGATGCGCCCATAGGAGTTCGTCAGCAGAACCTTCCGGAACTCGACACTCCAACCAGATCAATAAGGGCAAACATCAAACAAATCTTCATCTTCGCGCGAGAAGAACCCTAGGACCGCCACCATTATTCAAGCACACCAGCTAGCCCCCACGCCGCCGAACAGAACAACGAAGGAGAAGGCAAGGCAACGCCAAAGACAAGTACCAGATCGGATCAAAGTCCAGATCGAACCCCACCTCCCAGCGTGCCCCGCGACCACACTTTGTCGCACCGGCTCGTGCCCACCATGGCCAGAAGGTCCATGGCCTCGTCTGGATCCCGCCGACAACTAGGGTTACAGGGTCGATCGAGGTCTTCCAACGGAATCCCAACACCAGCGCCTCCTCCACCAGATCGCCACCACGGGAAACCGCTGCCTCCACCCCGACCAAGGGACGCCGCCCAGGTCGTAGCACTTCGGCCTCCGCCGCCGCCGCCCCAGCAGCTCCGGCTTCCGCCTCCGGCGCACCACCCTCCTAGCCACCTTCGGCAGGCTAGGCCCACCGCCACCGCGGCGAGGGCCGGCGGCAGCGACAACGATTGGATCAGGAGCGGGGGACTCTGGCGGCGGCACAGGTATCGCCCCTGGCATCGCCCTGGGGAACGACGCGAGGGGGTACGCCACGCGTGTATCTGTAAATGAGTTAGAGGACCCGCTTCAGTGTACTGGATTTGTCATTTTTACTAAGCCTAAAATACGAAGTATCAAGTATTTGGAGCTGAAACTTTTTACACAGTGATAGATCACTTAGTTGCCTACAACCGATTTTTTTGGATTGTTTTGAATTGCAAGTTTTTGAATTTTCAAAAACCGTGCTAACATGCCGCACTCTTGGGTAGACTGCCTTTGCTTGAGCAGATGCCTTGCGAGACTTAAATGTCTTCTCGAGCGGCTAACGTCGATGCAAATTTCAATTATGCATAAAAGCACGTAGCTGTGGCGGAGCTTGGCCAAGTTTCCAGGAGGGGTACATGGGCCTGGGCTGAAAAGATTAAACTTTTGGACCCTTTTTTTTCTGGATATATGGCCAAATGTGGGGTGGGGACATAGGCGTGCACACATGTATTCATGGGCTGAATACCTATAATTTTAGGTAAAATCCTTGGATAAAGTCATTATTTATGGACGTCCTTGTTGAAGATAACCATGAGCACAAGGTGGTGTAGTTGGCTAGAGCCAATGGATTTACACGTTATGATATCCTTCACTTAATTTTCGTGGATTTTTTATAAGCATCTCTATTTTGAACACCTATTGTAAAAAGCCTAGGCCCACCGCTGGGAGGTGGCTAGGATAGCCCTAGGTCCTAGCCCCTAGGGAAGGTCCGGCGCTGGATCACACAACTAGAAAAAAGCTTATCAGTGGCGCACCTATTTGCATTTCAGTGGCGCATATGGAATGCACCACTGTTACGTCGCCACTGATAATATTTCTGTGGCGCATATTGATATGCGCCACATAAATCTGCTCCACAAATTTTTTTGTTCCAAATTTGAAAAAAAAAGATGGGATATATCTAAAATTTCTGTGCACAGTTTTTTTTTTCAAATTTCAAAAAAAAAATGGCAGGCCAGATCTGAATCTAGCACCATCTCGGCCGCCGGAAATTTTTCAGCGGAAGAGGTGGCCGGAAGTAGGTGTCACCGGAGGAGTGCTAGGTCGGAGGTTGATGGAGGATGGGGGTCGCCGAAGGTGTCACCGGAGATGGTGGAGGAGGAGGCCGCCAGAGGAGGAGGTGGTCATCACCGGAGGAGAAGGAAGTCGTCGTCGGAGGTCGCCGGAGTAGGAGGAGGAGGTGGACATGGCCAAAGGTGGAGGAGGAGAAGGATGCAATGGCCGGAGATGGAGGAGAAGGAGGAGGGAGGAGAAGAGGAGAAGTAGAGGGAGGAGAAGTATGGAGGAGAGGAGAGGTAGAGAAATGGAGGAAGGAGAAGTATGTAGGAGAGGAGGTTTAATGGATAAAAATGGGGGAAAAGGGGCACCGGCTGATTCAAAATTCGAATCCTTCCCAAACAATCTGTGGCGCATATTGGAGATACGCGCCACATAAATGTCTCCCCTTTTTATTTTTTTAGAGATGAAATCTTTTTTCTGCCATAACTTTCTATACTTTTCGAATTTGGGGAATCTGTAAAATCTTCTAGCTGTTGAAACCGAGTAGGAAATTTTGAGACAATCATTTTGATAGGTTAAATTTTTTTTTTTCGATATCGTATGCAAAAGTTATAGCCGTTTTACCGTGTCATGACCTTTTTTTAAAAATACATGAAAATTTATGTTTTTCAATTTTCCCTACAAGTTCACACTAAAATATAACTACATCTTAAAGAAATTTTTTTAAAAGTTTTTATCATTTTTATTTATTATTAACAAAACTGAAAAGGCGATCAAGGGGGTGGGATCTGTTTTCATATGTGCCACGGGATAATCACTTTTTGTGGTGCATATAGACATATGCGCCACATAATTGTCTCCCCCCATTTTTGGTTCTAGGAAAATATGCGCTGCAGAAATCTAAATTTCTGTAGCGCATATTGGTTCCGTGCGCCACTGAATTGCCAAATTTCAGTAGCGTTTTTTTATATGCGTCACTGATATTTTTCTGTGGCGTATAATTTTGTATATGCGCCACAGAATAGCTTGTCTATCTATAGCTATTTTTCTAGTAGAGTCAGGCTGGTCATAGTGGGAGTATCATATTACTCCCTCGGTTCATAATTACCTCGTATTCTAGATTTAGTCAAAGTCAAATTTTATAAAGTTTGACTAACAATATAAGAAAAAATATCAACAGTCATGATTTCCAATGCATATAATATGAAAATATAGTTTATAACAAATCTAATACAATAGTTTTTATGTTGTTAATATTGATATTTTTCCTAAATATATGGTCAAAGTTTATAAAGTTTGACTAAACCTAGGGTGTGAGGTAATTGTGAATGGAGGGTGTAGTGTTATCATGCATATGATAGTAGTGTATGATATTATCTGTAGAGTGTGTGGTACTTCCTCCGTTCCGGTTTAAAGGGCTTACGCGTATACATATGTCGAGTTTATTTAGCCAATAAAATATAAATTATTTAACACAAATATTATACCATTAGAAAGTATAACATCTAAATTTTCTAATAATATAATTTTTGTGTTAAATAATTAATATTTTATTGGTCAAATTAACGACCTAGGTATACGCGTAGACCGTGTAAATCAGGACGGAGGGAGTATGATAACCCATTGTATTTAATTATTTTAAAATCTTGATGCAAACTTGTGTACAATATGTATATCATTAAATTTCTAGTTTTGTGTGTTATGATCGGTATCAAATTATGATTTCACTGCCACCTCTCTCTTCCTTAAATTATGTAATTATGTGTCATATCAGCTTTTTATGTGCATGCTATGCATGATACCATCTGTAATACTCTCACTGTGGCTAGACTGAGGTATTTCTTATAGAACTTTTTAGCTTAGCCTAATTTGTATAGCCACGTCAGCATTTTTTGCATGCATGTCTTTTTAGCTTAGCCTAGTTTGTACAAACTTCTGAGGTATTTTTTACATAACATCAAGGTGCAAATATCGAAGCTAGAGAATATCGGTTGTGATGAATTCTGTGTAACGTTTGTTTTTCTATCGGTGGTTGTCCGTGTTTGTTTGGCAATGCACGTCAATCATCAACCATGCATCATAACCTATACGCCTAAAACAACAACACCATCAATATCTGGATTTGGTGAGATCATGACATCAGCACACACTTGCTCTACTTATATGGCATCACAGAAAATTAACAAATTGGACGGCGAGGCTTTATCACGGAAGAGCATGCTTTTGACGGATTGTCACGGGACTGGATAAGGCATGTCTTATGCAGGGCAGCAGATGTTCAGATGGTTTCGTCAGTTGACTCTGTTATTTATACATTTCTATTCCGAAAAGATAATACTCCTATGATTAATTTTCTTATACCTGCCGTCCGATACTCCATCCAGACATAAGAAAACAGACGTCGGATGCCCTAGAGGGAGACGTCTTCCGAATGCTTATTCAGTGCGTCTTCCTGCTTTCTTCACTTTGTAAGCAAGTCTGAATAACAATTCAAGTAGGCATGATGCTCTTCTAGAGGTTTGACTTCAAAGGCCAATGACGGATTATTTACGAGGACACGCTGCACAAATTCGTTATTGCTGGAATAGTTTGCAATGTGAACTGTTTCCAAGTTGACCATTCCTTTTCGCGGGAGGTGATATTGGGGAGCATGGAGCTGGATAGTTGTTGGGATCGGTCAAATGCCGAGAGTAGACTTTTTGCCGCCCCACCACCACAACATGTCAAATGTACCACACGACTCAACTGGCTGGCGTTTCGAGTTGACCCAACCACCCCCGTCATGCCCACCGAAGATGGTCTCCAAGAGCTGAGGCCATCTCCAACGGCGCCGAAGCAAAAACGATAAATAAAAAATAACACCCGACAAGTTGACCCAAACTGAGGATGTAGACCTATGCAAACGACGCACAAATTTGGTTGTATCTTTGCATACAGGAGACACACCCCCGACATGTCCTCATCGGTCCATCTCGGGGCTACTAGACAACGAGACATGTCAAATGTACCACATGCTGAACTGGCTGGCGTTTCGAGTTGACCCAACCACCCCCATCATGCATACCGAAGATGAAGGCAGGAAGTGGGGAAACAGAGCGTCTCTCGTCCCCGCGTCGCCTCCCCGAGTGAGGCGATCAGGGCGCTCTCCCCGACCTCCTCCGAGCTTGCCTCTCCCTCCATATCCCCTTTCCGCCGTCGTCGGCATTCGCCTCCGGGCGTTGCTTGTGAGGTGACATCGTAGGCGGCCCTGACTTTCCCCGCATGCGCGGAGCCTCGATCGGACGGGAGTGGCCGGCGGCGGTGCATGACAGCGTGCAACGGTCTGGCGGTGGAGCAGCGCGCCCCGGGTGGATGTTGGGTGGCAGCGCCACTACTTGGTGGCTGGGCATAGCTGCAGCTCGTGGCGGCGGCCGAAGCCCGCTCAGTCCAGATTTGACCCCATTTGGGCCTCATCTGGGTTGGGCAGGGTTGGCTGCGCGGTGGGGCGACAGTGCTCTTGGAGGTGGAGTTGGGGAGATGTCGAGTCATGGTTGGTGGCGGCGTTGCGGCTAGCTTACTGCAGCGTGGCGGCGGGGGCTTTGCGGGCCCAATCTGGGCTCGTCCGGGCTCGTATGGGCCTGGTATGACCCTGCTGCCGCGTCCGCTCGGTTACCACGGAAGTAGTGGAGGCTATTCCCTCCCACCAGCTGCAATGCTGTCGCCCCGATTTTCGTTACGCTCCTCGGTTCCGTCCTCTAGACCTCGTATCAGTTTTCATAGTGAAACGATGAAGAGGACCTCAAGACCGTGGAGGCGCATGCTAGTGGGTGACAAGCTGGGTGGAGCCGTAAGGATCCTCCGGGTTGTGGTTGTTTAGGGGTCGGGATAAATTCTTGTCGGTTTGTACGACACTGACATGGTGATGCATGTGGGTGTCTCTGGTCCTTCTTGAAGGGCGTCGGGTGTACCCGTGCACCACTTCCCTCCGCATATTGGGGCAAACCCTAGGACTAGTACAGGCAGCAGCAGCGTCATCGTCGCATTCCTTCCTAAAGGTGATGCTTGATACGCGGAGATTTGGAGTGCTAGGAGCGTGGTGGGAATACTCCGGAGGGAGCAACGGTTGCGGGACTTCTTCGTTTTTCGTCAATCTACCGTTGTTGGCATTTTTTATCTTTTTTTCTTTTGGGCTTTGCTTGTGCTGTAGCCCCAGCATGTTTGTTGTACCAGGTGATTGCTATATTAATATAGCGGGGTAAAATCCTGTTTCGGTGATTCCTACCGAAGATGGTCTCCAAGAGCTCAAGCCACAAAAATGAAGCAACTCTTTTTTGTTCTAGAATATACCCTAGAAGGAGTGCCAAGCGGCAGTTACAAGATAGACTAAATGGCAGACCACATTATCAACAGAGGTGACGACTCCTCAAGAAAAAGTAACCAACTACTCGCCATCTAACCACTCTAAAGGCAGCAACTCAGGAAAGAAAAAAATCACACTACGAAATAACATAGCTAAGTGCCACTGTTCATAGTCTGTTTTGATCTTACACTTGATGTTATCCACAAAGAGAGATGCGATGTTGAATACCACGACATTCCGATGCGCCAGATGCACCAGAAGATTAAGATGATGGTGGTCCATAGGTCTCGTCGGGTCTCGAGAGCCGCCGTCAGTGAGGCCCACCAAGGCAGAAGATCTGCGTCCGACATCAGCATCCATAGGGGTTTTCCCAATGCTGAAAAGTCCACGCCCACACCTCCCTGGGTACCACGTAACCTAATAGCAAGAGTCAGACGGATTCTTGCTGCTGATCGCACTAGGGGCGGGCTGCTAGCAGGGACATGTCAACCTGTTGGAGGTGGTCCCCTGTCCAACAACGGTCCCTCGAAGCCAACCATGCAAAAAAATTGCAGCAGATAAAAGAACTCTATCAGCTTCCAAAAGGTGTTGATCGATGGTCAATAGGAGTAAATCCTGCACTGCTAGGTGCCAGCAACGAAGCAATTCGACCGAAACCACAATTCCGCCAACAAAGGCCATCTTGGCTGACCGCGTCACATGGGGAAGATAAGGGCATGATTGGTAGCCCACAGTTGAAATCAGGCCCGCTAGATACAAGAACAAATCGATTGGTTTTCCGCGTGATGCTCACGTTGTGGCCAGTGCGCGCATGAGAATACCCGCGAGTTAGGCCCAGTGCGTTTGAATCCGCTGTTTCCTCAAAGCAATCCAAATAGCTGCCTTCGCGGAGCCAAATTGTACAGCTGCCTGCACGAGCTGCTATAACCATGGAGGTGAAGCGAGCTCCCGTGTTGCAATGAAAAAGGGGGATGGAGTATTTTGGTCACCTCCCGCAGAAACCCACCCCTATTTGTACCCTCTTTATGACCACCAAATTTTAAACCACCATTACCCCCTCCCCTTCGAGCTTTTTTTCTCCCTCTCCTAGCGGTTAATCTCCCAGCTTCAAGTCCTTACACTACTAGGAAAAAACCTATCAACGGCGCACCATTTTGGCTATAAAGTCCTTACATGGACCGTGCTCCACTGTCATCTTGCCAATAATAATATTTATCAGTGGCGCATGTTGGGATGCACCACAAATATGCTAACTTATTTATGTTGCATGGGATTTGGTGCATGATACGTTGCAAACGTATCTATAATTTTTGATGTTTCATGCTTGGTTTATATCTACTTTCTTATGTTTTGTCCATACTTTGGAGTACTATTTATACACTTTCTTGGACTAACCTATTAACAATATGCCACAGTGCCAGCTGCCTATTTTCTGCTGTTTTTGGTTCTAGGAAAGTCAGAAAATGAATATTCTCGGAATTGGACGGGACAAAAGCTAAAGTCAATATTTCACCGAGGGGGACACGGAGCCGTAATACGATACGGAGAGGGGCCAAGGGCCGCCCACACCACCTGGCCACGCGGCTAGGCCTAGCCCGCGCCAGGGGGTGGTGTGGCCGCCTAAGGCACCCCTCGGCCTCCCCTTTCGCCTATATATTTCCTCCGATGCAGAAACCCTAAAGAATCAGCCTCTAGCCACGAAAAGTTCTGCAGCGCCGCCACCGAAGGGGAGATTCGGGGGACGGAAAGTCTCTGTTCCAGCACCCTGCCGGGACAGGGAAGTGCCCCCGGAGCCATCTCCATCGTCGTTGCCGATTCCCACGATGATGAGGGAGTAGTTCTTCCTCGAGGCTAAGGGTTCTACTGGTAGCTATGTGTTCATCTCTCTCCCTATGCATGATCATGTTGTGATCATGAGCTTTGTAATCAAGTAGATCTACCTTGCTACTCAAGTGCTTTAATAGTGAAGGAAATATGCCCCGAGAGGTAATAATAAAGTTGTTATTATGTATTCCTTGTATATGATAGATGTTTATTTTGCATGCGATAATTGTATTGATCGGAAACATCAATACATGTGTGTTTAATAAACAAAAAGGGTTCCTAGTTATGCCTCTCTTATAAACTAGCCCGTTGATTAACAAGATGATCAAGGTTTCCTGATCATGGACATTGGATGTTGTTAATAACAAGGTCACAACATTTGTGAAATGATGTGATGAACATTCATCCGAAGTATACATTGCGATCAAGTCATTATGTATATATTGCTATAACATCATACGAAGTAATATTTATCCTTAGACCATGAGATCATTTTAATTGCTAACACCAGAAGAGTATCTTGATAACATCAAATGTCACACCGTAACAGGGTGACTATAAAGATGGGTTCAGTGCTACGAAGGTGTTATGTTGAGGCTCATGGATCAAGAGTGGAATTTGTCAATCCCGATGACGGATAGATATACTCTGGGCCCTCTCGGTGATATCACATTAAGATAGCTTGCAAGCAAGTGATGTGGTCACTAGAATGTTATATCACGGGAATGAGAAAAGAGTGCATGTCGGTAACGAGATCAAACTAGGTATTTGGATACCGATGATCGAATCTCGGACATGTCTTATATCATGAGACAAAGGGATTAAGTTACAAGCGTTAAAGGTTCTCACGATCACAGAAGTCATCATTGAATATGCAAGAGTTAGTATGGATCTCCAGATCCCGCTTCTGATTATTGATCTAAGAGGAGTCTCAATCATGTCTGCATTATTCGCGAACCGTAGGGTGACACACTTAAGAGTTACCGGCCACTATTTTGGAGCACATATGTTTCAGACAAAAGAATTGCAAAGCGCAGGAATTGTTTCGATAGAAACCAGAATTGTTTCGGGTGAAATTGCAGAAAGTGGTTCTGCATGTGATGTTGAAATATTGCAAGGGGTTATATGTGAATGTTTGTTAATTAAAGTAATTAAAAAATTCTAAATAAATTTAATAAAAGAGTTTTATTAAATGAAAGAGCATTAAACTTAGAGAATTTTAATGCATTTAAAGTGGGGACTTTAAAAGGGAATGTGAAGAGGCATTTTTTAATCTGGAGGGAGTTACCACCACATGAATGTAGGAGGTGAGGGGTCACCTCCATGAGGCACCGGCCATGGAGGGGGTACCCCCCTCCTCCTACAAAAGGCCCCCATCTTTCTCCTTCTTCCTCAGACCTCCTCGTGAAGGATCTCTCTCCCCTCTAGAATTATTCACCCATGGTCTCGGATTAGCGAGATACATGTTCCCGGTGGCATTTCGTCTGGAAGGAGTTGTTGCTTCCGTTGGATCGCTGGAGCAAGGAGGTGGAGGTTGTCCGGTGGCTTGAACGTGTGTGCGAGGACGGATGCGCTGCTGATTTGCGGCGCTCGGACTTCCACACGATCTTGAGATCGGCAAGTGTACGACTACATCAACCACGAGTTCCTACTCGTTAACAAAACTCGTTGTCTTCGAGGGTAAGTTCTCGATGGATGTATGTCCACCCGTTGCTCTGTACCTAGTAGATAGATCTTGGCGTGTAGTTCTCATCGTAGGAAATTTTTTGTTTTCTATGCTGCAGACCCAACAGTGGTATGAGAGCCTGATCTATGCGTAGGTGCTTTGCATGGGTAGTACACATATGTTTATATGTGGGCGATGATGATCATGTTATTGCATCTTCTATGTATTTTGGATATTGGTGGCATAGTGGGATGAAGCGGCCCGAACCAACCTTACATGTCATCGTACATGAGACCGGTTCCACGACTGACATGCAACTAGTTTTGCATAAGTGGCTGGCGGGTGTCTGTCTCTCCTACTATAGTCAATATCTGATTTACAACGATTTGCTAATAACTTGGTTATCCTTGTTGTGGTTCATGTTCGTAGGTAAGACCGGTTCTATCTCCGAAAGCCCTAAGCCACGTAAAACTTGCAATTGATAAATTAGAGGCGTCTAGTTTAGATTGTTGCTGGGCTAGTGTCTTGATATAGTATTGTTGTAAGTAGATGTATGATAGATACTCTTACAACACACTCAACGTGTAAGTTCCATAGACCTTGGCCTTACACACAAAGGAATGGTATAGATCATACCACGATTGAAATGATAGAGATCAAATGCATGGACCATATCATCTCACTTTACACATTAGATGTTAGCATCTTATACTGCTAGTTTGGCGCTTTTGGTAGCATTGTAAGATGATCCCTCATTTAGATATCAAGATAACATGTGTTCTTCCTTAAGTATGCACCGTTCTATGGATCGTGTTTCGAGACATCACGTGATGATCGGGTGTACTCGACTCTACGCTTTCATACAACGGGTGTAAGACAGTTTTACACACGCGAGTACTAAGGTTCTTACTTGGCAAGCCTAGCATGGCCTCGGAACACAGACCGAAAGGTTAAGCATGAGTCATATAGTTGATATGATGCCCATATAGATGCTCGCCTTTGAAGCTACACCGACTCACGTGATGATCGGACTTGGTGTAGTGTATTTGGTTCATGTAATCACCAAAAAGACACGAGGGATGTCGTTTTTGAGTGGGACTTCATTAGTAATTTGGATTTGTTGAACTCACTCTATCATAAACTTAGTCTAAATAAACTTTACAAATTCTGTTGTAGATGGCACCACCTGCTTTTAATTTCAATGTGTTCATGGAGAAAGAGAAACTTGCTGCAAATGGTAGCAACTTCACCAACTGGGCTATGAATTTGAGGATTCTCCTCACTGCTGCACAAAAGCAATATGTGCTAGAGGCGCCACTAGGCCCCCCACCAGCTCCTGATGCCCCTAACGAGGAAAAGAATGTCTATATAACTCGTCAGGAGGACCACAACTTAGTTCATTGCGGCATACTGTATGGGCTAGAGCCAGAACTTCGAAAGCGTTTCGAAAATGGCAATGCCTTTGATACCATGGGAGTATTGAAAATGATTTTCGATACCCAATGCTGTCGTAGAGAGATATAATGCTTCTGAAAAGTTCTTTAGCTGCATGATGGAGGAGAACAGCTCCGTTAGTCAGCACGTACTCAAAATTTCTGGGTACGCCGATAAGCTTGTGTCCTTGGGAATAACGATTCCCATTGACTTAGGCATACATCGTGTTCTCCAATCTCTGCCACCTAGCTACAAGAGCTTCATGATGAACTATAATATGCAGGGCATGAAGAAGTCTCTTCCTGAGCTTCTGTCAATGCTTAAGACTTCAGAAGTGGAGATTAGGAAAGAACGACAAGTGTTGATGATCAATAAGACCACCGGTTTCAAGAAGGACAAGAAAGGCAAGCACAAGGGAAAGAAGGGTGGCAAATCGGTTGTCGCACCTGAAAAGAAACCCCGAGCTGGCCCTAAGTCTGATACCGAGTGCTACTATTGCAAGGGGACTGGCCATTGGAAGCACAATTGCCCCAAGTATTTGGCGAACAAGAAGGCCGGAAAGGCAAACAAAGGTATATGTGATATACATGTTATTGATGTGTACTTGACTAGTACTCGCAGTAGCACCTGGGTATTTGATACGGGATCGGTTGCTAATATATGTAACTCGATTCAGGGGCTGTGGAACAAGCGACAACTAGCAAGGGATGAGGTCATGATGCGGGTCGGCAATGGATCAAGAGTGCATGTGATCACCGTCAGAACGCTGCCTCTCCATATGCCATCGGGATTAGTGATAAATCTAAATAATTGTTATTTGGTGCCTGCACTGAGCATGAACATTGTATCCGGATCATGTTTGATGCAAAGTGGTTATTCGTTTAAGTCTGAAAACAATGGTTGTTCGATTTATATGAATAATATCTTTTATGGTCATGCACCTGTGTTGAATGGTTTATTTCTGTTGGATCTCGATAGTAATATTACGCATATTCATAATGTTGATGCTAAAAAGATTAAACTTGATGATGATATATCTACATATATGTGGCACTGCCGTCTAGGTCATATTGGCGTTAAACGCATGAAGAAACTCCATTCTGATGGACTTTTGGAATCACTTGATTTTGAATCATTTGATACATGTGAGCCATGCCTTATGGGCAAGATGACTAGAACGCCGTTTTCCGGTTCAATGGAACAAGCGACAGATTTATTGGAAATCGTACATACTAATGTGTGTGGACCAATGAGTTTGTCGGCGCGAGGTGGATATCGTTATTTTGTTACTTTCACGGATGATTTGAGTAGATACGGGTATATCTATTTGATGAAACATAAATCTGAAACCTTTGAAAAGTTCAAGCAATTTCAGAATGAAGTGGAAAATCATCGTAACAGAAAGATCAAATTTCTGCGGTCCGACCGTGGAGGTGAGTATCTAAGTTACGAGTTTAGCACACACATGAAAGAGTGTGGAATAGTATCACAACTCACGCCTGCCGGAACACCACAACGTAATGGTGTGTCGGAACGTCGTAATCGTACTTTATTGGATATGGTTCGATCTATGATCTCTCTGACTGACTTGCCATTGTCAGTTTGGGGTTATGCACTGGAAACCGCTGCATTCACTTTAAATCGGGCACCATCTAAATCCGTTGAAACGACACCGTATGAATTATGGTTTGGAAACAAACCTAAGTTGTCATTTCTTAAAGTTTGGGGATGCGATGTTTATGTGAAGAAACTTCAGCCGGATAAACTCGAACCCAAAGCGAAAAAATGCGTCTTCATAGGATACCCTAAGGAAACGATTGGGTATACCTTCTATCACAGATCCGAGGGCAAGGTTTTTGTTGTCAAGAATGGATCCTTTCTTGAGAAGGAGTTTCTCGCGAAAGGTGTGAGTAGTCGGAAGGTAGAACTCGAAGAGGTTATTGAACCTTCTCTTAATGAAATGGCGAGTAGCGCAGCACTAGAGGTTGTTTCGGAGTTGACTTCACCTAATGAGGAGAGAGCTAATGATATTGATCATGAAACTCCGAAAGAGGACACTACCGAACCTCGCAGGTCAAGTAGGACACGTGTAGCTCCTGAACTGTACGGCAATCCTGTTGTGAATTTCATGGTTGATGAAATAGATGACCCTGCGACATATGAAGAAGCGATGATGAGCCCGGATTCCAACAAATGGCTAGAAGCCATGAAATCCGAGATGGAATCCATGTACGAGAACCAGGTTTGGACCTTGATGGACTTACCTCACGATCGAAAGGCCATTGAGAATAAATGGATTTTCAAAAGAAAAACTGATGCTGATAGTAATGTGACCATCTATAAGGCTCTACTTGTCGCAAAGGGGTTTCGACAAATTCAAGGAGTTGACTACGATGAGACATTCTCTCCCGTAGCGATGCTTAAGTCGGTTAGGATTATGTTAGCAATTTCTGCATATTTCGATTATGAAATATGGCAGATGGATGTCAAAACTGTGTTCCTCAATGGTAATATTGAAGAAGAGTTGTATATGATACAACCTAAGGGTTTTGTCGATCCTAAGGATGCTAATAAGGTATGCAAACTTCAGCGATCCATCTATGGACTGAAGCAAGCATCCCGGAGTTGGAATCTCCGCTTTGATGAGGTGATCAAAGAGTTTGGATTTGTCCAAACTTATGGAGAGGCTTGTATTTACAAGAAAGTGAGTGGGAGCAATGTGGCATTTCTGATATTATATGTGGATGACCTATTATTGATTGGAAATGATATAGATCTTTTAAACAGTGTTAAAAGTTATCTAAACAGCAAATTTTCGATGAAAGACCTTGGTGAAGCGTCATATATATTAGGCATTAAAATCTATAGAGATAGATCAAGGCGCCTAATTGGGCTATCGCAGAGTACATACCATGATAAGATATTAAAGAAGTTTAATATGGACGGAAGTAAGAAGGGGTTCTTACCTATGTTGCAAGGCATGACATTGAGCAAGACTCAAAGTCCGGCTACGACGGAAGAAAGAGAGATAATGGATAAGATCGCCTATGCCTCGGCCATAGAATCTATAATGTGTGCCATGCTATGTACAAGACCGGATGTGGCACATGCTATTAGTTTGACTAGTAGGTACCAATCTGATCCAGGTTCGGAACACTGGATAGCGGTCAAGAACATCCTCAAGTACTTCACGGAGCCAAATTGTACCGCTGCCTGCACGAGCTGCTACAACCATGGAGGTGAAGCGAGCTCCCGTGTTGCAGCGAAAAAGGGGGATGGAGTATTTTGGTCATCTCCCGCAGAAACCTACCCCTATTTGTACCCTCTTTATGACCACCAAATTTTAAACCACCATTACCACCCTCCCCTTCGAGCTTTTTTCTCCCTCTCCTAGCGGTTAATCTCCCAGATTCAAGTCCTTACACTACTAGGAAAAAACCTATCAACGGCGCACCATTTTGGCTATAAAGTCCTTACATGGGTCGTGCTCCATTGTCATCATGCCAATAATAATATTTATCAGTGGCACATGTTGGGATGCGCCACAAGTATGCTAACTTATTTATGTCGCATGGGGTTTGGTGCATGATACGTTGCTAACGTATCTATAATTTTGATGTTTCATGCTTAGTTTATATCTACTTTCTTATGTTCTGTCCACACTTTGGAGTACTTTTTATACACTTTCTTGGACTAACCTATTAACAAGATGCCACAGTGCCAGCTGCCTGTTTTCTGCTGTTTTTGGTTCTAGGAAAGTCAGAAAATGAATATTCTCGGAATTGGACGGGACAAAAGCTAAAGTCAATATTTCACCGAGGGGGACACGGAGCCGTAATACGATACGGAGAGGGGCCAAGGGCCACCCACACCACCTGGCCACGCGGCTAGGCCTAGCCCGCGCCAGGGGGTGGTGTGGCTGCCTAAGGCACCCCCTCAGCCTCCCCTTTCGCCTATATATTTCCTCCGATGCAGAAACCCTAAAGAATCAGCCTCTAGCCACGAAAAGTTCTGCAGCGCCGCCACCGAAGGGGAGATTCGGGGGACGGAAAGTCTCTGTTCCAGCACCCTGTCGGGACAGGGAAGTGCCCCCGGAGCCATCTCCATCGATATCCACCACCATCTCCATCGTCGTTGCTGATTCCCACGATGATGAGGGAGTAGTTCTTCCTCGAGGCTAAGGGTTATACCGGTAGGCCACACCACCTGGTGGCGCGGGCCAGGCCAGGCCACACCAGGGGGTGGTGTGGGCCCCCCAGGCACCCCCTCGACCTCTCTCTTCGCCTATAAGGAGCCTTCTGACCTAAAAACTTTGGGGGGTTCGGCGTTTTTCCAGAAGGAGTTCCACTCCGCCTGTCATCGGATTGAGGACAAGTACGCCATGAGGGGGTCCTCGAGGCGTGCGGAAGAGAGGGATGTGAGACGTACGGTATTCCGGGACGGTGAGCACACAAGTTTACCCAGGTTCGAATCAGCCGGCTTTGGACGGACCCTACTCCTGCTAGCAATCCAGTAATACGGCAGAGCCGGAATATGGGTTACAAGGGTTTCGTCTGTGCGAGTTGAGATTGTAGACTATTGAGGTTATGCCCTAAGGCTCTCCCTAGGACGGCTTATATAGATATCCGGCCTAGGGTTTACAGGAAAGATCTATCCGGCTACGTCTTAGAGTCGGTTATAGAGTAAATCTTGAACTACAAGTAACGTTATGGGCCTAAGTCAGTAAGTCTTCTGGGCCTTCCCGTAGCCGGATTGGACTCCGTCTTTCTCCCTGACTGGGCCGCCCGTGAAGCAAAGCTCTAACCCGAAGTGGGCCACCCTGGTCAGTGAGGAACTGTGAGGATACCCGGAAAGTATATCCCCAACAGTAGCCCCCGGAGGCCTCCAAGATCCAAAGTCAGATTTATCATCATATAGCTTGATCTTCGGCTTGCAGAATCTTGAAGGGTTCCTGAAACTTCACAACAACAAATATGATCCGGGTCTTAAAAGTAAGTCGGACCTATTAACAGGTTACTCGGATTTTCTAGCTCGATTTTAAACTAAGCTGGAACTTGGTCTCTAACGCCACCTGACACAAGCATGGTCAAGTCACGTCATCTGACAGGCGTTCCGTCAGCACGACCGTTGGTGGGTCCGCGGTTCGCGGAACCGAGGCGCCGTTTCAATGCGTGCATGGAGATCGAGGCGACGCAATCATCGCGTGGGTCCTTCCTAGTTCCTTCCACGACGCGTGGCAGTTACACTGTAGCATTTGCACGAATCTTGGCGCAGGTAGGTGGATATAAGGGGTTTGGATTTTTCCTTCTCCTTTCCACCAGTCCTTTGCCGTTCTCCTTTCCTCCCAATCCTCATGCGCGCACAGAGCCTCCTCGTCCTTCCCCCACAGAACTCCCAGCGCTGCCCCTTTTAGGTAATCTTCTCACCGGAGAAATGGCTTCATCCTCTTCCTCTGGTTTGGCGGCAACAGCGGCGGCGGCGACGACGGAAGCAGGAGCGGAGAAGGAGAGCTTCCGGGGAATCTAGATCCCCTACGCCCTCAACGAGGAGGGCCTCAAGAACATGGAGAAGGAGGGGCTTCTCGTCGCCGGCGACTGGCAGAGCGGCTCTGGTGAAACCGTCCTCAACCCGCGCGACGGCGAGCGGGTCCACTTCGGCACCCATCTCGACCGAGGTCTGTCTTTTCCTCCCTTGGAGTTCTTCTCCGAGGTGATAGATCATTACGAAGTTCAACTCCACAATCTTCCTCCTAACTCTCTCTTAGAGATGAGTGCGTACGCTTCGCTTTGCGAGGGCTTTCTCGGCATTAGGCCGAGTTTGACTCTCTTCCAGTACTACTTTCATGTCTGGAGAAACTCCATCACTGCCGGTGTTCCTTACATCACTGGCACTATCAGCTTTTCACTTAGACGTGACCGGGCTTATCCCAAAATTCTAGCCAGTGACTCGGTCAAACAATGGCCAACCACTTTTTTCTATCATAGGGATATTCCGGCTCCCGACAAATCTACTGCTTTGCTGGCATTTGTCGACGGAGCTACCACGGCCCAGCCTTCCTGGGACGAGGCTGCTCCGGCTCTTTCCGACGATCTGATCTTCGCTAAGAGGTGGATCAAATATCTAATCAAGCACAAGGGTCTGAAGGGATCCGACTTGGTCCAGTGCTGGGTCTCACGTCGGATTCAGCCACTTCAGTACCACGGGGATAGACTGATGCACTCCATTATGTCTTCCAAAACCGACTCCCTCCGCATCAGCCCTAAGGCCTACACCACTCAAGGCTACATAAGCCAGATCAAATGGCTGATCAAGGAGCGGATCGAGAGGACGATTCCGGAGGTTTCTCTGGACATGCACACGGTAGAAAACCCCGTGGTGCCAGTAAGCTTCCATCATCACACCTTTTATGTGTTTTCATTCTTCGAGTTATACTGATATGTTTTCTTTTTTTCAGCTTGCTGACCTCCCCGAGTCGGAACTTGCTCCGCTCGAAGGATACCCTCCTGAGTTTTCTCAGGAGACAGAGGTGGTCCCATTGTCGGACCTTGCGCTCAAGAAGCGCAAAGCTCCAACAGTGGCCGTTGGCACAAAGAAGGTGTCTGTTGTGAAGAGGTAACTTTCAGTCACAACTTTTCCTCCTTTGTACTTTTACTCAAATTTCTTTCCGAGATGTAACGTTTCCGACTTTACTACATTCTCAGAGCAAAATCAGTCATCAAGGGTAAGGGGAAAGGGATTTCTTCGAAGCCCTTGCGTCAGACGAAGCTTACCATAGCTTCCCCTACTGTGGCTCCTCCGACTCCTGCCCCTCAACCTTCTGCAACTCCGGCGATCACTCCTTCTCCAGTGGTTGCAGAAGATCCGGCTCTTCCAATAGAGCCTGCGATCCTTGGGTCGCAAACTGACATCACCATGGGTGCGTCAGGTCAAGATAAGGGTGAACCCTCTTCGGGTAATGATCCCTCGGCAGAAACCTTTGTCGAAAACCTCATCAGCAATCCGGGACTTGCCAAGTTTGGCCTGTCCCGAAAATCTGCCGAAGAAATCCAGCGGCTAGCCAGACAAGTCCTGGAGAAAAGCCATCTATCTGCCGAAGAAGAAGCGTAGGAAGCAGAGGACATCAAGTTCTCTGATCTTCTTGCCCAAGTCTGCCTTCGCGACGAGAGGATTAGGACTGGCGAGCTTCCAACAGCCCCAGTGATCCCTCTTACTCTTGCCGAGAAGGTGGCCGTTGAAGTTAATGCGGGTTTGGATAAACTCACCCGCGAGCAATATGTAAGTCGGAATTCCAACTCTTGTTTTTCCATTATGTTATATCATATCCTCTAGCCCCCAAGCATGAAGTAGGATACATAATCCGAGTTTATGCTTCATTAGGATGCCAAAGAACGAACTAGTGTAGCCCCCAAGGCTCGTGCTGATATTTAGCAAAAATATTAGCCCGAGTCTTAAGTAGCTTTCTGACTTTGGGTATTCTGACTTATAGAAAGTATGTTCCTATAACCAGGAATTACTGACCAATGTCTGTGATAAGCGGAGAGAGATCAAAGCTCTCCAGCTTAAAAATGCTGAACTTAAAGTTGCCAAGGATGAAGCTGAAGGTAAACATTCCGAGACTCAAACCTTGTCTTTGTTATTTTCAATGTCGAATTTTTCTGAACTTTTGTTCTTTTTTGACTTACAGCGCTGGTGAAACAATCCGTCGCCATGATTGAAGAGGCCGAGAACCTCAAGACCCTGGTGGTGGAGAACAAGGGACTTCGCCAAGAGCTGGATAAGCTTAAGGCGGATCACGAAAGGAGCATAGCTCAAGTCCTTGAATCCTCCTCCATGGCCACAGATGAGCGTGATCGCAAGATTGTTGCTCAAGATCAAATAATCTCGGATCTCAAGAATGAGCTTGGTAGAGAGAAGGATATGTCCCAGGCGCTCCGGGCTGAACTCTAGAGTCTCTGGGAGGAGAACACCAAAATTGACGACGTCATTTTCGGTACGTTCCATCTATCCGACTTATTTCTTTCTTCGACGTTTATCAATGTCGGATTTTTCTTAACTTGTTTTGTGTATAGGTCCTCTGAACTTGACGGACTCTTCCTCCTCCGAGCCCCGCACCCATCGGCTTACTCAAGTCGGTGACCTACTTCATGACTTCCGCCAGTATCTTGAAGACGTTGGCGAAGCTCTCAAGATTCCGGACATGCCAAGCATGTCGGATTTTCAGGTGCGGGACAAGGTCAAGGAGGTGCCGCAGCTTGTTTGGGACTGGAACATGTCCTACGCGTGGACTGCTGCGCAGAACGCTCTCACCATGGTCATGAGCCACCATGGAAACATGGAGATATGGCAAGTGACTAGAGGGTACTACAAGGTAGACGAAGACGGCCAGGAGCAGGACCTTCAAGCCATCATGCACTCCTACAATGGATACGGGTGTCACGTGGCTGATCTGACCAGCTATGAGATCCCCTTCTTCACCCGCGTGGATACTCCGCCTCCTCCTGCAGAAGAAACCGAAGAAGTTTCCGACGATGAACGCACCAATTCGGATGTGGACATCTCGGAACGATATCAAGGCGGAGTAACCAGCGAGCCGGCAGCTCCTTCATCTCCTCCTGCATCATAGATCAGAAAACTTTTTGTATTATTCCGGAACAATATGATGTGTTTGTAAATATGTAGTACTTTAACTTTTGCTAGTGCTAAGCTTTTAATCTATTCAGCACTTTTTGGCTTTAAAATTTTTGTGTGCCTGAAATGTTTACACAAGCACTTATACTTTTTCGCCTGTACTTATCGTTTATCTAGCTTTCCGCTTCGTCCCTTTAGCAAGCCGGCTAAACCTTCCATCGGAAACTTTGCCAAGCAACGGAGCTCAATTGCTAAACCAGTTTAAACTCGGAAACAAAGCCGGCTTTTAGTACCAACAATTCACTACTCGGAAAATGCCCGCGTCCAGCAATCAGATAAATAACCAAAGTAAAGACTAGAAATTTTAGAATTATACTCGAAGGTATCAATTTTAGAATCGGAAATCTAAACCAGAACGAACATGAGTATAAAGTACTTTCAAGCATTCTGGGATTTTCAACTTATGACATGATCATTCGGAAATAAGATGGTAAAAACTTCTCAGAAAAACTTTGAGGCAACCAAAACTTTTATTTCTCACCGAACATGTAAATATGTATGATTACAAAGAAGAATAAACTAAGAATAAAAGGGACGTAGCTGAGCAATATTCCATGGTCTGTCTAACTCATTCGGATTTGTACTGCCTCCAGCTCTCTTTCTCTTCTTAGTAGCAGGTCTTTCTTTGACTGGCCTCATGTCAGTTAAGTAATACGAACCATTGTGTAATACTCGACTAACTAAAAAGGGCCCTTCCCATTCCGGGGAAAGTTTGTACTTTCTTTGTTGCACAAGCCGGAGAACCAAATCACCTTTATTGAAAGATCTAGTTTGGACTCTCTGGCTATGATACTTGCGTAACTTCTGCTGATAGGCTGTAGATCTCATTTCAGCAACGACGCGAACTTCTTCGACTAAGTCGTGATCATTTTGTCGAGAAATATCGGCATCCTCTTCGATATACGTGGCCACTCTAGGAGAAGTATGAATCACATCACTAGGAAGAACTGCTTCTGCGCCATAGACCAAGAAGAAAGGTGTGTATCCTGTTGACCTTTTTGGAGTTGTTCGTAAACTCCAAATTACAGAGGGTAGTTCCTCTGCCCAAGCCCCCGCAGCACGTCGTAGTGGTGCTTCGAGTCTTGGTTTTATGCCTTGTAGAATTAAACCATTTGCTCTTTTGACTTGTCCGTTAGCTTGTGGATGTGCGACTGACGCAATGTCAAGCCGGATATTTTGCTCGTCGCAGAATTCAGCCAGTTCTCCCATAGAAAAGTTACTCCTGTTGTCTGTGATGATGCTATGCGAGTAACCATACCGGATTATAACATTCTCGACAAATCTTTTGGCTGTTGCTCCATCACAACTAGTGACGGGTTTAGCCTCAATCCATTTTGTGAATTTATCCACCATCACTAAGAGGTGAGTGAATCCACTTGGAGCTCGTTTAAAAGGTCCTACCATATCAAGCCCCCAGACCGCAAAGGGCCATGTTATAGGTATTGTTCGCAGCTGATCAGCCGGAACATGAGCTTGTTTGGCGTACTTTTGGCAGCCTTTGCACGTCTTGACTAATCGTTCGGCATCTGCCTGAGCTGTAAGCCAGAAAAATCCGTGTCGAAAAGCTTTTGCCACTAAAGATTTAGCTGCAGCGTAGTGACCACACTCGCCTTCGAGGATTTCCCTTAAGATTTCCACTCCTTCTTCCGGAGATACACAGCGCTGAAAACCCCCAGAAACACTCCGTTTATGGAGCTCACCTTTAACAATAGTATAGGCTTTTGCTCGTCGGATAATCTGCCGGCTCAGCACCTCGTCTTCGGGTAATTTGCCATCTACCAAATAATCGAGGTAGGGTTGAGTCCAGGTGGGAATTACAGCCAGAACTGCTATCAAAGGTGAGTCGGATTTGGTCGGATATTCCTCATCTACTCCCTTTATCGAGGGGACTTTGAGGTGCTCTAAAAAAGCGCCATCCGGGACCTCTTTCCGTGCAGAGCCTATTCGAGATAGTGCATATGCTTCCTCATTTTCTGCTCGAGGGATGTGTTGAACTTCAAACCCTTCGAACGATTTAGATAGATCATCCACGATATCTTTATATGCTGCCATGTGTTTATTTGCATTACAAATATCTGACACTTGTTGAGCAACAAGATCCGAATCTCCATAACACATCAAACGTCGGATGCCAATATCCTTAGCAATCCGGATTCCATGCAGCAGTGCTTCATACTCGGCAATATTGTTTGTCGCTGTGAAGTGGATCTGCAACACGTATAAAATTTTATCTCCTTGGGGTGATTTGAGCAACACGCCAGCCCCCAAGCCCCCTCGAGCCATAGACCCATCGAAAAAGAGGGTCCAATATTCCGACTCAAGGAGGATCATGTTCTCCTTCATCTCTATCCAATCAGCGACAAAGTCAGCAAGTATCTGGGATTTGATTGTTGTCCGGGGTTTATAATCAATATCGAAAGCTGCAAGCTTTATGCCCCATTTGGCGACGCGTCCTGTGGCGTCACTATTGTTGATTATATCTCTCATGGGAGCTTTGCTCACCACGGTAATTAGGTGCTCCTGAAAATAGTGTCGTAACTTACGAGATTCTAGAAAAACACCGCAAGCCAACTTTTGATAGTGCGGATACCGCTGTTTGGATTCTGTCAGGACCTCGCTGACAAAGTACGTCAGACGCTGCACCAAGTGCTCCTGATTTTCCTCTGGTCTCTCCACCACCATGACGATACTAACGACCCTATTTGTCGCAGCAATGTAAAGCAACATCGGTTCCTGAGGTTCCGGCACTGCAAGGATAGGAGCAGATGAGAGTACTTTCTTCAGGTCTTGTAGTGCAGCTTCAGCTTCGTCAGTCCAAACAAAATCCTTGGTCTTTTTCAGGAGTTTGTATAATGGTGCGGCTCTTTCACCAAGCCAGCTTACAAATCGACTGACCGCAGCGATGCAGCCAGTTAATCTTTGTACGTCCTTCAAGCGAGTTGGCCTAGAAATATTGAGTATAGCCTTGATTTTGTCGCGGTTCACCTCTATGCCTCTTTGAGACATGATGAAACCTAACAATTTTCTGGCTGGTATTCCAAAGAAGCATTTCTTCGGGTTAAGCATGATGTTGTATTTTCGTAGATTGGCGAACGTCTCCTCCAAGTCGGAAATGAGTGTTTCCTTCTTTTTGGACATCACCGTGATATCATCCACATATGCATGTACATTGTGTCCGAGTTGGTCATGGAGGCAACGCTGCATCGTGCGCTGGTACGTAGCTCCTGCGTTCTTCAGCCCAAAGGGCATCATAACAAAACAGAAGGTTCCGAAGGGGGTTATGAATGAAGTTTTGACTTTGTCAGATTCCTTGTTCAAGACAATATAATCAACACACATCCTTAAATCAGTGGTGTCCTTTTTAGGGACCATTACAGGATTGGCCGACCACTCAGTGTGGATGACCTCTTTTAAGAATCCGGCTAACTCGAGCCGTGATAGTTCCTTAGCTATTGCCTTACGCTTTTCGTCGCCAAACCGTCGTAAAGACTGTTTGACGGGTTTAGCGTTTGGGTTTACATTTAGAGAGTGCTCGGCAAGTTCCCTAGGTACTCCGGTCATGTCAGATGGCTGCCATGCGAAGATGTCTTGATTTTCTTGTAGGAACTTGACGAGCGCGCTTTCCTATGTGCTACTGAGGCCTGCGCCTATCGGGGTCACCTTGGAGGGGTCATCATCCTTCAGCGGCGCCTTCTTCGTCTCTTCTGATGCCTTGAACTCTAGATTTGGCTTTGTCACCTCCTTCTTTGTTGCGGGCATCTCGGACGGATCTATGCTCTTCTTGATCTCTTGGTACTCCTGGGTGTGCAGCACGGCTTCGGCAAAGGCGGCATTTCCATCTTCGCACTCTCGCGCCTTCTTCGGGTCTCCCCTGATGGTGATCATGCTGTTGGGACCTGAAATTTTCATCATATTGTAAATGTAACACGGATGAGCCATAAAAGCCTAGTAAGCCGGACGTCCGAATATAGCGTGGTATGCGCTCTTGAACGGGACCACTTCGAAGGATAGTGCTTCCACCCGATAGTTCTTTGGAGTTCCAAAGGTAACATCCAAAGTAATCTCTCCCAGGGAATTAGCTTGTCTTCCTGGGACAACTCCGTGAAAGATTACAGAGCTATGGTTCAGCTGGGTCTCCGAGATCTTCATCCGGTGTAGCGTTTCGACATAGAGAATATTGATGCTGCTACCACCGTCCATGAGGGTCTTGGAGAAACCATAACCGTCAATAAGTGAATTGACGATTAAGGCATATTTTCCTCGCCTGTGCAACTTAGGCGGATGATCAGCGCAGTCAAATGTGATTGCCACTTCCGACCAGTCCAGATATTGAGGGACAGCCGGAACTGTTGCATTGAGCTCATGGAGAACTGCTTTCTTGACCTTTGCTGGTTGAGATCCGAGGAAGGTGACGTAAGTGTCCTTCTTGGTGGGAAAATTCTTCTTCCCTTCCGACTTGGGATTTGAAGCATCAGCTTCCTCCATGTCGGAATCTTCCTTGGTCTCTTTGTCTTTTTTGGGATTTTTCTTTCCCTTCTTCCGCTTAGCTTTGTAGCCCGCGGTATCATCTCTTTTGATGTCGTCATTGAAACGACATTGAGCGTTGGTGTGGGACGAGCCCCCATTGGTATCTAAGTGATGCACACATGGGTTATTGGCAATGTCGGCCCAAGAGTAGGTTTTCCCTGGTTGTTGTTCTCCTCTACCTTGGACCCTTGAAGTCCCACGGCCACGCCCGCGGCCTCCACCACGTCCTCCTCGTCCTCCAGACCCGGAAACAGTAGTTACCACCGTTGTTTCCGTGTTGGGTTTTCTTCCAAGGTATTTTTGCATTTCTGAGCTTGTTGCTTTGGTTGTTTTGCCGACTGGGGCACAGCTAGGGCATTAAGTAGTCCTTCTGCGTCATCATCGGCGTCTGCATACTTGCTCGCTGTTTCTATCATCTCTCCCAAATTAGTGCCCTTGTCACACTTCAAGCGATGGCGCAGTAAACCAATTGGGAGACCTGCGATGAACGCTTCAATCGCAGTTTGATCATTTACTCCTTCGCAAGAGTTCTTGGTGTCGATCCATCGTCCGAGGTAATCCCGGCAAGTTTCTCCGGCTTTCTGGGTGCAACGCTGTAGGTCTCCAACCGTACAGGGCCTCAGATATATGCCTTCAAAATTCCGAAAGAACGACTTTGCATATCATACCAGTTATGGATGGTGTTCTCCGGAAGTTCATTAATCCATGATCGCGCCGTCTTCCGCAACATAAGTAGGAGATATCGGGTTGCGACCAGGTTGTTTTCGCCTTTTGCGATGCAGCAAGCTTGGAAAAAATCCTGTAGCCAGGTATCTCGCCGAGCAATGCCGTCGTAGGCTTGGATGTGTCTTGAGATAGCAAATCCTTCCGGGAATCTTGTAGCTCTGATGCGTGGTCCGAAGCATTTTGGGCCCACGTACATGTCATCGTTTTCATAGCTCCGGGCCTCTATGTTGGAATTAATCCAGTGCCTTGCATCATTCGGGGATAGAGATCGTCCCGAATGCCGGTTGTGGCTACGGTGCCGTGGAGCCGGACTTCGGCTTCTGCCACCGCCTCCTCCGCCATGTCGTCCTCCTTGCCCTCCATGGGGGCCGTTGTGATGACTGTGTGGTGGAGAGGGTGGGGCAGCTAGATAGTTTCCGGCTGATCGCCGGCCTCCGTCCGGAGCGTCATTATGCTGGTTCCGGGGAGGATCTTGACTACGACGAGCCCCCTGCCGGCTTGTTCCAGCATGGTTTCCGTCGTTCCTTACTGCGCCCGGACGTAATGGGATCTTACGCCAGCCCATGCCGGATCCGTGCGACACTGGTCAGAATCCGAGACCAGTTTTTGGCTTCCGGACAGGGCGACCTTTTGCTGCTCCAGTCCCTTGTTGAGTAGTTTGATACCCAAACGGATCTCCTCCGGTCCTAGATTAGCCGATAGAATTTCTCGGGTTGCCACGGTATTCTGTACTGGTGTTGGGTATACCTGATGGCTAAGTGCACGGTGCCCAGAAAAGTGCTTGGTGCGTGGTGTTGATGTAGAGCTTGTTGGGAACCCCAAGAGGAAGGTATGATGAGCACAACAACAAGTTTCCCTCAGTTATGAAACCAAGGTTTAATCGAACCAGTAGGAGCAAGGAAACATCTCAAAGGTGTTACTAGCTGAGCTTTGGCAGGGCGCACTACCAGTGCTAGTAGCAACGTGGAGACCTGCACAACACAACCACAGAACTTTGTCCCCAACTTGCGATGAGGTTGTCAATCTCGCCGTGTTTTGCGGAAAACAAAGGATTAAACATATCGAATGGAAAGAAGTAAAAGTTTGCAGAAAGTAAACACAAAGCAGTAAACAGTTGTAGATTGTATGTAAAGTAAAAGGACCGGGATCCATAGTTCACTAGAGGTGGCTCTCCTTAGATAGATAACATGCTGGGTGAACAAATTACAGCGGGGCAATTGACAAACACCGAGAAAGCAATACATGCATATACTAATCATCTTGACTCCTTTGAGACTTGTTTGGGCATTACAACATAATACATAGACCGCCATCCAACTGCATCTATGACTAATAATCCACCTTCAGGTTATCATCCGAACCCCCTCTAGTATTAAGTTGCAAGCAACAGATTATTGCTTTACGAACTGCGTGTAAAGTAAACAACACGATTGTTCTATGAACAAAAGATCGTTGTTTTCTCCCTAGTAGCAACAACACATCTAGTACCTTAGAGATTTCTGTCACTTTCCCAGATTACTAGAGGCATGAACCCACTATCGAGCATAAATACTAACTCTTGGAGTTGCTAGCATCTACTTGGCCAAGATAGCTACTAACAACAAAAAGCATGCAAGATCACAAATAACAAAGACATGATAGAATCAATAATCAATCTAAAATAGCATCTCAATATCCATCGGATGCCCGCAAACACAACATATATGGATTACAAATAGATGATCTTGATCATGAACGGAGCTCACAAGATCTAAACATGAAAGCACAAAGGAGGAGAAACCAGCCATCTAGCTACTACATGGATCCGTAGTCCAAGGATGAACTACTCACGCATCACACCGGAGGCTTGCATGGTGATGAAGAAGGCCTCCAGGGTGAATTCCCCTCTCCGGCAGGGTGCTAGGAAGAGCTTCAGATCCCCCTGATCTAGGGACAGAGACGACTGCGGGTATAGACTCTTTCGTGGATTTTTGATCGGGTACTTAGGGTTTTCGCCTCGAGGGCAACTTATAGGCGGAAGGAGAGGCCGAGGGGGTGCTGGGGTCGGCCAGACCACCCCCTGGCGCGGGCCAGGCCTGGCCGCGTGGCCAGGTGGTGTGGCCGGCCCCCAGCCCTTCTCCGTCTCGTATTCTGGCACTTGATCCCTTCCGGAAAAATAGGCACTTTGGCTTTTGTCCCGTCCAATTCCGAGAATATTCATTTTCTGACTTTCCTAGAACCAAAAACAACAGCAAACAGGCAGCTGGCACTGTGGCTCTTGTTAATAGGTTAGTCCAAGAAATCATAATAAAAGTACTCCAAAGTTGGAACAAAACACAAGAAAGTGGATAAAACTAAGCATGGAACATCAAAAATTATAGATACATTTGCAATGTATCAATACCCAATCTCCGTTGCTATCTTTCCGTGGCTTCCCCATCTCATCTCCAAAGAGGACGGCACAGACACGTGCGAATTGGTTGTCATCTGTGTGACGCTTCCGTGTCTTCTGATGTAGCCGAGACATGTATTCCTTGTTTGACATGCGTTTCTTTTCCACCTCGATGTTTTTGGCTTCATCGAGGAGTTGTTGACGACGTGCTTCTAGGGCCTGCGCCCTTTCGTCCAGCTCATCTGCAGTAAGTTCTGCAGCTGTAGGGATAGGTGTGGTTAATGCGACATCGATGAGTTTACGCGCACCTTCGGTGATCACGTGTCCATCCACCGATGCTTCTTTTTTTGGCTCTTCTAGGATAAGTGCTCCATCAGAGTCTTCCTCGTATTCCTCGGCAATCACCTCCTCTGTCAGAGGGTCTTTTGCTGGGGTTTTGTTCTTCCTGTTCTTCTTCTTTGCCTTCTTGGCAGCACCGGTAGCAAAGACGGCTTTGGGTCCGTTTCTCGGAGTCAAGCTCTGATCGGTACTTTCGGACATCTGGACTTCGGGATTATCTCCGACGTCCATGTCATCCTGCGCTTTGGGAGAGTGTTCCCCGGATCCTTCATCCATGGCTTCTTCTTCTTCTGCAGCTTTGGAGTTGTACTCCTCTTCATATTCCGCGGAGAACTTTCGGAAATCTGCCGACGTCATAGATTCATCCGAGGATGCAGGAACGTCGGCGTTTGTTCCAATTGCCTCCAGCACAGAGTCGGTGTTTTCTCCAGCATCGGCAAAGCCGGATGCGGATCCCACGTATCCGATGAAGTGCGACGCGTGCTTCCTGAGGTACCTGCGGCTTTCGCGATCAACCATGTCGAAACTTTTGATGGTCTCGAGGATTGCATCAGCGCTTTCGCCTTGCAGTATCATACATCTTAGTGTGTACCTTAGGAAAGGTCTATCTGACCCGGCATCATCAGAGCCGGAATCAGTATCATTGATATGCTCCTCCTGGATTTCGACTTTCACGGGTGGGTCGATTTGGGATCCGGCTTCTCTAGGGAGATCCACTCCAGATTCGACTTGGACCATGAGGTCTTCCTCAGGCTTAGATTTCTCCACTATCTCCGCAACTGGTGCGAGATGGGTGGGATTAGGGTTCTCTGAGATCCGGAACTCTGCCGCCTCCGTGGACAAAGGGGACCCAGAAGATTCTTCTGCCTCTATCATCACCGCTAGAGTGGGTTGGGCAGGTTCAGCGAAACCGATGTAAACATCGATCTCACCAAAAGACATGATTGTGTAGGCAGTCACGGCCTCCCTAGCCGGAATCCAAGTCTCGTCGAGAACAATGAGAGGGACGTCGCTGGCGTAGAGGATGCGACCGACGGCGATAGTCTCGCCGATTCCGATTCTTGCAGATTCCGCTCGGAACGCAGATCCGAAGCTCACTTGCCCCACGGTGGGCGCCAACTATCGTCAGATTGAGGACAAGTACGCCATGAGGGGGTCCTCGAGGCGTGGGGAAGAGAGGGGTGTGAGACGCACGGTATTCCGGGACGGTGAGCACACAAGTTTACCAAAGTTCGAATCCGCCGGCTTTGGACGGACCCTACTCCTGCTAGCAATCCAGTAATACGACAGAGCCGGAATATGGGTTACAAGGGTTTCGCCTGTGCGAGTTTAGATTGTAGACTATTGAGGTTATACCCTAAGGCTCTCCCTAGGACGGCTTATATAGATATCCGGCCTAGGGTTTACAAGAGAGATCTATCCGGCTACGTCTAAGAGTCGGTTACAGAGTAAATCTTGAACTACAAGTAACCTTATGGGCCTAAGTCGGTAAGTCTTCTGGGCCTTCCCGTAGCCGGATTGGACTCGGTCTTTCTCCCTGACTAGCCCGTCCGTGAAGCAAAGCTCTAACCCGAAGTGGGCCACCCTAAACCACTACTAGAAAATCGCTGTGTTTTTGTGCATTGCACCATCATGACCGCATGCTCATGTCATCATGCCACATTGCATTTGAGCATCGTCATGTCATCATGCATATTTTTCTTGCATTTTTCTAAGCACATAAGTATTTTTATTAAACACCGTATTTTGTTTTTCTAAAATATCTATACGGTCTAATATATATTAAGTCTGTTTTACTCTTCTTATTTTCAAACTAAAACAAAATAATATTTTTGGTACGTTATGTGACCACAAATGATTTTTTTATTTGACTAAAAATAAAATTAGGCTAAAGGCACGTCTAAAGTTTTAGCCCAAAACTAGCCCCATCTAGTCTACTTTGGACTAGATAAATATCCCTTTCCCCTCCTTTCTTCCAAACCCTAGCCTCCAAATATATCTTGTCTAAATCTTCTAGATCTGAGACAAAATCCCCACCGTTCTGTCTTTTCTTTTTCTTCTCTCCACCGCCGGCGACCTATTCTTCGCGTGAGTTTCGCATCAGTTAGCAGCAACAAGCAGAGCAGCAGTACTGTTGTTATTTTGTGTGTGTCTGTTGCTCAAATCCATGATCCGTTGTTCTCTTCTCCACATCAATTCCACCATGGCTTCATCTATTCTGCTTGGTTTCCATGCCCACCTGCACGGTGAAGCTCCACACCACCACCATATTCCATCGATCCAGCTCCATCGCCACCTACCTTCCACGCGCGAGCATCCCCTTGGCCATCAGACCCAGTAGCTGCAGTGAGCCAAGTCGCCTCACCTTATCCTGTGCACGCGCGCACCCACACACCGCCAAGCCAGCCAGGGCTCTGCCTCGCCGAGCGGTCAACGCCTGGCCGGCCCCTGACGCACCGAAGAGGCAATTCGCCTACAGCCTGCAGCTCCGCCATGTTCCTGCAGTACATCAGTGGATCATCAACGCCGTGTGCGGACACATCTCGCCGCCGTATTATGTCTCATTCATCCTCATGTTTCTCTTTATGCATCGTGTGTCAGTGACATCGCAACAGGTCAATTTGCCTACTTGCAACTTGGCACCCAAAATATGAAAATACTCGGATATTTCTTTCGGTCGTCCTGTTTATGCCAAGATCTTTCCGTGGCCACCTCCTCCGCCACGCACGCCACATGTTTGTCAAAATTCCTACAAGAGTTTTGCCTCTGGTTCTTTTACTCGATATCCTCGGTTCTCACCTCTCAAGGTAATCATCGTGTCTGATCCGTTCGGTTGATGTTCAAGTGCTATTTTTTGTCTAATTAATATATGTCCCAAAGACGCCAGCGTGGACACAAAGACCTCGACTTCCTCTAATTCCGTGACGAGGCCTGCTTCCGCTACTTCGACAACAATCCGAAAATCTAAACCGTGAGACCCCACCCCTATTTTATAAATGCCAAATAACTTGTTGCATATTAATTGAACACGTTTGCATACATTTTGTGGGTGTTTGGGGCTATTTCGGCGATTCACCTAAATTAAATATGGAGTCCATATGCGGGGTTTTCTAGTCTTATATTGGCCCCATCTAATTTGTGTAGAGAACCGATGCCATGTTTTGCCTTGTTCATACAACATTTAAACTGCGGGGTACCTAAACAACATGAACCATCTAATTAATCGTCGGGACCCCAGTTCCGCTTAATATTGCCTAGTCGCATCGCATCTTTGCCATGCCATGGATCATATCATGCCCATGTCGGATCTTCTGCCGTAGTATTAAATATTGCATCCGGTGTTTCTTCTAGTGTTTGCTTCTTCGCGGACTAGGTCGTTGAGTGGATGCGAGTATCGATAAGTTCTCCGGCTATGACCCATCGGCAGTGTTTCCCAGGCGAGCATCCCTCCCCTTTCTACCTATTTTGCGTTTATAGTCTTTATTTCCTCTTCTTGATCTATTGCTATCCGTGTCTCGATGCTTTAGTGTTCCGTACCAGATATATTCCTGCAGCCGTTATATTGCCTTGGACACCTCCTATTACCTGTTGCTTGTTAGACAGTTGGCCCCTGCGAGTCGTGGTTGCTTGCTTAGGTGTTGCTTCGCGTCGTCGATGTTCCACGGTTGTTGGGAGGTTGGCATATGTTTAATGGTGGAGCTGATCATGATTCCAATTATAGTTTATTAATTAATATTGATGGTAGAAATAATGCAGAGGCACCGGTGGGTAATAGTAATTATTTGGTTTTTAACCACCCACTTGTGTCCACCTAGGACCCGAGTTCTTGACACCTGTTCCGAGATCGAGCGCGCTAACCACAGGTGGGGTGTGTGGGCACCCCCATCGGCTTACTACCTGATTTCAAAGTACTGTACCGAGGGTCACAAGTAGTTTGGGGCTTTATTACTATTCTGTACTTATGCCATGTTTACTGCTTTAATTAAGATTGTGCGTGGAGCACCTGTACTGTTTAGGATGTGGAATGTTTTCGCGGTATCGACAAGCCCAATCACACTTTCGGATTCCTAGTCGTTTACAGCCATTGGCACAAACCCTGGGTCCGCCTTGGAGCCGGCCGACTTCGTTGCGGGTAGCTTAGTAGGGTGGCCCCCCATGTACTTGCTTTGGGTCTGGGAAACGTCATGACTTAGGCCCCGCCGACATACCGATGGGTGTATGTTAATTGATCTGGCAAAAAGGGTCGAAGTGCGTGTGGATACTTTGGTGCACCCCTGCAGGGTTAATCTTTTCAAAAAGCCGTGTCCTCGGTAATGGACGACTTGGAGCACAGTTTCTCGATCATAGACAACTATAACTAAAGTTTATTGTTATAATTTGACTTACATCTGAGATGACTAGTAAGTTGGATAACTGCCTAGGAAAGATTAAATAAAACTGTCAACTGTGTGAGTTTCCTCGGCTTGACTTCCTCGTTTGGTCTCGAGGGGGAATACCAGGATGGGTATGATTGGTGTTAGTATAAGGTTGATTCCGAATAGGTCTTTCTTATCTCTCTCTAATAGCAGACAGTTAATCGAGTCTCTATAGGTTGTTTAGTGCATGATGCGCTACCGCTTCAGTCCACCATACCTATGTAGGCGAGAGCCGCCGAATTCTAGCCTCGCCGTGTACTGGCCTTAGTACTGACGCTCCTCTTTTTCCTTTGCCCTTTGTCGGCACCCCTTTTGTTTTAGCAGGTTTGAGATCGACGTCGTTAGCAGGGTTACCCTTCCAGCTTGTCCTGGGTAGGGTTATGGACGCCATTGGTTATTCTTCAGGGCTCTTAGCCCCATTTGCATCTTGTCCGTAGTCAGACGCTCTATCGTTTTCAAGGTGATTTGGATCTTTGTATTGTATATCTGTATTCTTGACTCATGGAGTCGTTGTTGTATATATATGTTCTGTGGGTTCCATCGTGGACTACTGTGTAATGGTATTACTTCGTTTTCCACCCGCACGAAAGTGCCTGGTGGGCGTCCTTGAATCGTTTCTATGCGGGTTTGGCGGGAAGCGCTGAAACTTGCATAGGGCTGATTCGAGGGTGTTACAGAGTGGTATCAGAGCTCAACAGTTACGATACCCCACTGGCCCAGCCTGTAGGATAACCTAGCTAACAGACGAAGTAGAGTGTCAAAACTATTTTGCAAAATCGGTTGGATAGATCTGATTAGGTATGTGTTTACTCCTTACCCCTCTGCTATTCTCCTCTTACATCTCCGTGTTTTAAATCTGCTATGTTACCTTTCTTCAAGTCCAGGATTTCTCGTGGTTGGGTTCCGTCGTACCTTCAGGGTTTCACTTCCTCCTTTGGCAACGGTGTTTCTACCTCTGAAATTCATGCTATCTGAGTGATCCTTTATCTGTGGTACCAATCTTTGTTTCTTGTTTGTGCCGCCCGGTGTTTTCCGACGCGACGACATCATCTACGCTAGATCCGATGCAGAGCCTGCATCACTCCTTTGTTCCGAACCTCGATTGTCGAGATCTTCAGTCTGACTACGAGAATGGTTGCACGCTTTTCTACTAATTGTGCGGAGTAATAGTTTGGGTGCGTGATGGATTGGCCCCCATGCCGACTACTCACTCTATTTGCTCGTGTACATTGAAGTGGATGAGAATGCATCGGTTCTCTCTTTCTATCGAAGTTAGAGGTGGCTTTATTTGTGGATACCTTTACCTTCGTCCTTTGTTTCCCAGAGTGTTCTCTCGAAGATCACGGACAACGACCTCTTGTTAGTGGTGTCGCGAGCATCTACCCGAAGCGAGAAGATTCTGATCGTCGGCCTTTTTTCTGGTACCATGAGGCGGATCTCGCGGGCGAGATCCCTTGTTAGTGGTGTCGAATTGTGGCGCCCCGTTAAAACCACTACTAGAAAATCGCTGTGTTTTTGTGCATTGCACCATCATAACCGCATGCTCATGTCATCATGCCACATTGCATTTGAGCATCGTCATGTCATCATGCATATTTTTCTTGCATTTTTCTAAGCACAAAAGTATTTTTATTAAACACCGTATTTTGTTTTTCTAAAATATCCGTACGGTCTAATATATATTAAGTCCGTTTTACCCTTCTTATTTTCAAACTAAAATAAAATAATATTTTTGGTACGTTATGTGACCACAAATGATTTTTTTATTTGACTAAAAATAAAATTAGGCTAAAGGCTTGTCTAAAGTTTTAGCCCAAAACTAGCCCCATCTAGTCTACTTTGGACTAAATAAATATCCCTTTCCCCTCCTTTCTTCCAAACCCTAGCCTCCAAATATATCTTGTCTAAATCTTCTAGATCTGAGACAAAATCCCCACCGTTCTGTCTATACTTTTTCTTCTCTCCACCGCCGGCGACCTATTCTTCGCGTGAGTTTTACATCAGTTAGCAGCAACAAGCAGAGCAGTGCTGTTGTTATTTTGAATTCTCGCCGCCATACACCTTGCCCATTTTGTGTGTGTCTGTTGCTCAAATCCATGATCCGTTGTTCTCTTCTCCACATCAATTCCACCATGGCTTCATCTATTCTGCTTGGTTTCCATGCCCACCTGCACGGTGAAGCTCCACACCACCACCATATTCCATCGATCCAGCTCCATCGCCACCTACCTTCCACGCGCGAGCATCCCCTTGGCCATCAGACCCAGTAGCTGCAGTGAGCCAAGTCGCCTCACCTTATCCTGTGCACGCGCGCACCCGCACACCACCAAGCCACCCAGGGCTCTGCCTCGCCGAGCGGTCAACGCCTGGCCGGCCCCTGACGCACCGAAGAGGCAATTCGCCTATAGCCTGCAGCTCCGCCATGTTCCTGCATTACATCAGCGGATCATCAACGCCGCGTGCGGACACATCTCGTCGCCGTATTATGTCTCATTCATCCTCATGTTTCTCTTTCTGCATCGTGTGTCAGTGACATCGCAACAGGTCAATTTGCCTACTTGCAACTTGTCACCCAAAATATGAAAATACTCGGATATTTCTTTCGGTCGTCCTGTTTATGCCAAGATCTTTCCGTGGCCACCTCCTTCGCCACGCACGCCACATGTTCGTCAAAATTCCTACAAGAGTTTTGCCTCTGGTTCTTTTACTCGATATCCTCGGTTCTCACCTCTCAAGGTAATCATCATCTCTGATCCGTTCGGTTGATGTTCAAGTGCTATTTTTTGCCTAATTCCTATATGTCCCAAAGACGCCAGCGTGGACACAAAGACCTCGGCTTCCTCTAATTCCGTGACGAGGCCTGCTTCCGCTACTTTGACAACAATCGAAGATCTAAACCGTGAGACCCCACCCCTATTTTATAAATGCCAAATAAATTGTTGCATATTAATTGAACATGTTTGCATACATTTTGTGGGTGTTTGGGGCTATTTCGGCGATTCATCTTAATTAAATATGGAGTCCATATGCGGGCTTTTCTAGTCTTATATTGGCCCCATTTAATTTGTGTAGAGAACCGATGCCATGTTTTGCCTTGTTCATACAACATTTAAACTGCGGGATACCTAAACAACATGAACCATCTAATTAATCGTCGGGACCCCAGTTTCGCTTAATATTGCCTAGTCGCATCGCATCTTTGCCATACCATGCATCATATCATGCCCATGCCGGATCTTCTGCCGTAGTATTAAATATTGCATCTGGTGTTTCTTCTAGTGTTTGCTTCTTCGCGGACTAGGTCATTGAGTGGATGCGAGTATCGACAAGTTCTCCGGCTATGATCCGTCGGCAGTGTTTCCCAGGCGAGCATCCCTCCCCTTTCTACCTTTTTGCATTTATAGTCTTTATTTCCTCCTGTTGATCTATTGCTATCCGTGTATCGATGCTTTAGTGTTCCATACCAGACATATTCCTACAGTCGTTATATTGCCTTGGACACCTCCTATTACCTGTTCCTTGTTAGACAGCTGGCCCTGTGAGTTGTAGTTGCTTGCTCAGGTGTTGCTTCGCGTCGTCGATGTTCCACAGTTGTTGGGAAATTGGCAGATGTTTAATGGTGGAGCTGATCATGATTCCAATTATAGTTTATTAATTAATATTGATGGTAGAAATAATGCAGAGGCACCGGTGGGTAATAGTAATTATTTGGTTTTTAACCGCCCACTTGTGTCCACCTAGGACCCGAGTTCTTGACACCTGTTCCGAGATCGAGCGCGCTAACCACAGGTGGGGTGTGTGGGCACCCCCATCGGCTTACTACCTAATTTCAAAGTACTGTACCGGGGGCCACAAGTAGTTTGGGGCTTTATTACTATTCTGTACTTATGCCATGTTTACTGCTTTAATTAAGATTGTGCGTGGAGCACCTCTACTGTTTAGGATGTGGAATGTTTTCGCGGTATCGACAAGCCTAGTCACACTTTTGGGTTCCCAGTCGTTTACAGCCATTGGCACAAACCCTGGGTCCGCCTTGGAGCCGGCCGACTTCGTTGCGAGTAGCTTAGTGGGGTGGCCCCCATGTACTTGCTTTGGGTTTGGGAAACGTCATGACTTAGGCCCCGCCGACATACCGATGGGTGTATGTTAATTGATCTGGCAAAAAGGGTCGAAGCGCGTGTGGATACTTTGGTGCACCCCTGCAGGGTTAAATCTTTTCGAAAAGCCGTGCCCGCGGTTATGGACGACTTGGAGCACAGTTTCTCGATCATAGACAACTATAACTAAAGTTTATTGTTATAATTTGACTTACATCTGAGATGACTAGTAAGTTGGATAACTGCCTAGGAAAGATTAAATAAAACTGCCAACTGTGTGAGTTTCCTCGGCTTGACTTCCTCGTTTGGTCTCGAGGGGGAATACCAGGATGGGTATGATTGGTGATATCCCTTGCTTGAAACCTCCTGATCAATGCTTAGAGGAATTTGATATCTTAATTGTTAAGCAAGATAACTTTAATAAAAGGGTGCAAAATCATCTTATGGAAAACACTAGAGCTATTGTTGAGTTGAAAGATATTGTGGAAAGAACCTCTAATGATGTTAAAATGATTGTTAAACACTTTCAAATGGTTCAAACTCAAATAGATCAACTTGTTAAAGTGCAAAACGACTTGCTAGTAAATGCTGCTAAAGAAAAACATGCTTATGAAATTAGAACTAGAAGTGGAGCTGCTACCCAGGATCCTCTATATCCTGAGGGGCATCCCAAAAGAATTGAGCAGGATTCTCAACAAGCTAAAAATAGTGGTTCTACTCGTAAGAAAAGGAAAAAGAAACATAAAACTGTTGTAGAACCCTCTGAACCTGCTTTAGATCCTAATAGTATATCTATCTCTGATGTTGAAACTGAAAGTGGTAATGAAGAAAATGAAGTTCCTAATGAAGAAAAAGTTGAAGAACCTGAAAACCACACTAAGAATACTAAATACACTAAAGAGTATTTTATTGCTAAGAAACATGGTAGTGAAAGAGAACCTTGGGTCCAAAAACCTATGCCTTTCCCTGATAAGAAACACAAGTCAAAGGAAGATGAACACTATAATAAGTTTTGTGAGTGGATGAAGCCTTTATTCTTGCAAATTCCTTTGACTGATGCTATTAAATTGCATCCTTACTCAAAGTATATGAAGGACATTGTCTCGAATAAAAGGAAGATCCCTAATGAAGAAATTTCTACTTTGCTTGCTAATTATTCCTTCAATGGTAAGGTTCCTAAGAAACTTGGAGACCCAGGGATTCCAACTATCCCTTGTTCTATTAAGAACAGTTATGTTAGAACTTCTTTGTGTGATTTGGGAGCTGGAGTTAGTGTTATGCCTTTCTCTCTCTACAAGAGGCTTCAACTAGAAAAATTGATACCAACTGATATATCTTTGTAAATGGCTGATAAATCTACCACTATTCCTGTGGGTATATGTGAGGATGTACCTGTTCAGGTGGCTCATAATTGCTTGATATTAACTGATTTTGTTGTGCTCGAAATGCCTGAAGATGATAATATGTCTATTATTCTTGGGAGACCTTTTCTTATACCGCAGGAGCTGTTATTAATTGTAATCAAGGAAAGGTGACCTTCAATGTTAATGACAAGGAACATACTGTCTATTTCCCCAAGAAGATTGAAAGGACTTATGGTTTGAATTCAATTGAACATGTTGAAGGCATTCAAGTTGGAGAAATATATTGTCCCATACCAAGAGAAAAATTTGAAACTATTATGATAGGGACCATTGCTATCAAGGTTAAGGTAACATAATCATTAGTGGAGTACAAAGTTTTGTCTCATACGCAATTGTTTTGGTAGAAAGACTTGATCAACCTTGCTAACAAAAGGATTCCATTGAACAAAACAATGTTTTCATTATGATTATCTCTGTTTATTTCTATCTTTTGCATTTTAGTTTTTGCTTTCGTTTAGTTTTCTTTTTGTTGTTAGTTGCTTGCATGTTAGAACTTCTGTAGTTCTAGCCTTGTTTTGTCCTTGCATCATGTTTCCAAAAGAAAAAAAAATCTGTCTATCAGAAAAATCATTCTTCTATTTCTGAAAAATACCCAAAAATAAAGTGTCTCGAAAATTTCCAGAAAATTCATATTAAATTTTTACGTGAAAAAAAGGGGCAGAGGAGTACCTGGTAGGTACCAGGGGGTCCCACTAGGTAGGCACACCACATGGTGGCGCGGCCAGCCTTGGGTGGCGCCATGCCCTGGTGTGGGCCACCCCTGGCCCCCCACTAACTCTCTCACCTGCCACTTTCCTCTCTCTCCCGAGTAAGCTCCAGTTCATAGCTCAAAATTGTGTTCTTGCTGTGCCTGCTCTCGATTTTTCGATCTCCTTGCTCAGCCCATCTTTCTTGCTGAAATTTGGAGCATTTGTTCCCTGGTATGTGACTTCTCTCCTTCTCCAAGTAGATTTTTGTTTAGTGGATTATATATTGAGTATTTTGCTGCTGTAGGTGACTGGTTATGAGAGCTTGTAAGCTTGTTTGATGCTTAGAGATATAGTTTTGATGCATGTTTAGGCCTCTTACAAGTCCCTATGAGTACAATCCTTCATTATATTTACTTTGCAATCACTTGTTTAATAGGTGTTTAAATTTCAGAATACCAAGCATGAACAACCATACCTTTGGAGAGATATTTGAGAGTGATGCACCTAGGAGGTAGAGGCCCTCAAGATCAGCCTCTCAGTTTAGGCCATCATACAACGAAGATCTCATTGCAACTCGTATTGGTAATGAAAGGGGTGATGGGGATGCTCACCCATCTACTTTTCCTTGTTTTACTTTCTTACAAGCTACAGGTATTCTTGATGATTTCTTGCTACTGATTGAGAGGGTTGGTTTGACCTCATATATGCAAGATGAGAGTGAGCAATACCTTATGCTCACTAAAACCTTCGTTGAGAGCTTCACGTTTACTAACACATCCTATGAGTCGACTGTCTCTTTCAAAATTTATAATCTGCCCTTCACCATGCCTTTGGAGAGATTTTTCAGTATTGTAGGTGTACGCATGATAGGGACCGTGAAGAAAATTCAAGGGCGAACCGCTGATTTGTTGGAGCTTTACCGAGGGGTGACCAATGATGATGACCGCGTGGCGCAGCGCGGAAAGATAAGAAATATCCAACTCCCTGCTCTTAGATACTTTGCATATTATCTTGCTACTAGCATACTTGGTAGGGAGAACACAAGTAATATCTCCAACTATCATTTAGCTTTCCTTGCTGCTGCGCTTAACAATGATACTTGGTACAATCTTGGCTCGCTTATCGCTCGCCGCCTAGCTGCTAGGGGGCCTATCTATGGGGGCATCATTGCCTTGCGTATAGTCAATGCATTAGGTCTTTTAGTGGATCCCAATGATGCTATACTGGCACCACAGAGGCTTGACCTTGTTGCTGTGAAAACTCATCACTTTGTCACTTCTACTTCTGATTTGAACAGTCTAGTATATAGGATGCTTTTCACTGACGGGGATGAAAGGGAGATCCTTTTGCCACAACCTTCTTTGTTTAGTGTTCACAGGAGACCGTGGTCGCGCTCCAAGGAGGAGGTGGACGAGCAGCTTCGCTTGCTGGGTTTCCAAGAGAAGCACCAGGAGGATGTGCCCTCCTATGATTACTCTACACATTACGGAGGGACATACTCGAGCTCGTAGCAGGACGAGGGGACCTCTTCGTTGTACCATGATGACACTTCATCCTGGCTAGCTTGGGATTGATACCCACTTAGGCCAAAAGCCTAAGCTTGGGGGGAGGTACGCCGGCATCGCACTCATCTCCATATCATGTTGCGTCGGTACTTTGTATATTCATGTTTCGCTCTCTCTTTAGTTTTCGTTCTTTCTTTGCTTTTGCTTTCTAAAACACAAAAAGACCAAAAACATTTCTGTTGTTTCTCTTTGGTTTGCTTCTTCTTCTTTTTGCCTTGGTTTGTTTTTCCCTTTTTGCTTTGTTTGAACTATTCGAAAAACCAAAAAAGATTTTGCTTTGCTTGTTTTTCCCCTTTGGTTCTTGTTTTAAAAATTGAAAACACCAAAAATATTTGTCGTTCTTCTTTGGTTTTGTGAGTTTGCTACAGGGTTCATTAGTCCTCAGTGGATATTGGTTTCATATTATTATTCAAGCCACACAAGTGAAGAGCAATAATGAGGATTAATGACAACTTGAGGCGTGGTAAGAGGCTGGTAACGACCTCTGTTTGTTTTCATTTTTGCACATATACTCATCACTATGGGCATGCTTAGTCTGTTCGTGTAAGGTGTATGTTATCTTTGGATGCTTAGTAGTTCTTGCTTTCGTATGATTAGCTCCAGCTTGCTAATAGTTTGTAGCATGTCTTATGGATGTTTGCTTGCATTATTCTATTCATAACTTGGTATGACTCTGTGGTATCCTCCTCTGAATGTTTCATTTGAATTGACTTGGCACATGCTCACGCATGCACATGACTGAAATAATCAGTTAAGCCTTGATGAATTATTTTGCCTTGAGGATCTTAAATCACTTTCATGACATGAGTAGTCTTGTTTTGTTGCAAGCATGATTATGACAGCTATTGCTCTCTTGTTTGTCGCTCCCTTACTATTGCTAGCCTTCACTTCCACTGAGTGTTTTACTCATGTTTCCAACTCCCTTAAACCAAATATTGCCAAAGTGTCCACCATACCTACCTATTAGCATCATTTGCTACTTCCATGCATATTCAATATGCCTTGTTTTATTCCGAATAAAATGTTTGCTTGTTATGAGAAAGTTAGTTAGTAAAGCTCTCACGAACTTGATGGCACACTTTATTTCCTGCACTTAATAAACCTGAACCATTGTGAGTCTCCATAAAAGTTATATGCTTGCAAATTATAGGCTAGGGATTAGCAGAACTGTGCTGTCACGGGGAACGCTTTCAACACTTCTAAATATATACCCAGTTGATACCTTGCTCTTTTGTTTGCGGATGTCATCGGTGTGAAATAAAAGGGGAGCTTGTAAGTCCATGGAGTTATGTATGTGTGTTGGAGAAACGCTTAGGCCGTTGGTCTAATCCATGCTGACATGGTGGAAACCTACAGCGTAACCATAATGATATCTATGAAACATTCTTCTTATAAAAAAAGAGAGATAGCTATTGAGAAAAAGAAAAAAAAGAGATTTATGAAAAGAGGAAAGAGAGAAAAAAGCACCATTTTCCCATGGTAAATAAGAAGATTGCTGAGATACTCATTGTCTGCTTGCCTTGTCATTTTGATATGGGGATTCTTCCGTATCATTGGGCAAGGGGTACCCCATTGGCGGTTCTCTATGATACGCACATATTTACGATGACAAGAACTTACCGGTAACTAAAGTTGAGTAGCATGAGGAGCGGCCCTCGTACTCAAGGGAGATGGGATTTTCAGTTTATAGTCTGTCAAGCATATAACTCAGATTGGACCTCACTTTCACCTTAACCACATTAAATATGCTTATGATAGGGGCAATGAGAGCTCAAAGCTAACGAGTACCATACTTTCAGCATTTGGAAGCCTTTCAAAATTATTCAAAACCTTTTCTTCTACTTGTTGAGTATCCACATATTCTTTGAGCACATTCTTGAGAGCATAGTTGTCATTCTTTATGTTTGTTCCATTACTTGATTATTTGTGTTATGACTTTGATGCTTGTATTCTTGATATCTTTACTTCTAGTCATCACTTGAATTTCAGAGGTGCCTTGGCATTCATAATCAAAGGCAAGCGAGATACCACTCTATCATACCTTTTTATGAGCATTGTAATGTTGCTTATGTTCGTGCTGCACGCTACTTATTATTCTTCAGTTGGAATCTCTTCATAGCTTGCAATGACTATTAAGTAGACTCGGTTGCATACTCTTTATTATGAACTGTCTAAGTAGTTGATCACAATTGCTGAGAATATTTACATCATATGAAGCAAATGTGTTCGTGAAAGTTCTTTTATCGCACTCAGTTTTCAACTGAATTGCTTGAGGACAAGCAATAAGCTAAGCTTGGGGGAGTTGATACGTCCAAAACGTATCTACTTTCCCGAACACTTTTGCTATTGTTTCTCCTCTAAACTTGTGTGATTTGGATGCAACTAATGCGGACTGACGCTGTTTTTAGCAGAATTGCCTTGGTGTCTACTTTTTGTGCAGAAAACCAACTATCAGGAAAAATCCCGGAAAATATGCCAAAAATCGTATTTCACCCGAAGACTCCAGGAGCCAGAATACGAGACGGAGAAGAGCCAGGGGGTGGCCACACCACCTGGTGGCGCGGGCCAGGCCAGGCCGCGCCAGGGGGTGGTGTGGGCCCCCCAGGCACCCCCTCGGCCTCTCTCTTCGCCTATAAGGAGCCTTCTGACCTAAAAACTTCGGGGGGTTCGGCGTTTTTTCCAGAAGGAGTTCCACTCCGCCGCCACCACTAGATTCCACAAAACAGCACCAAAAACTCCATTTTGGCACCTGTCGGGACGGGGAATTGGAGGAGATCATCGCCATCATCATCACCATCGCTTCGCCATCGACCATCCATGTTTCCCCCATCTATGAGTGAGTAATCCCCCGCTGTAGGCTATGGGGATGGTAGGGATTGGATGAGATCTTTCATGTAATGGCATCAGATTGTTAGGGCATGGTGCCTAGTATCTTTTATTAGTGCTTTATGACTTTGTTGTGCTTAATGCTTGTCACTAGGGCCCGAGTGCCATGATTTTAGATCTGAACATGTTATTGATTCATTATGATAGTATTGTTTATGGTCTTATCTGCAAGTTGTATACACACGTTGTTGTCTGGAACCAATGGCCCCGAAGTGACAGAAATCGGGATAACCGGAGGGAATGGCTTTGATGTGAGGATCACATGTGTTCACGGAGTGTTAATGCTTTGCTCCGGTGCTCTATTAAAAGGAGCACCTTAATTGCCATTAGTTCCCTTGAGGCCCCGCTGCAAACGGGCTGGCAGGACAAAAGATTTTGTGCAAGTTCTCATTGCGAGCACGTATGACTATATATGGAACACATGCCTAGGATTATCTAGTACTTGGATGCTTTATCTTATTTATCTGCAATTTCCCTATGTTCTGATTGCTATGTGAATTGTCTTGCCCATGCAACACCCGTCCATCCATTCCTATGCCTACCGCACTCGAATCCTACTATTTACTGCTATTGTTACTACTGTCTTTACTTTGCTACTGCTGCTACTTTGCTATTCCTACTATAAAACTGTTGCTACTGATAAACTGCTATGAGCAAGATTGTTTCCAGGTGCAGCTAAATTGACAACTCAATTGTTAAGACTTATAAATATTCTTTGGCTCGCCTTGTGACGAATCAATAAATTGGGTTTCACTTCCCTCGAAAATACTATGATATACCCCCTATACTTGTGGGTCATCAGTGTGGCCGCCTAAGGCACCCCCTCGGCCTCCCCTTTCGCCTATATATTTCCTCCGATGCAGAAACCCTAAAGAATCAGCCTCTAGCCACGAAAAGTTCTGCAGCGCCGCCGCCACCGAAGGGGAGATTCGGGGGACAGAAAGTCTCTGTTCCAGCACCCTGCCAGGACGGGGAAGTGCCCCCGGAGCCATCTCCATCGATATCCACCACCATCTCCATCGTCGTTGCTGATTCCCACGATGATGAGGGAGTAGTTCTTCCTCGAGGCTAAGGGTTCTACCGGTAGCTATGTGTTCATCTCTCTCCCTATGCATGATCATATTGTGATCATGAGCTTTGTAATCAAGTAGATCTACCTTGCTACTCAAGTGCTTTAATAGTGAAGGAAATATGCCCTGAGAGGCAATAATAAAGTTGTTATTATGTATTCCTTGTATATGATAGATGTTTATTTTGCATGCTATAACTATATTGATCGGAAACATCAATACATGTGTGTTTAATAAACAAAAAGGGTTCCTAGTTATGCCTCTCTTATAAACTAGCCCGTTGATTAACAAGATGATCAAGGTTTCCTGATCATGGACATTGGATGTTGTTAATAACAAGGTCACAACATTTGTGAAATGATGTGATGAACATTCATCCGAAGTATAGCATTGCGATCAAGTCATTATGTTTATATTGCTATAACATCATACGAAGTAATCTTTATCCTTAGACCATGAGATCATTTTAATTGCTAACACCAGAAGAGTATCTTGATAACATCAAACGTCACACCGTAACAGGGTGACTATAAAGATGGGTTCAGTGCTACGAAGGTGTTATGTTGAGGCTCATGGATCAAGAGTGGAATTTGTCAATCCCGATGACGGATAGATATACTATGGGCCCTCTCGGTGATATCACATTAAGATAGCTTGCAAGCAAGTGATGTGATCACTAGAATGTTATATCACGAGAACGAGAAAAGAGTGCATGCCGGTAACGAGATCAAGCTAGGTATTTGGATACCGATGATCGAATCTCGGACGTGTATTATATCATGAGACAAAGGGATTAAGTTACAAGCGTTAAAGGTTCCCACGATCACAGAAGTCATCGTTGAATATGCAGGAGTCAGTATGGATCGCCAGGTCCCGCTTCTGATTATTGATCTGAGAGGAGTCTCAATCATGTCTGCATTATTCTTGAACCGTAGGGTGACACACTTAAGATTTACCGGACACCATTTTGGAGCACACATGTTTCAGATGAAAGAATTGCAAAGCGCATGAATTGTTTCGATAGAAACCAGAATTGTTTCGGGTGAAATTGCAGAAAGTGGTTCTGCATGTGATATTGAAATATTGCAAGGGGTTATATGTGAATGTTTGTTAATTAAAGTAATTAACAAAATTCTGAATAAATTTAATAAAAGAGTTTTATTAAATGAGAGAGCATTAAACTTGGAGAATTTTGATGCATTTAAAGTGGGGACTTTAAAAGGGAATGTGAAGAGGCATTTTAATCTGGAGGGAGTTACCACCACATGAATGGAGGAGGTGAGGGGTCACCTCCATGAGGCACCGACAATGAAGGGGGTACCCCCCCTCCTCCTATAAAAGGCCCCCATCTTTCTCCTTCTTCCTCACACCTCCTCGTGAAGGATCTCTCTCCCCCTCTAGAATTATTCCCCCATGGTCTTGGATTAGCGAGATACATGTTCCCGGTGGCATTTTGTTTGGAAGGAGTTGCTGCTTCCGTTGGATCACTGGAGCAAGGAGGTGGAGGTTGTTCGGTGGCTTGAACGTGTGTGCGAGGACGGATGCGCTGCTGATTTGTGGCACTCGGACTTTCACACGATCTTGAGATCGGCAAGTGTATGACTACATCAACCACGAGTTCCTACTCGTTAACAAAACTCGTTGTCTTCGAGGGTAAGTTCTCGATGGATGTATGTCCACCCGTTGCTCTATACCTAGTAGATAGATCTTGGCATGTAGTTCTCATCTTAGGAATTTTTTTGTTTTCTATGCTGCAGACCCAACAAATAGATCTCTGCTCTCCCCATGTGTGTGAAAGTGACAGCTTGCACACCATGGTGGCACTTAGGCTAGAGATTACAAATACTTGTTATGAGTTATATTTGGAGTTGGATGTTTCTATAAAATTGTGGTGTTTGTTGGAACCATCTAGAGCTCAAGGTGACAGTTTGGGTTATCTAGATGTGCCACCATGGATTAGAGTTATCCAATCGGAGAGTAGTTCAGAGTAGTATCATAAAGAGATGATATTTATATGAGAGTGTTCACTAGTGAAAGTATGATCCCTAGGCCTTGTTTCTAAGCATTGAAACACCGTTTGCAACTATATCTGTTACATTTTTTGCTTTCTTCCATCTTTATTTCAGATTGCCATTAGTCTCTTCCTACCCATCAACCACGCGCCATCAAAGCTATTTTTTGGCACCGTTACCACTTATAATTATCCATACCACTTATATTTCACTATCTCTTTGCTGAACTAGTGCACCTATACACCTGACAAGTGTATTGGGTGTGTTGGGGACACAAGAGATTTCTTGTATCTAGATTGCAGGATTGCTTGAGACGGATACCTTTGACCACTTCCTCCCTGAGTTCGATAAACCTTGGGTAATCCACTTAAGGGAAACTTGCTGCAGTTCTACAAATCTCTGCACTCCAACAACTGTCTATAAGAATAGAAGTGCATATACATCAAGCTATTTTCTGGCGCCGCTGTCGGGGTGGTAAGGTAAAAGGTACTCACATCCTCCGGTGTGAGTGCTCGAAGTTATTTTCTTTAGATTCTACAATTTTGTCTTTTTGTTTCTTGTTTTCACTAGTTAGGCTTAATGGAAAATAACAACAAAACTAGAGAGCTTTATAGTATTTATCTTGATTTAGGACATGAAGTGTTTGAAGAGAAAATTAAAAAACCTATGGAACTTTATTTGCATGCTAATTGCAATGTTGTTAGTATGAATTCTTTGGAAACCATTATTGCTAATGCTATGGAAAAGTCTAAGCTTGGAAAAGCTAGTTTTTATGAAAATAATCTTTTTAGTCCCCCAAGCACGGAGGAGAAATTTTATTTTGATGATACTATGCCTCCAATATATGATGATTACAACGATGAATATGATATTTTCAGTCCACCTACTATTGAGGAGAAAATTAATTGTGATTACAATATGTCTCCTATATTTGATGATTATGGTGATGAGAATAATAATGATAGCTATTTTGTTGAATTTGCTCCCACTACAATTAATAAGAATAACTATGTTTATGTGGAGAGTATTAATTTTTTTATGCATATGGATCATGATAAGAATGTTTTATGTGATAGTTATATTGTTAATTTTATTCATGATGCTACTGAAAGTTATTATGAGAGAGGGAAACATGGTTTTATGCATCTCAATAATATTAGGTTTCCCCTCTTTATGTTGAAAGTCTTGAAGTTGCACTTGTTTTGCTTTCCTATGCTTGTTGCTTTGTGCTTTCATGACTTGTTTCTTTACAAGATTCCTATGCATAGTAAGTGGGTTAGGCTTAAATGTACTTTGAATTTGCTTCTTGATACTCTCTTTTACTCTAATTTATATTTCTTATGTGAGCATCTTCTCAAACTATCATGCCTAACTTAAAGGCGTTAAAAAAGTACTTATTGGGAGATAACCCAAAAGTTTTAGTTGAGTTTTGGAAGTTATTGCTTTAGTAATAACCTCTCCTTATCATTTTTGTGTGGTTTTTGTTCCAAGAGTAACCTCTAATGAGAGAGAAATAATGCTTGGGAAAGTTGCTGTCCCGAAACAGATTTTTGTGCTTCGCTGTAAAAATTCGTGAAGAATCTCTGTACGTCGGTTTGAGCTGTAATTTTTTGTGATTCTGCCCCAGGTTGTTACCCAACTATAGTTAGTTCAACACTTTTTTATTTTAGGAACATAAGGTCTTCGAAAAAATTGGTTTTCACCAGCTGGTCTGTTTTGACAGATTTCAGCCATTATTTGCATTTGCCTCTTTATCGATTTCTTTTTTGGTTCTTTTTGGATAATTGAGCTTTTTGAGGGAATTGCTACAGTAGCTTGTGTTTTTAATGAAAGTTTTGATGTTTTAAAACTAAAACCCAAAGGTTTATTATCTTTTGAATGCACTAATGTTGCTAATGAAGATTGTGTGAAGTTTTGTATGAAGGAAATTTTCCGGTGTAGGGAAAGAATGATGTAATGAGATGAAGAATGTACAAAAGCTCAAGCTTGGGGATGCCACCCCGTGTCACCCCAAGAAATATTCAAGAGTTACAAGCGTCAAAGCTTGGGGATGCCCAAGGCATCCCCTTCTTCATCAATAAAAATCTCAGGTCTTTCTAGACATTTCGTTTTTATTATTTCATGCACTGTTGTGTTGTTCTTGGAGCATCTTTGTTTTTCTATTTAGTTTTCTTTTGCTTGGTTTGTTGCAATAAGTTGGTTGGATCCCAGCACTTCTTTTGGAGAGAGACACACTCTGCTTTCATTGTTTAGAACACTCTAGTTTTCATTCTTATTGTATTGTGAGTGTTCTCTTTTGCTAGCACTGTGTTTAGCCTTAGTTTTCTTGTGCTTTCAGCTTAGAACTTTTTAGTTCTTGTTTTTGGATTTGTGAGACAACCTAACTGATCTTTATTTATTATTATCTTTGTGAGTTCTTTCAAATAAGCCGATTGGTGTTAGAAAAGAGTAGGAAATTTCATGCTAAAGTGGTATAAAAGGAGCTTGTTTTTTTACTATGGCCTAGGCTTTGTCATGTTATGATTGATATTGTTTTGGCTTTATGCTTAGTGATTTTTGTTATAGCATGACATGTTATAAATAATTGAGATTGCTTTATGTGCCTTGAAACAATCATGCATTGTTTTAGCATATTAAACCATAGTATTGTGGTATTCTCCTTTGATGCTTTATTTGGGTTGACTTAGCACATGCTCACACCATGTTAAGACTATACCAAGTCAACATAGCCTCTATGATCATTTAGTTTTCAACTTGTAATATCACTTTATGCTTTAATTAATGATGTTTTGTCGCTTTGCATGATTATGGCTATTATTGCTCTCTTAGTTGGTCGCTCCCAGTCTTTTGCTGCCCTCCATAACAAAGTATGAGTTCCACTCATGCATCCAACTCCAAATAGAACCAAGTTATTCCAAAGAGTCCACCATACCTACCTATTAGCATTTTCTATTCCAAGTATATTCATGTTTTTATCTACCTTCCAAATTAAACTTGTTATGTGAAAACTAGTGATTAAAGCTCTCACGAACTTGATGGCACACTTTACTTTTCTTGCACTTAATAAACTTGAACCATTGTGCCCATCTTTATTGCGTATATGCTTGCGCTTTATAAGTTGAAGTTAGTAGAACCATGTATCATGGGGAACGCTTTCAACATTGCACTTATTATTCTGTTGATATCATGATTTTTTTCCTTATGGATCCCGGTGGTGTGAAATGAAAGGAGAACTTGTAAGATCATGGAGTTTGTATGTGTGTTAGAGAAACGCCTGGGCTGCTAGCCTAAGTCATGCCTAATCATGGTGGAAACTTGCAGCATAACCATAATGAGCACTCTATGAAGCATCCTCAATAAAAACCTATGCAAATAGCGAATAAAAAGATCGCTGAGATGCTCATTGTCTGCTTGCCTTGTCATTTTGATTATGGGATAGCTCCTATATCATGTGCAAGGGGTACCCCATTGGTGGTTCTCTATGATACATATGTACTTACAATGACAAGAGCTTACTTGTGACTGAAGTTGAGTAGCATGAGGTTCGGTACTCGTAAGTAAGGGGCATGAGATTTCAACTTATAACTTGTCAAGCATATCCTCTTAGTTGTGTCACTTTAACGTTAATCACTTCAAGATGCTTATGATAGGTGCAATGAGAGCTGAAAGCTAATAAGTACCATAATTTTTGGAATCTCTTTATGAGACTTGAATCCCTGCTTCCTTCTATGAAGGCCTTTCTTTTACTTTTATGTTGAGTCTCCATCTTCTATCTTTATGCACCTATTGAGAGAGCATAGTGGCCATTCTTAGTTTAATGTGCATTGTCCCAAGACTTGTTGATTGATGCATAATTTTGATATTGCTTGTTCTTAAACTATTTGTATCTAGTCACCCTTATAAACTTTGAAGGTGTCCTATGCATTTATGTTTTGCTACTCTATGAGGGACAAGCTGAATATCATTATGCTATGTTTTCTTTATGTGAAACAAACAAACGTCTTGCAAAGCATTATTATTCATGAATCTTTTGTTTGTGCCTTTTCATGTTACAACATAGTTGCTATGGCTTATTGTTAAAACTTTATCTTTCATGCTATGTTGAAGTACTATGATCCCAGCTATCAATGTTTTACAAATACTTTGATCAAGTTTATGATGGTACATGTCATCTCAAAAATTATTCTTTCTTTTTATCACTTACCTACTCGAGGACAAGCATGAGTTAAACTTGGGGATGTTGATACGTTGCTAACGTATCTATAATTTTTGATGTTCCATGCTTGGTTTATATCTACTTTCTTATGTTTTGTCCACACTTTGGAGTACTTTTTATACACTTTCTTGGACTAACCTATTAACAAGATGCCACAATGCTAGTTGTCTGTTTTCTGCTGTTTTTGGTTCGAGGAAAGTCAGAAAATGAATATTCTCGGAATTGGACGGGACAAAAGCCAAAGTCAATATTTCACCGAGGGGGACACGGAGCCAGAATACGAGACAGAGAGGGGCCAGGGGCCGCCCACACCACCTGGCCGCACGGCTAGGCCTGGCCCGTGCCAGGGGGTGGTGTGGCCGTCTAGGGCACCCTCTCGGCCTCCCCTTTCGCCTATATACTGCCTCCGATGCAGAAACCCTAAAGAATCAGCCTCCATCCACGAAAATTTCCGCAGCGCCGCCACCACCGAAGGGGAGATTCGCGGGACAAAAAGTCTCTGTTCCAGCACCCTGCCGGGACAGGGAAGTGCCCCCGGAGCCATCTCTATCGATCTCCACCACCATCTCCATCATTGTTGCTAATTCCCATGATGATGAGGGAGTAGTTCTTCCTCGAGGCTAAGGGTTCTACCGGTAGCTATGTGTTCATCTCTCTCCCTATGCATGATCATATTGTGATCATGAGCTTTGTAATCAAGTAGATCTACCTTGCTACTCAAGTGCTTTAATAGATCTCTGCTTTCCCCATGTGTGTGAAAGTGACAGCGTGCACACCATGGTGGCACTTAGGCTAGAGATTACAAATACTTATTATGAGTTATATTTGGAGTTGGATGTTTCTATGAAATTGTGGTGTTTGTTGGAACCATCTAGAGCTCAAGGTGACAGTGTGGGGTTATCTTGATGGGGAAAGTGAATTTTGAGGTGTGCTGTTATAGCCCTACCGTGGATTAGAGTTATCCAACCGGAGAGTAGTTCAGAGTAGTATCATAAAGAGATGATATTTATATGAGAGTGTTCACTAGTGAAAGTATGATCCATAGGCTTTGTTTCTAAGCATTGAAACACCGTTTGTAACTAGATCTGTTACATGCTTGCTTGCTTCCATCTTTATTTCAGATTGCCTTTAGTCTCTTCCTACCTGCCAACCACGCGCCATCAAAGCTATTTTCTAGCATCGTTACCACTTATAATTATCCATACCACTTGTATTTCACTATCTCTTCGTCGAACTAGTGCACCTATACACCTGACAAGTGTATTTGGTGTGTTGGGGATACAAGAGACTTCTTGTATCTTGATTGCAGGGTTGCTTGAGAGGGATACCTTTGACCACTTTCTCCCTGAGTTCGATAAACCTTGGGTAATCTACTTAAGGGAAACTTGCTGCTGTTCTACAAAGCTTTGCACTTGGAGGCCCAACAACTGTCTACAAGAATAGAAGTGCGTAGACATCAGTGCACCACTGATAACGTTTTCAAATTTCAGAGAAGGCGGGATATGCACACTTATATGTGGGGCATGGGGTATGGTGTGCCATTGATAATGTTTTCGAATTTTCAAAAAAAGTGGGATCTCAGATCGGGCGGGAGTGGCCGTGGCGGTCCTCATCGACATCAAGCTGGTTCGAGCGGGGAGCAGCGTTGAGCTGGTGGAAGCCTCCTCCATAGGGCGGAGGTGGATCCCGAGGCGGTCAGAGGTGGCGATGGATGGCGGCCGGAGGATGTCACGATCGAAGGTAGGCAGCATGATCGGAGGAGGATGACGTAGGGTAAATAAGGTAGTGGCACAGTTCGAGGAGGGATCAGTTATAGGAGGGCGACAACGAGGAAGAGGAGGATGAGGAGGAAACCGCGTCCGTCGCCGCGCACCTTCCTCGGAGTACTAGGAGGTCCTGGCACAGGGCTACGATGAGGACGCCTTTCTCAAGCAGGCCATCGCGGCCAACGCGAAGGAGGAGGACCGCATGTGGGACGACTACCAGGAGGTCGTCCAGCTCACTGGCCTGGTGGCGTAGGTGAACGCGGGGCAGCCGCTGGCACCGCCACCGCCCCCACCGCAGCCGCTATAGGGGTGGGCTGCTCCGCCCGCGTAGGGCGGTCCGCTCGATCCGGGCCTGTGGAGACGGATGCGTGGCCAGCATGGCCCGGCCAGGTGTCGACCAGCTCGCGCCTCCTGCACCCGCACCGGCGCCAGCTTCGGGACTACTGTTGCCGCACCTCTGGACGCTGCTTGAGTACATCGACCTCGGTCCGTAGATGGATGGGGTGGCGCCAGCGGCGGGAAGATTAATAGCTAGGGCTTAGCGCCAGTTTTTTTTCATATTTTGAATGTAATATTTTGTATAATTACGTACGACCTTTGCCAATTTACGCACGAATTATCTCGGTTTGAATTTTGAAAGAAAAAACGGCGTGACCCTGTTGGCAAGACACGGACAGATGGATCGCACCGTTGGACGTGATTGGCCGGACAGACCAGACCGCGACCCCAAACCAATTATGGTCCGACCTAAACGATAGAAACGGACCGTTTTGAGTCGTGCCATTACATGGTGGCAGCAATATGGCACGGACTTGGTAGTGTGGCATGACACCGTCGCTTTATTTTGTTTTTTGAGCGAAGCATGGTACAGTACTACAGTTGCTCACTTGGGTCGGCATCAGCGATAGAGACAGCCCAGGGGGAGGGTGGTCGGCATCTACAATGCCCCGGCTGGGTCCCGAGCAACTGCCAGCTCCACTGAGTCCAGGGAGATTTGCATCTGAATCATCCTTAAACTGCAATATTGTACATTGGGTTTTCTTTCTCTTTCTCCAGCTTATCACACATGTTGCCTGTTCTTGGGAAGATCGAACGGAAGCTTGGTCTTCATTTGCTACGCGGAGTGTACGCGGAAGGACCGGATTCCCTTATTTAAGTATCAGAGTTTTGTTGCAAAAGGTCCACTTGGAGCAAAGCAATAGTGCTGAATTTTGTTGGGACTGTTGATTTTTCTTGCTGTAGAAACTTCTCGGCGGGGACAATCGGGTCAGAGGGAAGGACATGTTCCATGCGAATTTTGGGACAAAGCTAACTTCAGCTCCTGCCTTCTCTCCTCCTTTTCCTTGATAAATTACTGTACTTTGCTATGTGTTGTCGGAACAAGTCGAATGGAAAAAATAAAGCACATTTTAAGTTCATGTCGCAATTCTTTTGTTTGTGGGATACAACTCTCTTTATTTAATATATAGGTACTTGTTAGGTGCTACAAATTTACACATACCCAATTATCTGCGGAAACTTTGTTACCTTATTCAGAGTCTCGGAGACTCTTTCGATCACAAAAATGCATAGCACTTGAGTAGTAAAAAACAAAATATGACATCTATGCAGGCGCAAAACATATAATAGGTTATTCCGGCATGTTCATCTGCTTTGTAACACACACCACTGTCCCAAAAAGTAAGACACACTTTTTACATTATTTTCAACGCACGACTTTGACTACAAATATATAACAAAGTATATAGATTCAACATGTATAAATGGTGAGGTTGCTTGTGAGAACTATTTTCATGGCATATGTATTTGTACTACTTAGTAGACACATATAAGTAAAAAAACATAGGAAGGTATGCATGGTTAATCGGAAAAAATCAAATTTGTCTTACTTTTTTATTAGACAGACGTAGTAGGAATGTAAGATGCAAACTTTTTTATCCAAACTAGACTGAGCAAGATAGCTAAATTTATAATACTTTTTTTGCGAGTAGCTAAATTTATAATATAACTAGTCAAAATAAATTATTTTTAACAAGGAAACATAGGCTAAAGTCAATTCTAATCCCTAGTGCCCATGTCAATGGCGGTATTTGTTTTCAAAGCACCACCATTTCGAAAAGGCCTTAGATGTTACTTGATAAAATGTGGAATAAAGGTGTATATTGCATATTACAATACATCCATAATTTTTGTATCCGAAGATGTTTGCAACATTAGAAATGTACTACAATGTAATAGATAATACTGATATCTATATGTTACTTTTGCTATATTTTTCAAGAGGTTATGTCTTGGCTCTTGCGAGCATGCTTGATGTACATTAAGTTGTCTAAACAATTTAATCATTCAAAAGAAAAATCTGTTTTCTAACTATACATGTTCATTTTACGTGCATGTAAATTTTCAGAAAAAGAGACATTATCCACGATGTTAGCAAAAAACTCACTTTTCTACAAAAACATCTTTTGACCGAACAAATTTGTTTTTTTGCACATGCACAGACACATGTACATTTAGACTAATGACATGGAATGTACATGTGTAACTTTCTCCCATTTTTTAACATTAGTGGCATCATTTGTTTCATAGGAGCATATGTTTGTGAAGCAGATTTGAAAACCCATAAATATACATAATGTCTCAGTTTCATGGTCTGTTTCGAAACATAGTTTTTCCTCTGTATTTCAAACGCATCACAATTTCTTAAAATATTACATTTGCAATACTTTGAGTTGTGTTAGCTACAATGAAATAAATACCAAAGTGTTGAAATCGCAGTATTCCAAAAATTGAGTTATTTCACACTATATAATAGAAAGAGGTATGGACCTCCTTTTACAAAAACTGTGGTTTTCTGAAAACATTGATGCCCATGAGCTGAAATACCATGTTTTCCGAATTCTTAGTTTTACAAAAATCAAGGTGCCAAACAAACGCCTCATGTTTTTAGTTCTAACAGCGGATTCCTATGTCTTTATTGGAATATATAATTATAGTACTCCCTCGACCCAAATTAGTTGACTTGGTTTTGTCTAAATTCGGAGGTACCTAGCACTAAAATAAGTTTAGATACATTTGAATCTACACAAATCTGATTCAACTAATTTGGGTCAGAGGGGTATATCAAAACTATCACTACAATATATACACTTCCAACAATATAGGTGGGCAACAACTATAGAGTTTCTGACTAGCTAATGCCAAATATGAAATTAGAATCCGTACAAATAAAAATTATATACCATAATTAAGAAATATGTAATAAGTTAGTAACCATAGTAATTCAGTTACATAATTTTAGGTTTATGAATTTATAAAACGAGAAAAAAATGAGACGAAAAAAAGAGAAACATTCAAAAAAAATGCCGGTAAAGAAACATTAAAATTGTGTAGTAGAAAACCATGTCACTCTCTCTCTCTTCAAGTAATAAAATAGGAAAAGAACTCCAGCTCAAAAAAAAAAAGGGAAAAGAACGATGGCAGGCCAAATCACGTGCCGTCGCCATTTTTAACTAGACCGTGCCAAAAGGCGGTTGGAAAACCCCACGAGACCACGACCTTCATCCATCCCCCACCTCCTGCACTTTTCACATAAACCACCTCCACTTCCCCACGTTTTTCCAAAACATCGCCTCTCGTTTCCTTTGATCTCCCGAGTTCTCTGAACTCCCGTGTCGACTCCCAACTCCCCAGGTCCCAGGTCTCACGCCGCCGGCCGCCGCCCTCCGCCGCTTTGCTCCTCGCTGACCGCCTCAGCCGCCCGCGAGATCCCCAGGGTACCGCCTTCTAGCCTCCCACCTCTCCCTCGCTCGAGGAGTGGAGCCAAATTGGTGGCCCTGTTCCGTGTTCCTCGTCCGCACCGTTCTCCCTTCTCTGCTCCGGGCAAGTAGCGATCCCGCTCGGGGATGCGGCAGACCGACGCGTGATGTGCGGATCGGAGCATGGACGTGATCGCGTCGCCCAGTAGAAGCTGCAGCAGTCGGTTAGGGAGAAGGGGTTTGCGCGTTCTGCGGTCATGACGATGTACATAGCTCGGGAGGCGTCCAAGGTCTCGCCTCAACTTGATTCGGCGATGCCTTCTACTACCACTGCTACTGCGTGACCTTTTTTGTGTATATCTCTGAGGATTTATGATCCTTTTTTGGGCCCTGTCTGTAGGTATGGCGGAAGGTCACCGCGGAGATAACGGCCGAGCTGCCTCTCCTTCGAGAGAAGTGGCTGCTCCTCCTCGCCGGATTGGTGTTTCAGGTGAGACCCCTGGTTCAGTATCCCTGTCTCCAGTCATGTGCGTGGAGCTATTAATTTCGTGAGTGCTCTGGTAATGTTGGTGACGGGCGTTTCAGTATTTAATGACATGTTAATATGGCTACTTACCATATCAAATTCCCCCCCTTTGGTAACTTTCCTTGCATTATTAATGCTGCTTCTGTATTTATGTTTTTTCCTGGAACTCTGAGATTAGCCGCCTTGGGTTTGCAGGTTATTAAGTATGTGTGGTAGTGTTTCCTGCTGTAGATTGTACTGCATTCTGTTAGCATCATTGCTGGTCAGCAGAGCATAAGAGAGGGAATTTTGCAGTGGAAACTGTTCTGTACCCTTTCAAAGATAGATGCCTTGGGAAAAGTCCCTTTTTACTGTGTAGTTTGAATTGGTAATAGATTGCTAGGATCTGGTACAACCCTGAGAACTAGTCGCTTGTGGCTCTTGAATAATTGATCGTCATCTTAAACTTGTATGTTGAGAGCGGGTAAGCATCTCGTTCAAATGTTGGCCAAGCTGGAGCAGCACTGTTAGTTTGCCAACTTGTAGAGATGAATTGTCACCTTGTGTGCTAATTTATTGTATCTGTTGACCTATTTCCATTGCTGGACAACAAATATATCCTCGTTATCTTCAGTTTCAAAATTAATGTAGATTTGTGTTGTTTTTAGAAAGCCTAGCACAATGCCCACCAAGTTGCGTATAGAAAATCATTATTTTTGTGTGTTGTAAATGCTGCATTGGCCTTTATTTTCTTCTGTGTGACCCCAAACAATCCTTTACTGTCAGTAAGTTTTGCTAGTGTGTTGACAAACGGCATTAGTGTGTGTGCCATAATCAGAATCTTATCTAACCTGCTTTGAACATTCTTGAACTAACATCCATGCAAATATCAAGAGAATCCTCTTTCTCTATGTCAACTGTGATATACCTCCGAAAAGGTACTTAATAATCTTTTTAAATAGCATAGCAAACACCTGACATCATGAATTTTCACTCTTGATAGTCTTTGTACCACGTCTTGTGTGATGCATCTACTCGCTGCTCCAATCTTTGATGACTATACATACCTTCAGTCCTTCACATTAGTTGTCTGGGATAAATATACACTGCCTCCCTCACGAACTATTTACCAGAATATTTCAGACATTCAAGCATGTTTGTGGCTTCTGCTCATTCAAAATGAGTGATTGTCTCATTGACATTCAAGCATGTTTCAGACATCATGAATTTTTACTCTTGATAGTCTTTGTACTTCCTTTTATGTGGTGCATCTACTCGCTGCTCCAAGCTTTGATGACTATACAAGTAAACATACCTTCATGTTAGTTATCTGGGATAAATAATCTGCCTCTCTCACGGGATCTGCCTCTCTCATGGAGGTTTTACCAGAATATTCCAGACAGTCGAGCATTTTATATGTGTCTTTTGCTCATTCAAAATCAAGTGATTGTCTGATTGAAAATCTAATTCAAAAAGTCATGCATTGTTACACGGGATAATTCTTTTATTCTATTCCTAGGTCACTACTATCATAAGCACAGAACACTGTTCTCATTGGTTTCAAAATATAAGATGTTTTAGCTTTGTGAAAGGAGTGTATCTAGACTCCTTTTAGTGTCTAGGTTCACTTCAAACCTAGATGAACCTAGACACTAAAAGAGGTCTAGATACACTTCATTCACAAAGCTAAAACATCTTATATTTTGAAACGGAGGGAGTATTACTTTTTCCCCTTACAACCCTTCTATAAAACTATGGTACGCCTTGGCGTACTCTTGGAAAAAAAAATGTATGCTCTTCTGTTCAGTGTGATGGAAGTTTCCTGATTGTTCACTTCAAAAATTTCTGTCTTCATTTAGTTATCTACTGGCATCACTTATTCTGTTATGCTTTTCAGTTGATTAATGTATTACTCGGACATTCATTAGCCAGTTTTTCTTTATAATTAGTATATTCATGGGTTGGCTGCTCGAGGAGTGCATTACTTGCATCGGCCTGGACCACTGCTCCAGGATCTGGGATTCATGGCCCTTCCAGTACGTGGATTTCTTATCTTCATAGTGCACACCACTATGCCTATAAAGTTGCTATAATTTGAGCCTATTGGTATCTTTGAATTTTTAGGAGCTTGGGCAAGACAAAAGTTATCTTAGTGAGTGCACATTTGTGTTCATCTTCTTCTCCTTTTTTCTGGTAGGTAACTTCTATACTCCGCTACTTGTTTTGACTAGCTTCACGCTCTATATTTTACCATGTGTTTTTTCTTTATGTATGTTTAGCTAATAGTCGAAACAATTGACATGACCTAAAAAACTCTAGACTTATCTCTTGAGTATTACATCTAGCATACCAACAAAAGGTAAACGTTTGATGCTTGTTATCATTATTTCCAAAACCAAAAGGTGGTAATATCCTTCTTGTTCATGCCATTAATAGGTGTTCCTTTATTTCAGGCATATCCCCTTATTTTATGATTCTAATCATGCTAAGAATGGTGACATTGTCTTTCTATGCAGTGGACCTTTCATCCTTTTATTTGTCATAGCAAACGGTTCTACACCATCCTAATCTGGCGCAGGGTGCTCGCTTTCTTAGTTGTGAGTGCATCCTTCCTAAACATGCATAATATTGTGCACCCCTTAGTAGTAACCGGATATTGCTTTTCCAGGCTTCACAGGTTTTAAGGATTATTACATTCTATTCAACCCAGCTTCCGGGTCCAAACTATCACTGTCGTGAGGTAGCCCTTGTTTCGCCTTAGCCATATTTTTCCTGCATCTGTCCTCTGCAATATAGCATGCGAGAACCTGTCATTTAGTCAGATATATTGGAGTCATCTATATCTTTGTATTTCTACTAGGGCTCAAATATGGCCACCCTTCCACCACCCAGTAACGTGCTTGAAGTGCTCCTGATTAATTGTAAGTCTCTTCCTACTGGTTTGACGATTTGTGTAAAGGTATATTCTTACTGACCATCCAAAACCTTGCATTATTAATGACAGTTCCCCGTGGAGTAAATCTTGGCTGCGGTGATCTGATATTTTCGTCCCACATGATTTTCACTCTTGTTTTTGTTCGAACATATCACAAATATGGCACGAAAAGGTTATTGCCGTGCCCACATTTGCCTTAAGCCCTGTCTAGTGCCTGAATTAGAATTTGATCTGGTAGACCTTGTTTTACAGGTTCATTAAGCTTCTGTCCTGGTTGATGGCTATAGTTCAGAGTCTTCTTATTATTGCCGCCCGCAAGCACTACACTGTGGATGTCGTTGTCGCTTGGTATGGTAGCTTTCCGTTTCACCTTGTTATCAGTTTTTTGGCTGCTGCTGCCTGGTGTTTAACAGAGTCATTTCCTTGCAGGTATACCGTTAATTTAGTTGTATACTTCGTGGACAACAAGCTCCCAGGTACTGTTCTGGTGTCAAGTTTATATGATTTGTAGGTTACAGTGTGATTTTCTGTAGCGGGCACTTTGTAACAGTCTCTGTGGGCATTTTTCTGCAGAAATGCCGGATCGTACGAATGGGTCGCCTCTGCTTCCGTTGAGTACCAAGGAAAAAGATGGCAGACTGAAGGACGAGAAAGACAGCAGGCTGAAGGATGAGTTCCACAAGCTGTTGAACGGGAACCATGGGGATCCTACTGATCGGGTATGGCAGTGGCGAACACTCTAGATTTGTGACCTGTTAATTATCTATCTTAATTTCGATCCTTCTTGAAATCTGTTATGTCAAGCCTCCTTGTATAGAAGTATATGCAGAGCTTGCAGTCATGTAGCTAGGAGGACGCGGCTCTGCCGTGCACGAACACGCAGCCAAACTAACCGGGGGTTGCCCTGCCCACTAGTTTTTCTTGACCTGACGCGTCTGTCTCTGAACCGTTTCAGCGGCAGCGGGTGCAGATGAACGGGCGGCACGACGACGCCACCGCCAACGGCGCGCTCTCCGACGCCACTGCCAACGGCGCATGAGCCTTTCTCTGCCTGGAGTTTTGTCCTCGCGGGCGGGCGCCCAGGGAGAATCCTGCGGGCGATGGATGGCGAGCAAAACTGCACATGGCTCCAGCAGCATTTGGATCCTTCATAATGCGATGGCCTTCCCTTCCTTGATCAGACAGGCAGCAAAAACATTGAATATGATTTGGGTGTAATGTGTATATATCGATGATCGTCAGCTTATATAATCTTTTATTGATGCAATCGTGGCTGATGGGTCTTGTTTTGCTCGTCCTCTCTGTCTCTTGGCGTGGTGGTGCCAAACTGCCATTGGCCTGGCCTGGCCTGGCCACGCACCGTGCGTGTGTTTTGTGTGGTGGAGTTCACGCGGTTGGGACGCGCGACGCAAGCGAGGGGCACGTGCCTCTGCTGCGTCCGGTTTACGGCGACGACGTACGCCCGTATGGGCGCGGGCGAGGCACTCGTGATGCCTACTATTCTGTTGCTAGTGTGTCGTAGCGGCGAAAGCCACGATGCGCGTGCACCGTCCGAATGCCATCGAGTGCGCCGCGTGCATTGGGACCGGATCATCGGTCTTGCGTGTGACATTCCCCCTTGCCTTGGGACCAATATCTCACTACCGTCCTGCACTAAAACTTACGCTCACACGCTGCTGTTTCTCAGGAATGGGAGTACTCCTAGCTATGACTTCCCATTCCTGCCCAATTACTCCGGCGACGGAGGCTTCGGCTACGGAGAGGATCAAACACATGCAAAGGGTATTCTGAACCTGCAACGTTCCAAAAACAAAATCGCCACCCCATTTAATTTGCATTTATAGCTGGCCCTACCCACAGCACAGCCCGTTCAGAAAAAAAAACCTCACGGCACAGTAGTACTACTACTACCACATCTTCAAGTACAGTACGCTCCAGATATCGTTGCGATTTATTGCACCCTCCACGGAATTCCGCAGTCTCGTCGTCTCGCCAGATCCCTGTCGCATGCCTGCACACCCACGATGTGAGAGCCTGGACATCTTACCATACCAGGCCCTCTGACTGCACTTTACACTGACCAATCTATTGTGGCAGTACTCACATCATTTGCATATCCAAGCATGTCTAGCAACGAAACATATGAAGAAAACACAATTCCGTTACTAGCACTACTACTACTTTCACAACATCTGCTTTATTTAATCGGATTCCTGCAACATTCTTCAGATCTGAGCTGGAAGCAGGTTTCTCCTGCTAAGGAGAAATCGCCACCTCATCCTGCTTATCAGGATCATAAACATCCTAGGCATAAAGAAAGGAAAATCTGCAAACGATCACAACAAAGCAGCATACAAATGGCAAAAAAGAAAAAACTAATCCTAACACAAACCCTGTTCTTCAAACCACGATAATGACAACAAGGAGCATGGAACAACAGATCTTCCATCCTTCGCTCCTATCTCCACCCAAATCTTCAAATCCTCACCAGCCAGGGTTCAGTTCGCCGTACCGAATCCCGATCCTTCCACACCACAGGCAAACTTAAGGCCATCACGCCGCCACCATGTACATCCATCTGTGTACCTCCTCATAACTTAACAACTTCACCTAAAGCCTGTTCTTCAGATTTGCTGAATCTAACCCACATAAACACATGTCTAGGGTAACGGCGCCAGGGCTTTTATTGAGGTCCCCTTGGGCGCGCAACTCACCCCGGGACGTTGAAGTGAAAGAGCCACGAGATGACGAAGGCAAAGACCATGCAAGCGAGGAGGAAGTTGAGGAACCGGTGCCCTTGCCAAAATCTCTGAGTTTCGGTTGGTAGCGCTTGCACAGCTGTTGCGCTGTTCGACTCGTTCCATTGCTCGGCGACCTCCGAATCGCCAAAACCTACCACGTTGCATGCGGTTGAGCTGCAGATCTCGCAGGTCCTAGGCAAAGAAAAGGAGAGACGGTTACTTTGGGTTCATCATCCGTATTTCAGTTATTTGTTTCAGCAGAGGGAACATGTAGTAGATGATGATATAAGCATGCGACAGAAGATGCTAGCAACCATAAGAAACCTTAGGCAGATATCGAGTAATAAGGCCTCTAAAAAGCCAAACCATTTCAGCTGCGCAAACAAGTATAATAGAAGCAATCTTGATGATCATGGAGAGAAAAGCATATATGATCCATATTCATGTTTGTGTTGCTTGGAAATGCTAGGCATTTTGCAGAACTTATGTTAAATTCCAGATGCTGTCTAAATCGCACCAAACTCCAGATATTGTTATGCAAGGATGTAAATAAACACATGATACATCATTGAGTCTGGTCCTCTTATTTTCTTAACACATGAACAATATAAAAGCTGCTTTAGTGTATTACATGAGCTGAAGTTCTGAATATTGGAATGGAAAAATCATCAACCTAATGAGTTTTGATGTAGTTCAAATCACATAATTAAATAATTTGCATCAAAAGAAAATTCTTCCATTGTGATCTTTGCCTTTACAAACTCAGTTATGAACGATGTTTTTCCCTGTTCTTTTTGTGGAAGAACTGGGGAGTGAATCTGTGTTGTGATGGATTATGTAGCCGTGGTTTCCTTAAATATCGGGGGAAACCCTTTACTCTATAAAAAAACAAAATGAATTCTGAATTTGCCAACTCATACCGAAAAGTGCACAAGAAAAAAACTAAAAGGATGAAACGTTAGGTTCATTAAGTGACGGCAACATTCTAGAAGTATTGGGGGAAATGTGCTACTATTGTTGTTACCCTATATGCCCTAATGCTCCACAGCAGGTTACTCCCAACTTCGTTTGTTAATGCTAATGTAATTAAGAATCCACTAGTAATGTTCATATCGCCAGTTGCCACTTTTGGTTCTCATTGATGGTCTAACTAACTTCAGAAGAACATTGTAGAGTGTGAACTTAAACAGCATAAACTGCATTGTCCATCGATAAACTACATTTTCCATAACAGTTTGTAATGCCAGGTGCCTTTCATTTCTATTCAAACAGCCAGATCCTATAACAAACAAGCACCAACCGTTCAATAAATCATTTTTCACAATAGTTTGTATTTGCCGAAAGCCTTCTACACCCTGACCTGTAACTGATTTAGTAACTCCTGAGCTAACAAAAGCCTTGTTTTTCTAGAACCATCCTCCCTTTATACCCCATTCCTGAGCTGGAAGCTCATATCACCAAGGCTCGGCTCAACACATTATGATTCTTGACTACAATTCCATTAAAAGAAACACTTCAGTAGTGGGAAGTGACAGAATGGCACCCCTCTTACACTACCAAACAGAACGCATCACTCACAGACTCGTACTGGAGTATCAGACCAAGTCAATCTATTAAGAAACAAACATGGTCGACACAGCAATGCCAAATACTAGCATACAGATGATGCAGAGATTCTGTGAGAAAGACAGCCTGAATGAACGAATCCTAACTTTATCGCCCTCCAACTCCAATGATCTCCACCTACAACCCTATACCCGTACTAATTAATCCACTACTGCTTTACCCATCTGCCCCTTTGAACTTTACCCATCTAAAGAATGAAAGAACTAAAGAAAACACCACCATAAGATTCCTTAACCATGTGTTCATCCACCCAAATATCTTTCAGAAAAGCCTATATCTGAAAGAGATCTTGAGTTTTTCACCGATACACTGGATACATAAATCCCTGAAAACACTGCAACGTGTTCGAGCGTTGTTCCTAATCCAATTAACTAAAGTGAAGTGAATTGGCAATTCATTACGCACTGATTTGGCACATTTTTGCCTAATGGCATACAGTTCAGAATGAATTGGACCAAAAGAGTTAACTGAGTAGGAACTTACTTATTGCCTCTGATCTTGAACCAAGTCTCGGCGCACTGCTTGTGGGAGTAGGACAGGTCGCCCTTGCAGGAGCAGCCTAGAGTGATGCCGACGCCGGAGTCGGCCGCCGCGCTCTCGAGGCCCAGGTGACAAATGCGGCAGTTCCTCTCGGCCTTCTCGGGGGTGCCCCTGATGATCTCGGCTAGCCCGGCCTCCAGGTCCACCTCATCCAGCGAGCACTCAGACACGCACGACGACTTCCTGCAGTGCTCGCCGCCGCCGGCCTCGATGTCCTCGTCGCTGTCGCTGCCGCCGCCGCCGCAGGAGCTCGCGCGGGCGGACGCGCACCGCGAGATGCAGTCCTCGTAGGCGGCGGCGGACTCGTGGCGCGAGTGCGAGGGCCATGACCGGTCCTCCGCATCCGTGAAGTACTGGCTGTCCTCATCGTCGTCGTCCACGAACTCGTCCGCGCGCCGCCGCTCGCCGCACTCGATGTCCTCGGCCTCGGCGGCGACTGCCGACTGCACGCCGACGCCCGCCATTGCTCCTCCTCCTGGAAATATCTACCGCTAGATAACCATCAACCTAACAAAAAAACAAAATCCCAAGAAACGGGGAAACCATTTCAGCCAATCCCACCCAACTAGAAAATAAACACAAAATCCTTTCTGGAAAAAAATGATGCCACTCCGAATCATACCTCCAATAATGCAACGGAAATCCGCGCCGAAGATCAGAGGCGCATGCAATGCGATCGCGAGAAACGATCCGGATAGGACTGACTGAGCCCCCCTCTACTACAGACGGCTGAAGCGGCGGGGTTCTCGTGAGGTTTCTTGATCCATAACCGCAGGACACGCAAGAAGACAAGGGCAGTCGGAGGGGAGGGAATAAAGAGAACGGATTGTACTGCCAAGCGACCACACACACAGTGAGGTGAGGGAAAAGAGGAAGGGGGAAGAAAAGAAAAGACGAGTTCTGTGCTTGTCGGGAGGAATGGGGGAGGAGAGAGACTGTGGAGGGGTTGGGTACTCTTAGGCCCTCCACAGCGTTGCAAAACGCCGGTGCCCAAATGATTTCTGGCTCCCATAGCCGGTGCCCGCACGTTTGTGAGGCTGGTTCCTAAACAAAAAATTTCAGCCATCAGAACAATTAGAAGCATCGACGTCCAATTCTTCCAACCAATAAAATACTGTTTTCTCTTACTTTTTAACCTTTTCTCTCTTTCCTCACTACAGCACTCTGTACTTATTTATCAGATAACTCCACCTCTGTTTTACCCATCGGAGCCCTACACTGCTATAGCGGTGCCTGAAAAATATTTGTGGGCATCGGTAGTGAGGTGGCTACCTTTTAACGAATTGGGCACCGGCTACGCTGTGGAAGGCCTTATGGCCATGGATGATGGGTCTCATGGAAAGAGTGTACTCAAGATTGCTTGCTCTGAATCTGTGGTGTACGGTGGTGGCTGGGTGCACTGGAGTTAGTGCGTAATTCAAAAGAATTTAATACTTCAGTACAAGATATTTTAGAAGGTTCACTCTTTAGGTATTTTTTTCTATAAAACCTTCTCAGGTAGTAGTATACTATAATTTCTATATGATCTACTTCCTCTGTTTCCATTGCCAAAACGTCTTATAATTGGGAGCAGAGGGGGTCCTTTGTATGTAATTTCAAATAAAAATTTCCATTGAGTTAAACCTTATCTATTTTTTCTTTGTTTATATGATAACTATGTCATGCATTATATCTTTTAGAAAGTTTTGTGTTCTTTCTTTGGTTATAGATTTCTGCATTTTCAGTTCGTGATTGACTCAACATACAATGACACCTCAATTCTATGTTTTACCAATTCACGTGCTTCTAAAATCCTACGAGCTGAATAAATCATTAGCCCGGTCATTTTTTCCTTCCATTTTTCTCTTAAGGAAAACTGGTAGTCTCCTCTCACCTTGTCATACTATATCTCTATAAGCACGAAAAAGTTTGATATTGCCGAGTAATACGGATTTATTGAAATGGATAGTATGGGCACCTAGGAGGTTGAATAGGTGCTACTCCAAATTTTAGTACTTTTTCAGTTTTGCCATGACATAAAAGATAAATTCTCTAGATATGCAACTAATGTGAATCCCTATATGCCAACCTAGCTACTAAACAAGTAAAGGCGGTGAGAGGAACGAGGTAACCGTAGTGGAGCACGCGGAGACATGGGGTTTGTTTTATCACAGTTACTTCCTTGTTAAGGGAAGTACATATGCATTGAAGGGGTGGGCGGTACTAAGACCACCACACCACAATAGGCCCCATCCTATTCTCCGATTAATCTCGCCACAACTGGCCTGATCCACCTTTCCACTATATGGTACCCTTCAAGGCGAGAACCGATGCATTTACAACTAGTTCGGGGCACACATCAACAACCGAATTGGAGGCTCCCGAGATGACAACAAGATGCCACAAGAAACAAGTTTATCAAATCACACGAACAAAGATCTAATAAATCAAGAGAAACACTAGATCAAGGGGGCCTCAAATGAATGAGGGGAAAATGAAGATCGCTTGGTGATGATGAAGATCAAGGCCTCCTCCTTCAATCCTCCAAAGATCAAGACCTTCGGATGGTTGGAAGTGGAGATCTTGTGGAATTTGAGTTTCAGCAGTGTAATGTAATTTCATCGGATCCAGCCCCCCAAGGTTGAAGATGGGGAGGGGTATTTGTACCCCCTCCCGAAATGCTGATGTTGGAATCAACTGGGGGGGGGGTGGATTATCCGGCCCTAGTGAGGGGTGGATAATCTGGTCAGGGGAAAAAGTCTAGCCCGGTGGCAATAATTCGGGTCAAAACTCCGCACCCCCTACTGAGTGTCGCGCCTCACGACCTTTGTGAAATTCCTGGGGGCGGATAATCCAGCCCACTAGGAGGGGCGGATTATTTGTCCAGGACAAAAACTCCGGGCCTGGCTAGAAAATTCGGGGGATTCTCCGCCCCCTCTCTGAGCGACACGCCTCAGGTCCTTAGTCGATTTATCCAGGGGCGAATTATCCACCCCTATCCCTCAGATTCTTTGTTTTGCTACATTTGACTAGGAGTTCCTTTTTGGAAGAAGAATTTGTAACACTTAGCACACAGTTAAAGTATCATCGGTATTATTATCTAACACACAAAACTCTAGGGATCATGAAATGCTATTTCAATCTCCCCCTTTTTGGTGTTATATGACAATACTAGGATTTGCCATAGAGCCCTAATAAACACCATCATTCCAAAGGATAAAGAGACTCCCCCTAAATGTGTGCATATAGGTAGTTTGCATTTGAATACAAATGCACACATATAGGTACATACTTTTAATGGATTGGAAACTAAGAAAAAATGATGAGTTTGAGAGATTTATCATACCAACCATACCGAAGTTCTTACTCATATATAGGTAATACCATTTCAATAAATTTGTATTGATAATTTCCAAAGATAATACCATCTCAATAAATCGGGAGGAATGAGGAGGAGAGAGAGTGTGGAGGGGTTTGGTACTCTTATGGTCATGGATGATGGGTATCATGGAGAAGAGTGTACCTCAAGATTGCTTGCTCTGAATATGTGGTGTACCGTGATGGCTGGGTGCACTGGAGTTAGTGCGTAATTCAAAAGAATTTAATACTCCAGTACAAGATATTTTAGAAGGTTCAATCTTTTGGTATTTTTCTATAAAGCTTTCTCAGGTATGTCTGATCTATTTCCTCTGTTTCCATTGCCCAAACGTCTTATAACTGGGAGCAGAGGGGCTCCTTTGTATGTAATTTTAAATAAAAATTCCCATTGAGTTAAACCTTATCTATGTTTTCTTTGTTTATATGATAATTATGTCATGTATTATATCTTTTAGAAAGTTTTGTGTTCTTTCTTTGGTTACAAATTTCTGCATTTTCAGTTTGTGATTGACTCAACATGGAATGCCATCTCAATTCTACGTTTTACCTATTCATGTGCTTCTAAAATCCCGCGAGCCGAATAAATCATCAGCCAGAAAGCAGTAGTTTTTTCCTTCCATTTTTCTCTTAAGGAAAACTCGTAGTTTCCTATCACCTTGTCATACTATATCTCTATATGCACAAAACAGTTTGATATTGCTGAGTAATGTGGACTTTGAAAGTGCGTGTGTGCCCCATGTGTGGTTTTGGTAATTAATGACAACCTTTATGGACTTATGTTTGCATTGAGTTTTACTTGTAGGATTTGTCCATAGGCAATGCTTGTAACATATGTTGGCTTCAGGGTTGGGAGAAGAAGAAAGTAAAGAAGATCAAGCATTGACCAAGGTGTTCAAGGAGAGATCCAAAGATTGGTCATGTGAGAGTTGAACCTATGGCAAGTGTGTCTTGAAGAATAAAGTTGGAGTGATATCTCTTATGTGCCTTCAAGACACCAACATAATGAAGAAAGAAGAAATGATGTGCAAGTTCAAGATGAGCCATCTCGAAGAGATCATTTGCTTGAAGCTTGCCATCGTATGGTTATCATGGATATGGGAAGATGATATGTCCAAGAGAGAATCTCTACCATAGTTGAGTATGGGAGAGCAATTTGCAAGTCTTCACCAAGCTAGTGAAATCAAGAAAGGTGTTCCATCTTGAGGTGGACAAGATCGCTATCGTCAAGCTCAAGTGGAATATGCTCAAGGCAAAGGTATGTTCTTGATAGGGTTTCTTTCTTACCGGTCGCATGGTGTTAGTTGGGGAGACCGGTTTATAGGATAGATAGCCGTACTATCAAGAGGGGCTCTCGAGTGAGTAACTTGATCATATCCTTTGGAGAGAGCTCAAACCTTTGCATACTTGGCATCATATTTCTTGGTTGTTATTTGAATCTTATCCATGTGAGGTTCTTTAGCTTTTGTTAATCTTCATGACAAGCCCAAGTTCATCGAAAACGGATTTCATATGCATTCTCTATCGCGTTTTCGAGGTTGGAGGTTTTACCGGTTTGTCTTTTCTAGATAGGTTAAACCTTTCATCATTTGGTTCTATCCTCCATTGCTGGACTATGATGGTTAAATATATGATCTTGTAGATCTCGTTACTATCTTCGAAACGAGCCCAAGATCATCAAAATCGGAGTCCGGATGCAAAAGTTACGGTCGTTTCAGTTTTGCTATTTCTGTTAGTTTTGCCTTGGGCGGAATGTCCGGCCGTTTTCGGCCGGAGTGTCCGGTCCGGCCAGAATGTCCGGCTGATTCTCGCCGGACTGTCCGGCCCTGGGGTTTCGTCGACCTGCTCGGACATTCCGTGTGCCATTTCGGACACCACCTAGACACTGGCCGGAAACTTTGCTAGGCCGGAGTGTACGGTGGTTGTCGCCCGGAGTGTCCGGCTAGGCCGTACTGTCCGGCCTGTTTTTGCCGGACTGTCCAGGGTAAGTGGCTCCCAACGGCTCTATTTCCAAGGGCCCTATATATAGGCCCCTTCTTCTACCTTGGTTGCTACGGTTTTCCCAACCTCAAGAACCTTAAAACTGAGCCACCATTGTTGATCTCTTGAGCTTGCTTCCCTCTCAATCCCTCCTATGATTCTTGCATATTCTTGGGGGATTTAAAAGAGGAGATCTAGATCTACAATCCCACCAATCAATCTCTCCTCTAAGTGAGGGGAACATATTGGGATCTAGATCTTGGAGTCTTTTGTGGATTTCCTCCATTGTTCTTCCTCTCTTATTCCCCATAAGCTTTTGTAGCTTTGGTGGAATTTGGGAGTGAAGGACTTGAGCACTTCTTGTGTTCTAGCCATTGCATTTGGTGCATCGGTTTGAGTTCTCGGTGAGGATTCGATTGGGTGAAAGGTGAGAAGCTTTTTACTCTTGGGTTCATTGGAACCCTAGACGGTTTGGTGGTTTTGCAGGTTTGTGGATTACTTGGGGCCTCCAATTAAGTTGTGGAGCTTTCCCCAAGCTTGTTTGTTGGGAGCCTCCAATTAAGTTGTGGAGAAGTGCCCCAACCTTGTGAGAGGTTCCGGATTGCCACCGACAAGTGCACCGATAGTGGAAGTGTGGATCGATCCCGTTGGGGTGAGATTCACAGGAGAACAAGGGAGGCCTTTTGTGGCATTGGTGGTTTGATACCACCCCTTCTCCAAACGAGACGTACTCCATGTTGGGAGGAACTCGGTAAAATATCGTCGTCTCCGCGTGCCTCGGTTATCTCTATATCCGAGCTCTTACTTATGCACTTTACTTTGTGATAGCCTTCGTGCTTGAAGTATATATCTAGCTATCACATAGTTGATTGTCTTGCTTAGCATAAGTTGTTGGTGCAAATAGGTGAACCCTTGTTGTTCTAGGTTTTGTGCTTGACAAAGTAAACGCTACTTTAATTCCGCCTTTGTTGAGCCACTCTCGGAAAAGTTTTTTAACCGCCTATTCACCCCCTCTAGGCGGCATCTATATCCTTACAGACTTATTACTACATAATACTCATGACGTCCCATGATAAAGGATTGTATTAAAACCAATATATTCAATATTAGTTTATATTGGTTGTAATAACATCTTATATTATGGAACAAACATAGTATTTTCTTACTATTTATTACCACATCCTATTGTTAGTGTGCATCTTGGGAATGATACTACTGATAAGTATTTGTGAGCTCAAAATCTATTTTTAACTGGACCATCTTTTGACAAGGTGAAGAAAATAAGGGACATTGCATATTCTAATATCTTGAACTTGGCAGTTAAACACCTCTTATTGAAAGACATTCTACACATCTTACTTTTTTTTAGAAAACGGGCACTCCTGTATCCAGCTTTGAATTACTCCCTCTATTTCAAATTACTTCGTCGGCACACTTATATAGGTGGGCTAGTACTCCTCATTTTTCATTCAAACAAATCCTGAGATTTTTGAAATAGATAGTATGAAATATGTACTACGTATACCAAAAATCTCAGAAATTTTTTGGATGAAAAAGAGAGAGTACTAGCCCACCTAGGTAAGCGTGCGCGCGGAGTAATTTGAAACAGAGGGAGTAACAAAGCCAACAACGGCGAAAGGATACAAAGTGCTGAACCTAGCTTACAACATAAACCACACACCCACTTGCACAACCGAAGACGCTACCACCGGGAGCGCGAACAACATGTTCGGCCATTACTAAGACTACAGAGACTCGAAGCAGAGCTGGACAACAACAATGTCGGGCCGGAGCTCCCCCAAGGGCGAGCTAACGAACACGCACACCGTCGACAGAACCCCTCCATCGCAAAAGCGCCACCGGAAGCCTACCACCACGGGAACCGACCCACGTTGCCCACGGACCGAAAAGTAGCACCAAGGTAGCCCAACCAGGGAAGGGTAAGGGGTAAGCCTTGCCGAAGATCCTCAAACGAAGAGACACCTCCGCCTCAGGACCATCGGAGAGCCGCATGTCGTGAGCTCCCAGACGGTGTCTTCAAGAAGAGCACGACACCGGAGTGCCGCCACCGCTTGATATGCGGGTCTTGGGTTTTCACCCGGAGGAAGCAGAGGTATGGACATAAGCCACATAGCGCCTTCAGGAAGGGAACGGCGTCCGCGGACGTCACCGCCGTGGCCTAGAGGAGCAAAGGTTTCCCCTTGGAAAACTCCCCGTCTACTAGGACTCCAAGGCGACATCTTCAAGAAGATCATGACGCCAAGGCGCCGCTACTGCTCGAACCGCGGATCCTAGGTTTTCACCCGGAGCACAAACCACTTCACGCGGCTCGCCAGCACCACGTCGTCCCTACGACCATGGAAACCGACCAACACCAGAGCCCCTGACACGCCCGCCAACCACAAGGCTCCCAAGCGAACGGGGCTGCCGCCCCGGAAACCAAGACGGGCCCACCGGAGAGATGAGGAAGACACCGGGAACACCGCCGCATGGACTCCGATGACCGGAGAGACTCCGAAGGGAACTCCTTTTCCAGATCGACAATCGGTGGCCCACCGGCGCCTTTGGATCTGGGGTGGGGGGATTGGGCTCACTGGGGCCAAGAGCCCTGCTCTGGCCCGATTGAGGCAGCACGCCGACTGCGAAGATCCTCCCACCAGGAGCTCGTGGGAATCCGCCAGACACCGTTGTCCAGCGATGTTGCGCGCCCGGCGCCGGCCCTACCCAAGCTCCCCGGCCCAAGATGGACCTCCTCGCGCCATAGGCCGCCACCGCCGCAGGGGACGACGCTGCCGCCCGTCCGCCATTCTCGCCGAGCTGCCACACTGCCGCATTGTAGCCGCGCCGCCATGCCCCCGGTCAGCGTCGCGCCCCCGCTGCCAGCAGCCGCCCGCGCCACCACTCGGCGACGCCCTCTAGCGGCGCCGAGGCAGAGGGAAGGCGAAGAGGGCGGCTACGAGAGGGGCTAGGGTTCGCGGAGAGGGCGAAGCGTTTTTCTCTCGGACTCCATTCCCCTTTTGCTACCTATCTTGACACATCTTACTTGGATGTGATCTTATGTTGATTTCAGTTTTTGTGCACCTTATAATATTTCTCACATGTTTAATTATTGGCTTACAATGCTATAAAAGGAACATGTGAACCTAGGTCATCCTTTTTGGCTATTTTTTAAATAATGCATTTTTTAATCAATTTCTAAAATAATACACAAAATTTTGGCTACGGCACACGGTATGCCGACATGGACCTATCGGCATACGGAGAGCCGACTGGATCTATCGTCATACCGTGGGACGACAATACCCACCGCGCATGATGTCACCAATCGTCACACGGTATGACGATAGGTCCCCGTCGGCATACCGTCTACCGCAGCCGCGCTACATTCCAATATTCCAAATTTCGTGTATTATTTTAGGAATTAATTAAAAATGTATTATTTTTTGAAAAATAGCATCAGTTTTGTATCGGGTGGCGGTAATCCTGCAATATGGTACAAAGAGAAATTGTTGCTAAGAAATTTGTAATGCCTCCACATGTGTGCCAATCAAGTAATTAGTTATGTAATTTTTTTACTTTTCAGTGATTTATAGCATGTCATTTTAGTATATTGTTTTGCTTAAGAGAACCGAACTACGAAATAATTTTTTGGCTGTGTCCATTCATGATGCGGAGGTTGTGGGTCCTCCCGTTTTCTCTTATCAAAGCAGAACTTGAAATGTACGGTGAAACACGACAAATAAATTCATGAATTGTCATGTTTTCTTCACGTGTTCTCATGAGAACTAAACATACTACGAGGAAGCATAAATCATACCAGTACTATTGCTCGGGTGTCACTCATGATATTTTGATGAATCCTTTGAGCAAGTCCAACCCATTCTCTGTACATCACACACTCTAATCTCACTCACCAAATTTCACGCACCTATATTTGATCTTCCATATCGACGAGTGGGGAGGAGTAGAGAGTAAGTTGCTATTTGGTGACTCTTGAGGTGGGTATTTGGATTTTTGCCTCATTTAACTGTGAATGGGCTGGAACACACGGTTTTGGTTAAAAACATTAGGCTTCTTTGTTTCAAAGAAATTCCGTAAGATTTTTGGATGATTTTGATTATTAGGAGTTCCTTCCTATGTAGGTCACTTGATTCGTAGGATTAAAAACCTTTGGGAAAAATTATAAGGATTCTATTGCACTATGCATAGAAGGAATAGTTTCATCCAATCACACATTTCTTTACAATTCATTTGTGCTTCCTGGCATGTCAAACATTTTTTTGTGTAAATTTTTTTAAGTAATCATGTAAGAGTCAATAGGACATAACACTATAAATAACCATGCGTTTTCCTATTCTTCTGATTTGAAAGCCCCGCAAATCCATTTGTTGTTTCCCTCTATTCCAAACGAATCATCTCCTATTGTGCAAACTGCCAAGGATAAAGTGGAATCGGCACGACAGAGACTAGTTAAATATAACACGTTAAAGAAAGATATCATCCTTCGTGTCGTGGTCTCCCAGATTACCAATGATTCACCAATGTTAGTACTAGTAGCAAATGTTGAGTATCGACTACTCTAGTTTCGATTACCTATAGTAGTGTATTGGCTACTCCACGCTAGATTACCAATGATTCGTCAATGTTAGGAGCAACCGCAAGTTTAGCGTTTACGTATCTGTTGACTCGAGGTGGGGCGGGTACGCGCTGGACTAATTATTGTACCGAGTAGTACTACATTGCAGGACTGAGGTCAGGTCTACGATCGTCGTGTCAGAGTATAGTCTGATGATGCGCTTGTACACCGGGAAATAATCATCATGGAAAATAAAGGAGCTGTGCTGTGCATGAGCATGAGCGAGTGAATGGGAAGTCCCCCATGATTTGTTTCCGGAAGTGCCGTTTCATGATCTCAGCGAGGCACGCTCCGTCTGCGCTCGCTCACTGGGCAAGCAACCTCTAAAGTAGCTCGACAGCTGCTCGTTTTGGAATAAGGCACTGAAACCATCGCCTGCCTTGCCTACTGACACGGTGTCCCGTTTGGGACGGAGGAATCGGCAACAGCTCGTGGGGAGGGATCTTACCGTGTCGAGCTAAGTTTGCCACTGGTGCTATGTATGGTATGGAGGTCGTGCGTTTTATTCCCTCCGGAACCGCTGGAGCACCAGAACGCAGCAGCCACGATTTGCCATGACCTGTTCCCTTTGCATGCCTGAATCATGCAAGATGACATTGTATATGCCGTCAAATTTCAGTTCTCGATTTTACCCATTTTTTCTCTCTATCGGATTGGACGGCTGGGAGAGAGTGCCGAGATGCAGCTCGACCCGACCACAGATCGATCGATGCGATGCCCCCCCTCGCTCGTTCGGTCCGCTAGGGCCGGAGCCCAGAGAAGGTGTCAACACGGGGGGCAGGTCCGGAGGGGAAGACGTGCGTCGGCATCATCATTTCACTCGATCTCGGGGTGCATGGATCATTGTGTCCCCCCTAGACTCACGTCAAGGAACAATGGGCGGACGTGGAAAAGGCAGGCCGCCATGATTCACCTGCTACGTACGTACGGCTTTCGCGTCTCACCGGAAAGATGGCGCAACCGAACGTGGCGTAGTACCCTGTTAGCTTTTGCTTGTCTCGTAGTAGCTGTAGTTCCTGTGCGTGTACGTGAGTGAGTATTGTAACCGACGTTTGCTGGGTGTGGCGTGGTGCCATCGACATCGAGCGAGAACGCCAGGGTGGCGTCTTTGGCGGGGTTGTGTGATCCGAGTTCTAATTCTGGAAGGAGACATGGCACATGCGTGTGTGCTCTTTGGGAGCTTTGCTTTTGTGGTCTTTACCGTACACATCAATCAGGTGATCTTTCGGGTAGAGGAGTCCAAGATTCTACGGACAAGTGCTTTTGGGGGTCGATCTCGCCTTCACGGGTCGGTTTAATTAAAGGGGGTGCTGATCGTCCTCAGGAGATTTGGAACCTCCGATACCCTGCCTCCCAGCTTTTTTCAATAACGAGTATACGCTTAGTATCGTGAAGATATCAAAACCCTAGCGAATATACGGATACACACCAGCCAGAAAAAGAACAAGAATTATAAAAATACAAATCCCGCTACGATGATCTAATACTTGTGGCAGCGAACCTAAGAGCATCCCCACTTGTTAGGCGTTTCCGGGCCCAATTCCGGCGATTTGCATCGCAAGACGGATGTAACTTTAGGCCTGGAAACGCCAGATTCCCACTCGCGTTCGGCTCGGTCTAGTTTGGCCTAGTTCGACATAGTTTGGCCTAGTTCGGTCTAGTTGGGCATAATTCAGTGAGTTCGGCTCAAATTTGGCCTAGTTTGACCTAGTTCGGCCTAGTTTGGCATGTTTCGGCCTAGTTTGGACTAGTTTCACCCACATTTGACTCAAATTCGGCTCAAATTCGCCCTATTTTTGCCTAGTTCGCTCAAATTTGGCTCAAATTCGGTCTAGTTTGGCCTAGTTCGTCCAAATTCGGCTCAAATTCACCCTAGTTTGGCCTAGTTTTCCCAAATTCGGCTTAAGTTCGGCCTAGTTCGCCCAAATTTGGCTCAAATTCGGCCTAGTTTGGCCTAGTTTAGCATAGTTCGCCCAAAATGGCGGCGAGGGGTAGAAAAAGGCGGGATCTCGGCCTTGTCTCGCCGATAGGGTTGGCCCACCTATTTTTTGCTACGTCCGACGTTCCCAGGCAGTTCCTAGCATCCTGGGTTTGTCCTGGAATGCCGGATGAAAGTTGGGCCAAATCCGGCGGAATTCGGCATCCTGGGAACGCGATTGGGCAAATTTTCGCCCTGCGGATGTGAAAATCAGCCTGTGAACACCTTCCCGAGAACACGAGTGGAGATGCTCTAACACCATCAAGACATCATCAAAAATCCAGCTTCTCAAAAAAAAGACGTCTCCAAGAAGAGAGCAGTGCACAAACGTCGTCGTCCTGATCATAGATCATAAGTTTTCACTCCGGAGAAAGTCCACACTCACAAAACAATACCTTTAACAAGGACATTGCTAGGCACAACAAATTAAGACCAGACCTTAGATTTTCACCCTGAAAGATTGAACTCTGAATTTCTCATGTGTTGTCGCCCACACTTTTCGATGTCGCTGCTCCAACTCACAGATCACCAAGCAAAAACCTCATCGCCACCAGGATTAAAACAACCATTGCTAATCTCTAGACCTCGGCTTTAATGCCCTTCTCCATGATTGACTTCACCATAGGACTAAATACATGCCCCACGATGGCAACAGCCTGCGGAGCTTCACAACGCTCCCTCTGAAACCATATGGTCAGAAAAAACATGGTTGTGCGCGATCGAAATCCCTCTGACCCGGCAAAACCCAGGCATATTTTCCATTGGAATTCGCCAGCTGAGCCTTTCGGAACACAACTGTATGTATAGATCTATGAAGATGGGCGACAGGTAGATCATCATCTTGGTGAGAGAGGGATCATAGGACCAAGCCTCCTTTATTCAAAACCAGACCGGCAACCCCCATACTATCGACCTTCACTGGCCACCAGACCCGCCGGATCTAGGTCGACAGATCGAGGGTGACCCCGGTGATGGCCCAAAATATATCGAGCTCGTTGGGGAACCCCCAAGAGGAAGGTATGATGAACACAGCAGCAAGTTTTCCTCAGTTATGAAACCAAGGTTATCAATCCAGTAGGAGCAAGGAAACACCTCCAAGGTGTTGCTAGCTGGACTTTGGCAGGGCGCACTATTTGTGTCAGCAGCAACGTGGAAACCTGCACAACACAACCACAGAACTTTGCCCCCAACTTACAGTGAGGTTGTCAATCTCACCGGTTTTGCTGAAAACAAAGGATTAAACGTATTGTGTGGAAGAAAGTAATAGTTTGCAGAAAGTAAACAGAAAACAGTAAACAGTTGATTGTAGATTGATGATAAAAGAAAGGACCGGGGTCCATAGTTCACTAGTGGTGGCTCTCCTTAAGATAGATGACATGTTGGGTGAACAAATTACAGCGGGGCAATTCACAAACATCGAGAAAACAATCATGCATATACTACTCATCTTGACTCCTTCGAGATTTGATTGGGCATTACAACATTATACATAGACCGTAATCCAACTGCATCTATGACTAATAATCTACCTTCAGGTTATCATCCGAACCCCTTCCAGTATTAAGTTGCAAGCAATAGATAATTGCATTACGCATTGCGTGTAGTAAACAATATGATTGTTCTATGAACAAAGGATTATTGTTTTCTCCCTAGTAGCAACAACACATCTAGTACCTTAGAGATTTCTGTCACTTCCCCAGATTACTAGAGGCATGAACCCACTATCGAGGATAAATACTAACTCTTGGAGTTGCTAGCATTTACTTGGCCAAGATAGCTACTAACAATGGAAAGCATGCAAGCTCACAAATAACAAAGACATGATAGAATCAATAATCAATTTGAAATAGCATCTCAATATCCATCGAATCCCCGCAAACACAACATGTAAGAATTACAAATAGATGATCTTGATCATGAACGGAGCTCACAAGATCTAAACATGATAGCACAAAGGAGGAGAACCAACCATCTAGCTACTAGATGGACCCGTAGTCCAAGGATGAACTACTCACGCATCACACTGGAGGCTTGCATGGTGATGAAGAAGGCCTCCAGGGTGAATTCTCCCCTCCGGCAGGCTGCTGGGAAGAGCTTCAGATCCCTCCCGATCTAGGGATAGATATGACGGTGGCTACATACTCTTTCATGGAATTTTGATCGGGTACTTAGGGTTTCTATATCGGAGGCATCTTATAGGCGAAAGGGGAGGCCGAGGGGGTGCCGGAGGCGGCCAGACCACCCCTTGGCGCGGGCCAGGCTGGGCCGCGCGGCCAGGTGGTGTGGTGGACCCCTGGCCCCTCTCCGTCTCGTATTCTGGCTCTGTGTGTCCCTCGGTGAAAAACTGACTTTGGCTTTTGTCTCGTCCAATTCTGAAAATATTCATTTTCTAACTTTCTACAACCAAAAACAGCAGAAAATAGGCAGCTGACACTATGGCTCTTGTTAATAGGTTAGTCCAATAAAGTGTATAGAAAGTACTCCAAAGTTAGAACAAAACATAAGAAAGTAGATAAAAACCAAGCATGGAACATCAAAAATTATGGATACGTTAGCAACGTATCAACATCCCCAAGCTTAACTCCTGCTCGTCCTCAAGTAGGTAAGTAATAAAAAGAAAGAATAATTTTTGAGGTGACATGCACCATCATAAACTTGATCAAAGTATTTGTAAAACAATGATAGTTGGGATCATAGTACTTCAACATAGCATGAAAGATAAAGTTCTAACAATAAGACAAAGCAACTATGTTGTAACATGAAAGGATACAAACAAAAGATTCATGAATAACAAAGCTTTGCAAAACGTTTGTTTGTTTCACATAAAGAAAAACATAGCATAGTGGCATTCAGCTTGTCCCTCATAGAGTAGCAAACATAAATGCATAGGACACCTTCAAAGTTCATAAGAGTGACTAGATACAAATAGTTTAAAACAAGCAATATCAAAGCTATGCATCAATCAACAAGTCTTGGAACAATGCACATAGAACTAAGAATGGCCACTATACTCTCAAAGTAGGTGCATAAAGATAGAAGGTGGAGACTCAAAATAAAAGTAAAAGAAAGGCCTTCATAGAAGGAAGTAGGGATTCAAGTTTCATAAAGAGCTTCCAAAAATTATGGTACTTATAGCTTTCAGCTCTCATTGCCCCTATCATAAGCATCTTGAAGGTGATTAAGGTTAAAGTGACACAACTAAGAGGATATGCTTGACAAGTTATAAACCGAAATCTCATGCCCCTTACTTACGAAGACCGGACCTCATGCTACTCAACTTTAGTCACGAGCAAGCTCTTGTCATTGTAAGTACATGTGTATCATTAAGAACCGCCAACGGGGTACCCTTACAGATGATACGGTAGCTTTCCCATAATCAAAATGACAAGGCAAGCAGACAATGAGCATCTCAGCGATCTTTTTATTTGCTATTTGCATAGGTTTTTATTGAGGATGCTTCATAGAGTGCTCATTATAGGGTTGGCTTAGGCAAGCGGCCCAAGCGTTTCTCTAACACAAATACAAACTCCATGATCTTACAAGTTTCCCTTTTATTTCACACCGTCGGGATCCATAAGCAAAAGAACATGATATCAACAGGGTACAAAGTACAAGTGCAATGTTGAATGTGTTCCCCATGATACATGGTTCTGCTAACTTCAACTTATAGAGCGCAAGCATATACGCAACAAAGATGGACACAATGGTTCAAGTTTATTAAGGGCAAGAAAAGTAAAGTGTGCCATCAAGTTCGTGAGAGCTTTAATCACTAGTTTTCTCATAACAAGTTTAATTCGGAAGGTAGATAAAAACATAAATATACTTGGAATAGCAAATGCTAATAGGTAGGTATGGTGGACTCTTTGGAATAACTTGGTTTTAGGAGTTGGATGCATGAGTGGAACTCATACTTGGTATGGAGGCTAGCAAAAGACTGGGAGCGACCAACTAAGAGAGCAATAATGGCCATAATCATGCAGAGCGACAAAACATCATTAATCAAAGCATAAAGTGACATTACAAGCCGAAAACTAAAGGATCATTTTTATTGTCTCATGCACAATTGTGTTGTTCTTGGAGCGTCTTCGTTTTTGTTTTTGGTTTTCGTTTCCTTGGTTTTCTTAGTTTGCTGAATAAATTGGTTGGACCCCCTCTTTCATCCATTGGTTTTCAAATAGTTTGGTTTGGATTGGAAAAGAGTAGGAAAGTTCATGCTTAAGTGGTAAAAGGAGATTGTTTTTGACTATGGCCTATGCTTTGTCATGCTATGATATTGTTTTGGCTTTATGCTTAGTGATCTTTGCTGTAGCATGACATGTTATAAACAATTGAGATTGCTTAATGTGCCTTGGAAAAATCATGCATTGTTTTAGCATATTGATGATCCTTTAGTTTTCAACTTGTAATATCACTTTATGCTTTGATCAATGATGTTTTGTCGCTCTGCATGATTATAGCCATTATTGCTCTCTTAGTTCGTCGCTCCCAGTCTTTTGCTAGCTTGCACAACAAAGTATGAGTTCCACTCATGCATCCAACTCCCTAAACCAAGTTATTCCAAAGAGTCCACCATACCTACCTACTAGCTTATGTTATTCCAAGTATATTCATGCTTTTGTTTACCTTACAAATTAAACTTGTTATGAGAAAACTAGTGATTAAAGCTCTCACGAACTTGATGGGACACTTTACTTTTTTTGCATCTAATAAACTTGAACCATTGGGTCCTTCTTTGTTGCGTATATGCTTGCGGTTTATAAGTTGAAATTAGCAGAACCATGTTTCATGGGGAATGCTTTCAACATTGCACTTGTACTTTATACCCCGTTGATATCATGTTCTTCTGCTTACGGATCCCGGCGGTGTGAAATAAAAGTGGAACTTGTAAGATCATGGAGTTTGTATGTGTGTTAGAGAAACGCCTGGGCCGCTAGCCTAAGCCATGCCTAATCATGGTGGAAACTTGCAGCATCACCATAATGAGCACTCTATGAAGCATCTTCAATAAAAACCTATGCAAATAGCAAATAAAAAGATCGCTGAGATGCTCATTGTATGCTTGCCTTGTCATTTTGATTATGGGAAAGCTACCGTACCATGTGCAAGGGGTACCCCGTTGGCGGTTCTTAATGATACACATGTACTTACAATGACAAGAGCTTGCTCGTGACTAAAGTTGAGTAGCATGAGGTTCAGTCTTCGTAAGTAAGGGGCATGAGATTTAGGTTTATAACTTGTCAAGCATATCCTCTTAGCTGTGTCACTTTAAACTTAATCACCTTCAAGATGCTTATGATAGGGGCAATGAGAGCTGAAAGCTATAAGTACCATAATTTTTGGAAGCTCTTTATGAGACTTGAATCCCTAGTTCCTTTTAAAAAGTCCTTTCTTCCACCATTATATTGAGTCTCCACCTTCTATCTTTATGCACCTACTTTGAGAGCATAGTGGCCATTCTTAGTTCTATGTGCATTGTCCCAAGACTAGTTGATTGATGCATACTTTGATATTGCTTGTTTTAAACTATTTATATCTAGTCACTCTTATGAACTTTGAAGGTGTCCTATGCATTTATATTTGCTACTCTATTGAAGGACAAGCTGAATACTATTATGCTATGTTTTCTTTATGTGAAACAAACAAACGTCTTGCAAAGCATTGTTATTCATGAATCTTTTGTTTGTGCCTTTTCATGTTGCATCATAGTTTCTTTGTATTATTGCTAGAACTTTGTCTTTCATGTTATGATTGAACTACTATGATCCCATCTTTGAATGTTTTACAAATACTTTGATCAAGTCTGTGATGGTGCATGTCACCTCAAAAATTATTCTTTCTTTTTATCACTTACCTACTCGGGGACGAGCAGGAGTTAAGCTTGGGGATGTTGATACATTGCAAATGTATCTATAATTTTTGATGTTCCATGCTTGGTTTTATCTACTTTCTTGTGTTTTGTCCACACTTTGGAGTACTTTTCATATGATTTCTTGGACTAACCTATTAACAAGAACCTCAGTGCCAGCTGCCTGTTTTCTGTTGTTTTTGGTTCCATGAAAGTCAGAAAATGAATATTCTCGGAATTGGACGGGACAAACGCCAAAGTGCCTATTTTTCCGGAAGTCATCAGATGCCAGAATACGAGACGGAGAGGGGCCAGAGTCCGGCCACACCACCTGGCCGCGCGGCTAGGCTTGGTCCGGGGGGTGCTGTGGTGGCCCCTGGCACCCCCTCGGCCTCCCCTTCCGCCTATAAGATGCTCTCAGGACGAAAACCCTAAGTGCCGATCAAAAATCCACGAAAGAGTCTGTAGCCGCCGTCATCTCCATCCCTAGAACGGGAGGGGTCTGAAGCTCTTCCCAGCACCCTGCCGGAGAGGGGAATTCACCTTGGAGGCCTTCTTCATCATCATGCAAGCCTCCGGTGTGATGCGTGAGTAGTTCATCCTTGGACTACGGATCCATGTAGTAGCTAGATGGCTAGTTCTCCTCCTTTGTGCTTTCATGTCTAGATCTTGTGAGCTCCGTTCATGATCAAGATCATCTATTTGTAATTCTACATGTTCTGTTTGCGGGGATCCGATGGATATTGAGATGCTATTTCAGATTGATTATTGATTTTATCATGTCTTTGTTATTTGTGATCTTGCATGCTTTCCATTGTTAGTAGCTATCTTGGCCAAGTAGATGCTAGCAACTCCAAGAGTTAGTATTTATGCTCGATAGTGGGTTCATGCCTCTGGTAATCTAGGGAAGTGACATAAATCTCTAAGGTACTAGATGTGCTGTTGCTACTAGGGAGAAAACAACAATCCTTTGTTCATAGAACAATCGTATTGTTTACTTTACACGCAATTCGTAAAGCAATAATTTGTTGCTTGCAACTTAATACTGGAGGGGGTTCGGATGATAACCTGAAGGTGGATTATTAGTCATAGATGCAGTTGGATGGCGGTCTATGTATAATGTTGTAATGCCCAATCAAGTCTCAAAGGAGTCAAGATGATTAGTATATGCATGAATTGCTTTCTCGATGTTTGTCAATTGCCCCGCTGTAATTTGTTCACCCATCATGTTATCTATCTTAAGGAGAGCCACCTCTAGTGAACTATGGATCCCGGTCCTTTTCTTTTACATACAATCTACAAACTTTTACTGCTCTGTGTTTACTTTCTGCAAACTTTTACTTCTTTCCATTCGATACGTTTAATCCTTTGTTTTCCGCAAAACACGGTGAGATTGACAACCTCATCGCAAGTTGGGGACAAAGTTCTGTGGTTGTGTTGTGCAGGTATCCACGTTGCTACTAGCACCGGTAGTGCGCCCTGCCAAGGCTCAGCTAGCAACACCTTTGGGGTGTTTCCTTGCTCCTACTGGTTCGATTAAACCTTGGTTTCATAACTGAGGGAAACTTGCTGCTGTGCTCATCATACCTTCCTCTTGGGGTTCCCAACGAGCTCTACATCAACCATGCACCAGCACTTTAATGGCGCCATGCATTGAGCCATCATTCATCTTTGGACTACGGGTCCATGTAGTAGCTAGATGGCTGGTTCTCCTCCTTTGTGCTTTCATGTTTAGATCTTGTAAGCTCCGTTGATGATCAAGTCATCTATTTGTAATTCTGCATGTTGTGTTTGCGGGGATCCGACATTATTGATTCTATCATGTCTTTGTTATTTGTGATCTTGCATGCTTTCTGTTGTTAGTAGCTATCTTGGCCAAGTAGATGCTAGCAACTCCAAGATTAGTATTTATGCTTGATAGTGGGTTCATGCCTCTGGTAATCTGGGGAAGTGACAGAAATCTCTAAGGTACTAGATGTGCTGTTGCTACTAGGGAGAAAACAACAATCCTTTGTTCCTAGAACAATCGTATTGTTTACTTTACACGCAATTCGTAAATCAATAATCTGTTGCTTGCAACTTAATATGGAGGGGGTTCGGGTGATAACCTGAAGGTGGATTATTAGTCATAGATGCAGTTGGATGGCGGTCTATGTATAATGTTGTAAGGCCCAATCGAATCTCAAAGGAGTCAAGATGATTAGTATATGCAGGTATTGCTTTCTCGATGTTTGTCAATTGCCTCGCTGTAATTTTTTCACCCAGCATGTTATCTATCTTAAGGAGAGCCAGCTCTAGTGAACTATGGACCCCGGTCCTTTCTTTTACATTCAATCTACAAACTGTTTATTGCTTTGTGTTTAGTTTCTGCAAACTATTACTTTCTTCCATTCGATACGTTTAATCCTCTGTTTTCAGCAAAACCGGTGAGATTGACAACCTCATCGCAAGTTGGGGGCAGAGTTATGTGGTTGTGTTGTGCAGGTCTCCACGTTGCTGCTGGCACCGGTAGTGCATCCTGCCAATGTTCAGCTAGCTACACCTTTGGGGTGTTTTCTTGCTCCTACTGGTTCGATTAAACCTTGGTTTTGTACTGAGGGAAAACTTGATGTTGTACTTATCATACCTTCCTCTTGGGGTTCCCCAACGAGCTCGATATATTTTGGGCCATCACAGACCAGCAGGTAAAAACCAATTTTTTCGAAGATCTTTTTTTGCTCAAATCAAAAAGTGTTGAACTAACGAAAGTTAGATAACAACCTGGGGCAGAAGCACAAAAATTCACGCCTCAAAACGACGTATAGAGATTTTACAAGAATTTTTACGGTGAAGCACATAAATCTGTTTCGGGACATCAACTTTCCCAATCATTACTTCTCTCTCATTAGATGTTACTCTTGGCACAAAACGCAAATAAAAAGGATAAGGAGAGGTTATTACTGAAGCAATAACTTCCAAGACTCATCTAAAACTTTTGGGTTATCTCCCAATAAGAACTTTTCTTTAACGCCTTTAAGTTAGGCATAAGAAGCAAGAAAAAGAATCAAGTGTTCTCAAATGAAGAAGCATTAAAACCAAATTTCTTGCCCTTACCTCTCTTAGTTTTATTCTTAACCTTGGGGAACATATGATTGTTTGGTGGAGAAGAAAAGTGAATGGTGCCCTTTTCCACATCTATTATTGTTCCAAGGAGTTTCAATAGGGATCTTTCAAGTGTAATTTGTCCTTTTCCTACACATTTAATAACAAGATTATCAGTAGAAACCATTTTCCCTTGGATCTTTGTGAACACTCCTTCAGCTATTCCAATTGGTGATATTGTGGCATTATTAGCAAGAAATATTTCTTGTCCTCCCTCAGAAAGTCCCCAAAGATTCAAAGATTCATAGATATCTTTAGGCATAAGACAGAATTCAGACATGATATCATAGCGAGCATGAAAAGTTTTATTATTTATAGCAATCTTTACTGTGGGAAGCCATTTTCAGTGTTTAGAATTTATTGGAACGTAGTCATGATGCTCTCTAAGTGTATTATATCAATCTAGCAGTGCTGGTCTCAAGCGTGTTCAATCTAGCAAATATGTTCATCAAGGAAGAATAAGATTTGTTAGGCAAGTTATAAGTAAAGACCAACTTCTTTATGGCATTAAAAGCATCATCCTCATTGCATTGGAGAAAATCTCCTCCCACTACAGCATCCAAAGCATATCTATAGAAAATAGTAATTCCAAGGTAAAAACTGATAAGGAATAAGCTTTAAGTCATTTTAGGTTCAGTTTCTCATGTAGATCAGAGATTCTAGACCAAGCTTCTTTGAAACTCTTCAATTCCTTGTTTAAAACTGAAAATCATTTCCTCAGGTGACATAGTGATTGGAGCAATGCTAGACATAATGGCAACTTAAGATAGGAGCTAATTTTTTTTGTATTTTTAATAAAGAAAGCAAACTAGTAAAACTAATTTTTTTTTATGTTTTTGATAAAGAAACAAGCAAACAAACTAGAAATAAACTAAGCAAAACAAAAACAACAAAGTAAAGAAATTGGTTATGAGGGACTCTCTTTGTGAAGATGTCCTTGACTCTCCGGCAACAGCGCCATGATACGTCCAAAACGTATCTACTTTCCCGAACACTTTTGCTATTGTTTCTCCTCTATACTTGTGTGATTTGGATGCAACTAATGCGAACTGACGTTGTTTTCAGCAGAATTGCCTTGGTGTCTACTTTTTGTGCAGAAAATTAACTATCAGGAAAAATCCTGGAAAATATGCCAAAAATCATATTTCACCCGAAGACTCCAGGAGCCAGAATACGAGACGGAGAAGAGCCCTGGGGTGGCCACACCACCTGGTGGCGCGGGCCAGGCCAGACCGCGCCAGGGGGTGGTGTGGGCCTCCCAGGCACCCCCTCGACCTCTCTCTTCGCCTATAAGGAGCCATTTGACCTAAAAACTTCGGGGGGTTCGACATTTTTCCAGAAGGAGTTCTGCTCCACCGCCACCACCAGATTCCACGAAACAGCCCAGAAACTCGTTCTGGCACCCTGTCGGGACGGGGAATTGGAGGAGATCATCGCCATCATCATCACCATCGCTGCTCCATCGACCATCCATGTTTCCCCCATCTATGAGTGAGTAATCCCCCGCTGTAGGCTATGGGGATGGTAGGGATTAGATGAGATCGTTCATGTAATGGCATCAGATTGTTAGGGCATGGTGCCTAGTATCTTTTATTAGTGCTTGATGACTTTGTTGCAACTTGTTGTGCTTAATGCTTGTCACTAGGGCCCGAGTGCCATGATTTCAGATCTGAACTTGTTATTGATTCATTATGATAGTATTGTTTTTGTCTTATCTACAAGTTGTATACACACGTTGTTGTCCGGAACCTATGGCTCCGAAGTGACAGAAATCGGGATAATCAGAAGGGAAAGGCTTTGATGTGAGGATCACATGTGTTCATGGAGTGTTAATGCTTTGCTCCGGTGCTCTATTAAAAGGAGCACCTTAATTGGCAGTAGTTCCCTAGAGGCCCCACTGCAAACGGGCTGGGAGGACAAAAGAGTGCAAGTTCTCATTGCGAGCACGTATGACTATATATGGAACACATGCCTAGGATTGTCTAGTACTTGGGTGCTTTATCTTATTTATCTGTAATTGCCCTATGTTCTGATTGCTATGTGAATTATCTTGTCCATGCAACGCCCGTCCATCCATCCCTATGCCTACCGCCCTCGAATCCCATTGTTACTGCTTTTGTTACTACTGTCTTTGCTTTACTACTGCTGTTACTTTACTATTCCTACTACAAAACTATTGCTACTGATAAACTGTTGTGAGCAAGATTGTTTCCAGGTGCAGCTGAATTGACAACTCAGTTGTTAAGGCTGATAAATATTCTTTGGCTCCCCTTGTGTCGAATCAATAAATTGGGTTTCACTTCCCTCAAAAATACTGCGATACACCCCCTATACTTGTGGGTCATCAAGACTATTTTCTGGCGCCGTTGCCGGGGAGCATAGCTTTATTTATCAAGTTCACTTGGATTCTCTATTGTTCGCTGCTACCGATCCATCATGGGTAAGTCTCGTGATGGCAAGGTTCCTATTTTACCATCCACTACAAGAAGAGGTACGGTTCTGAACACCTCTACTGCTCTTGATTCACCGTCTGTTTTGAGTAAGTTCCTTACACCACCACATGCACATGCTACACACACTGCTACTACTGCTGAATCTGAAACTTCTGATACTTATGATGCTGCTTCTACTGTGCTTTATAAGAGTGGTTCATTAGGTCCTTTCCTAGATGCTACGATTGCTAGAACTATAGTTGGAAATACCGAAACTCCTAATGAAAACACTACCACACCCGTTAGCTCACCTGAGTCTAGTGAGAGTTATGATGCTGAAGAAGATTATGTTGAGGTGACTGATGAGTTTATTGAAGAATGTAAGAACACCCATGATAGGAGCACTGCTAAGAATCTCCTTGAGAGGCGTACTATTAGACCCAAATTATCCCTTGATTCTAAGTTTGCTGCTTCTCCCATAAACATTATAGATGAATATTATGATTTCTCTCTCGATCTATCTTACATAGCTATTGTCGAGAAATAACCTTTTTGTGGGACTAAGAATGAAAGTGCGGTAGCACATATGAATGAACTTTCTACTATGAGTGGCTTGTTTTCTGATGATATTAAGATGCGTACTTACTTTGTTGCTAAGATTTTCCCCTTTTCACTGAAAGGAGAAGCTAAAACTTGGTTTACTAATTTACCTCCTAGATCTATTGATAGCCCTGAGTTCTTGATTAGTACTTTCCTGCAGAAATATTTTCCTCCCAGTGCTAGACATGCTATTTTGCAGGAACTTTTTGATTTTAAACAGGGAGAAAAAGAGGTATTGCCTGATTCTTGGGCAAGGTTTTGTTCTTTGATTCATGCATAGGCTAGAAGTCCATTACCTAAGAATGAGCTTCTTGATATATTTTATAATGGACTAACCGAAGAATCTAGGACATACCTAGATAGTTGTGCTGATTGTGTTTTCAGGAATAGGACTCCTAAGGAAGCTGAGGAATTAATAGCTAAAATAAGCAAGAATTATGAAGATTGGACTCCTCCTAATCAAGCTATACCTGAAGTAATTGTACCTGAACCATCTATTCATGTGCCTATTCCAACATCAAAGAAGAGGGGAGTTATTGAATTAAATGATGAAGTGATGAAGGAAGCTAAGAAATGTCTTAAGGAGAAGGGAATTAAATCTGCAGATGTCAAGAATTTACCTCCTATAGAAGAATTATGTAAGCCTATTCCCTACTCACCCACTATTGAGGTACACTCTCTCCAACACTTTGATGAAGGTGATATCCCTTACTTGAAACCTCCTGATCAATGCTTAGAGGAATTTGATATCTTTATTGTTAAGCAAGATAACTTTAATAAAAGGGTGCAAAATCATCTTATGGAAAACACTAGAGCTATTGTTGAGTTGAAAGATATTGTGGAAAGAACCTCTAATGATGTTAAAATGATTGTTAAACACTTTCAAATGGTTCAAACTCAAATAGATCAACTCGTTAAAGTGCAAAACGACTTGCTAGTAAATGCTGCTAAAGAAAAACATGCTTATGAAATTAGAACTAGAAGTGGTGCTGCTACCCAGGATCCTCTATATCCTGAGGGGCATCCCAAAAGAATTGAGCAGGATTCTCAACAAGCTAAAAATAGTGGTTCTACTCATAAGAAAAGGAAAAAGAAACATAAAACTGTTGTAGAACCCTCTGAACCTGCTATAGATCCTAATAGTATATCTATCTCTGATGCTGAAACTGAAAGTGGTAATGAAGAAAATGAAGTTCCTAATGAAGAAAAAGTTGAAGAAGAACCTGAAAACCACACTAAGACTACTAAATACACTAAAGAAGATTTTATTGCTAAGAAACATGGTAGTGAAAGAGAACCTTGGGTCCAAAAACCTATGCAGTTCCCTGATAAGAAACACAAGTCAAAGGAAGATGAACACTACAATAAGTTTTGTGAGTGGATGAAGCCTTTATTCTTGCAAATTCCTTTGACTGATGCTATTAAATTTCCTCCTTATTCAAATTATATGAAGGATATTGTCTCGAATAAAAGGAAGATCCCTAATGAAGAAATCTCTACTTTGCTTGCTAATTATTCTTTCAATGGTAAGGTTCCTAAGAAACTTGGAGACCCAGGGATTCCAACTATCCCTTGCTCTATTAATAATAGTTATGTTAGAACTGCTTTGTGTGATTTGGGAGCTGGAGTTAGTGTTATGCCTTTCTCTCTCTATAAAAGGCTTCATCTTGAAAAATTGATACCAACTGATATATCTTTGCAAATGGCTGATAAATCTACCACTATTCATGTGGGTATATGTGAGGATGTACCTATTCAGGTGGCTCACAATTGCTTGATATTAACTTATTTTGTTGTGCTTGAAATGCCTGAAGATGATAATATGTCTATTATTCTTGGGAGACCTTTTCTTAATACTGCAGAAGCTGTTATTAATTGTAATCAAGGAAAGGTGACTTTCAATGTTAATGACAAGGAACATACTGTCTATTTCCCCAAGAAGATTGAAAGGACTTATGGCTTGAATTCAATTGAACATGTTGAAGGCATTCAAGTTGGAGAAATATATTGTCCCATACCAAGAGAAAAATTTGAAACTATTATGATTGGGACCATTGCTATCAAGGTTAAGGTAACATAATCATTAGTGGAGTACAAAGTTTTGTGTCATATGCAATTGTTTTGGTAGCAAGACTTGATCAACCTTGCTAACAAAAGGATTCCGTTGAACAAAACAATGTTTTTATTATGATTATCTCCGCTTATTTCTATCCTTTGCATTTCAGTTTTGCTTTCGTTTAGTTTTCTTTGAGTTGTTAGTTGCTTGCATGCTAGAACTTCTGTAGTTCTAGCCTTGTTTTGTCCTTGCATCATGTTTCCAAAAGAAAAAAAATCTGTTTGTCAGAAAAGTCATTCTTCTATTTCTGAAAAAGCCCAAAAATAAATGTCTCGAAAAATTCCAGAAAATTCATATTAAATTTATCCATGCCCTGAGTTCATGAGAGCTGCAGGAATTTTACAAGATTTCCACACTTTGGTTTCTAATGCAGGGTTAGAGCGTTTCTTGGAAGATGAACCTTGTCAATTTGTGAAGCTAACCATGTCTTTGGTGTAGGATTTCCAATTTAGTCACTCTTTGCCTAACCCCATGGTCCATTACAAAATTTACAATATTGCTGTCAATCTTTCTCTTGATGATTTTTGTGCAGCTATTAAGGTACCTCAATGGGGATCATGTAAGAATATTAAAGAGAGACCAGAACCACTCATGGATTTATACGCAGAAATTTGTCAAGGGAGTAGCTTCTCGAAGGAGAATGGAAACATCCGTAACATTCATCTTCCCTCCATTCGCTACTTTGCCTACTTTATTGCCAAGTGTGTTATTGCTAGGAAAACTGTCAATAAGTTATCTTCGTTTGATCTAGCATTTATCTCTGCCGCTCTTAGACGAGATAGGTCTTACAACTTGGGTGCTTTGATAGCCTTCCGTCTTGCTGCTAACCGTGAGAAAGGTGGAGTTTGTGGAGGCCTCGTTGCTTCTTGTTTGCTAGCATTGCATGGTTTAGTGCATCATCATCTAGACCTACAGTTTCCCATAGAGAGGCTTGATTTTAATTCCAGATACAACATAAATTTATTTCCTCGTGGGCTAGTTTGAGTGAGTTATCTTATGAAATAACCTTTCTCAAGGCTGGCTAGAGAAAGAGCAAGTCCGAGCGTGTTGTTCTTTTGCCTGCACCTGTTTTGTTTAACCTTGATAACAGGGAAGCATGGTCCCTCACTGAGGAGGAGCTTGACACGTACCTGGGAGAGCTTTCCCAGCAGGAGCAGGACACTAGAAGGGAGGTCACGGATGATTCGGTCCAGCCTTCGAATGAGGGAGAGTCTTCATATCAGCAGCCCACTTATGATTGGGGAGCTTCCTCTTCTTCTCATGGGCCCAGCTACGACCATTCTTACCAAGATCTGCCCGCTTGGAACCCTTATTCGTACATGGATTGATACCCACTTAGGCCAAAAGCCTAAGCTTGGGGGAGGTACGTCGACACCGCACTCATCTCCATATCATGTTGCGTCGGTACTTTGTATATTCATGTTTTCGTTCTCTTTTTAGTTTGCGTTCTTCTTTGGTTTTGCTTTCTAAAAACACAAAAAGACCAAAAATATTTTTGTTGTTTCTCTTTGGCTTGCTTCTTCTTTTTGCCTTGGTTTGCTTTTCCCTTTTTGCTTTGTTTGAACTATTCGAAAAACCCAAAAATATTTTGCTTTGCTTGTTTTTCTCTTTTGGTTCTTGTTTAAAAAACAAAAACACCAAAAATATTTGTCGTTCTTCTTTGGTTTTTGCGAGTTTGCTTCAGGGTTCGGCAGTCCTCAGTGGATATTGGTTTCATATTATTATTCAAGCCACACAAGTGAAGAGCAATAATGAGGATCAATGACAACTTGAGGCGTGGTAAGAGGCTGGTAACGAACTCTATTTGTTTTCATTTTTGTACATATACTCATCACCGTGGGCATGCTTAGTCTGTTCATGTAGAGTGTATGTTTTCTTTGGATGCTTAGTAGTTCTTGCTTTCTTATGATTAGCTCCAGCTTGCTAATAGTTTGTAGCATGTCTCATGAGTGTTTGCTTGCATTACTCTATTCATAAATTGGTATGACACCGTGGTATCCTCCTCTGAATGTTTCATTTGAATTGACTTGGCACATGCTCACGCATGCACATGACTGTAATAATCAGTTGAGCCTCGATGAATTATTTTGCCTTGAGGATCTTGAATCACTTTCATGCCATGAGTAGTCTTGTTTTGTTGCAAGCATGATAATGACAACTATTGCTCTCTCGTTTGTCGCTCCCTTACTATTTCTAGCCTTCACTTCCACTAAGTGTTTTACTCAAGTTTCCAACTCCCTAAACCAAATATTTCCAAAGTGTCCACCATACCTACCCATTAGCATCATTTGCTACTTCCGTGCATATTCAATATGCCTTGTTTTCCGAATAAAATGTTTGCTTGTTATGAGAAAGTTAGTTAGTAAAGCTCTCACGAACTTGATGGCACACTTTATTTTCTTGCACTTAATAAACCTGAACCATTGCGTCCTTCTTTGTTGTGCATATGCTTGCGCTTTATGAGTTGAAGTTAGCAGAACCATGTATCATGGGGACCGCTTTCAATGCTTCATAGGTATTCTATACCTAGTTGATATCATGTTCTTTTGCTTATGGATCCCGGCGGTGTGAAATAAAAGTGGAACTTGTAAGATCATGGAGTTTGTATGTATGTTAGAGAAACGCCTGGGCCGCAAGCCTAAGCCATGCCTAATCATGGTGGAAACTTGCAGCATAACCATAATGAGCATTCTATGAAGCATCCTCAATAAAAATCTATGCACATAGTAAATAAAAAGATCGCCAAGATGCTCATTGTCTGCTTGTATTGTATTTTGATCATGGGATAGCTCCCGTGTCATGTGCAAGGGGTACCCCGTTGGCGGTTCTCTATGATACGTATGTACTTACAATAACAAGAGCTTACTTGTGACTGGAGGTTAGTAGCATGAGGATCGGTCTTCGTAAGTAAGGGGCATGAGACTTCAATTTATAACTTGTCAAACATATCCTCTTAGTTGTGTCACTTTCACCTTAACCACATTAAAGATGCTTATGATAGGGGCAATGAGAGCTCAAAGCTAACGAGTACCATACTTTCAGCATTTGGAAGCCTTTTAAAGTACTCAAAACCTTTTTCTTCTACTTGTTGAGTCCCCACTTACTCTTTGAGCACCTTCTTGAGAGCATAGTTGTCATCCTTTGTGTTTGTTCCATTACTTGATTGTTTGTGTTATGACTTTGATGCTTGTATTCTTGATATCCTTACTTCTAGTCATCACTTGAACTTCAGAGGTGCCTTGACATTCATAATCAAAGGCAAGCGAGATACCACTCTATCATACCTTTTTATGAGCATTGTAATGTTTCTTATGTTTGTGCTTCATGCTACTTATTATTCTTGAGTTGGAATCTCTTCATAGCTTGCAATGACTATTAAGTAGACTCAGTTGCATACTCTTTATTATGAATTGTCTAGGTAGTTGATCACATTGATAAGAATATTTACATCATATGAAGCAAATGTGTTCGTGAAAGTTCTTTTATCGCACTCAGTTTTCAACTGAATTGCTCGAGGACAAGCAATAAGCTAAGCTTGGGGGGAGTTGATACGTCCAAAACGTATCTACTTTCTCGAACATTTTTGCTATTGTTTCTCCTCTATACTTGTGTGATTTGGATGCAACTAATGCGAACTGACGCTGTTTTCAGCAGAATTGCCTTGGTGTCTACTTTTTGTGCAGAAAATCAACTATCAGGAAAAATCTCGGAAAATATGCCAAAAATCCTATTTCACCCGAAGACTCCAGGAGCCAGAATACGAGACGGAGAAGAGCCCTGGGGTGGCCACACCACCTGGTGGCGCGGGCCAGGCCAGGCCGCACCAGGGGGTGGTGTGGGCCTCCCAGGCACCCCCTCAGCCTCTCTCTTCGCATATAAGGAGCCTTCTGACCTAAAAACTTCGGGGGGTTCGACGTTTTTCCAGAAGGAGTTCCGCTCCGCCGCCACCACCAGATTCCACGAAACAGCACCAGAAACTCCGTTCTGGCACCTTGCCGGGACAGGGAATTGGAGGAGATCATCGCCATCATCATCACCATCGCTTCTCCATCGACCATCCATGTTTCCCCCATCTATGAGTGACTAATCCCCCACTGTAGGCTATGGGGATGGTAGGGATTGGATGAGATCGTTCATGTAATGGCATCAGATTGTTAGGGTATGGTGCCTAGTATCTTTTATTAGTGCTTTATGGCTTTGTTGCAACTTGTTGTGCTTAATGCTTGTCACTAGGGCCCGAGTGCCATGATTTCAGATTTGAACTTGGTATTGATTCATTATGATAGTATTGTTTTTGGTCTTATCTACAAGTTGTATACACACGTTGTTGTCCGGAACCTATGGCCCCGAAGTGACAGAAATCGGGATAACCGAAAGGGAAAGGCTTTGATGTGAGGATCACATGTGTTCATGGAGTGTTAATGCTTTGCTCCGGTGCTCTATTAAAAGGAGCACCTTAATTGCCAGTAGTTCCCTAGAGGCCCCGCTGCAAACGGGCTGGCAGGACAAAAGATGTTGTGCAAGTTCTCATTGCGAGCACGTATGACTATATATGGAACACATGCCTAGGATTGTCTAGTACTTTGGTGCTTTATCTTATTTATCTGCAATTGCCCTATGTTCTGATTGCTATGTGAATTGTCTTGTCCATGCAACGCCCGTCCATCCATCCCTATGCCTACCGCACTCGAATCCCATTGTTACTGCTTTTGTTACTACTGTCTTTGCTTTACTACTGCTGTTACTTTACTATTCCTACTACAAAACTGTTGCTACTGATAAACTGTTGTGAGCAAGATTGTTTCCAGGTGCAGCTGAATTGACAACTCAGTTGTTAAGGCTGATAAATATTCTTTGGCTCCCCTTGTGTCGAATCAATAAATTGGGTTTCACTTCCCTCGAAAATACTGCGATACACCCCCTATACTTGTGGGTCATCACGCCAGAAAATAGCTTGATGGCCACAAATATATCGAGCGCGTTGGGGAACCCCAAGAGGAAGGTATGATGAGCACAACAGCAAGTTTTCCCTCAGTTATGAAACCAAGGTTATCAATCCAGTAGGAGCAAGGAAACACCTCCAAGGTGTTGCTAGCTGGACTTTGGCAGGGCGCACTACCGGTGTCAGCAGCAACATGGAAACCTGCACAACACAACCACAAAACTTTGCCCCAACTTACAGTGAGGTTGTCAATCTCATCGGTTTTGCTGAAAACAAAGGATTAAACATATTGTGTGGAAGAAAGTAATAGTTTGCAGAAAGTAAACAGAAAACGGTAAACAATTGATTGTAGATTGATGGTAAAAGAAAGGACCGGGATCCATAGTTCACTAGTGGTGGCTCTCCTTAAGATAGATGACATGTTGGGTGAACAAATTATAGCGGGGCAATGGACAAACATCGAGAAAACAATCATGAATATACTACTCATCTTGACTCCTTCGAGATTTGATTGGGCATTACAACATTATACATAGACCGTAATCCAACTGCATCTATGACCGTAATCCGAACCCCCCTAGTATTAAGTTGCAAGCAACGAATAATTGCATTACGCATTGTGTGTAAAGTAAATAATACGATTGTTTTATGGACAAAGGATTGTTGTTTTCTCCCTAGTAGCAACAACACATCTAGTACCTTAGAGATTTCTATTACTTCCCCAGATTACTGGAGGCATGAACCCACTATCGAGCATAAATACTGACTCTTGGAGTTGCTAGCATCTACTTGGCCAAGATAGCTACTAACAACGGAAAGCATGGAAGATCACAAATAACAAAGACATGATAGAATCAATAATCAATCTAAAATAGCATCTCAATATCCATTGGATCCCCACAAACACAACATGTAAGAATTACAAATAGATGATCTTGATCATGAATGGAGCTCACAAGATCTAAACATGATAGCACAAAGGAGGAGAACCAGCCATATAGCTACTACATGGACCCGTGGTCCAAGGATGAACTACTCATGCATCACACCGGAGGCTTGCATGGTGATGAAGAAGGCCTCCAGGGTGAATTCTCCCCTCTGGCAGGGTGCCAGGAAGAGCTTCAGATCCCTCCCGATCTAGGGATGGAGATGACGGCGGCTACAGACTCTTTCATGGAATTTTGATCGGGTACTTAGGGTTTCTGTATCGGAGGCATCTTATAGGCGAAAGGGAATGCCGAGGGGGTGCCGGAGGCGGCCAGACCACCCCTTGGCGCGGGCTAGGCTGGGCCGCACGACCAGGTGGTGTGGCGGCCCCCTGGCCCCTCTCTGTCTCGTATTCTGGCTCCGTGTGTCCCTCGGTGAAAAACTGACTTTGGCTTTTGTCCCGTCAAATTCCGAGAATGTTCATTGACTTTCCTAGAACCAAAAACAGTAGAAAACAGGCAGTTGGCACTGTGGCTCTTGTTAATAGGTTAGTCCAAGAAAGTGTATAGAAAGTACTCCAAAGTTGGAACAAAACATAAGAAAGTAAATAAAAACCAAGCATGGAACATCAAAAATTATGGATATGTTAGCAGCATATCACCCGGCCGCCGCCCGCGAGCACCACGAGGGGCGACACTTCGATGGAGAACATTACAAGGACGGAGTCATAGCAACACCTCCACCATGCCCCGTCGCCCCACCTCCAGTCCATCCCGCCGCCGCACCCTTGTAGACGGCACGCCGAGCCGTGTGCACCCCACCTCACCGTCTCTCTGCGCGATGCCTTGGGATAGAGGTGCTCCCACTTTCCTCGCCGCCTTCACCAACAGGGCGATGCACCACCGATGCCGCTGACAACGGCTATCAAGAATGCGAGGCTAGGTTTTTTGGGAGTGGAGATCGCCCCGAAATCACTCGTGCTAGCAACCCGGGGGCATCGTTCGGTTCGGTTAGTATTTTAAAATTGGGGGATAATTTCACTTCCCCGTCCTCTACACCAACTAAGGATGCACATAGCCTCTTAAGCATGAGTACCATGATTTTTAAACTAAAGGAGATATACCCTAGAGGGCTAATAATAAAGATTATTTATTGTCATATCTCATTAGTTTATAATAGTTTTATACCATGCTATAACTGTATCAATCGGAAACGTTGGTTGGTATGCAAAAAAATCAAGTCCCTAGTATCCTCTAGAAGACTAGCTCATTGGACAATCGATGATCGAGGTTTCCCAATAATGGTATATTTATGTCAATTGACAACGAGGTCTCTTCATTAGATAAATGATGTGATGGACATACACCCAACCGTAGTATTGCAATATGATCCAGTCACAAAGTTCAATATTGAAATAACTAGTAAAGCGTGGTAACTCAGTCCTTTGATCGTGAGATCATGTTTAATCACTACCATCCGAGACTGCTTTGATTGCATCAACTGTCACACCATAACAGGGTGATCATAAAGGTGTATATTGGGTATTCTAGAGGGGTACATTGAGGCGTATACATCAAGATTGAGATTTTCCCATCCGAGTGACAAATAGATACCCTAGGCCACTTGGTGATATTATATCTACAAGTTTGCAAACATGTGACTAGGTCACGAGGATATAATATCACGAGAACGAGTAAATGTATTTGTTAGTAACAAGATTAAACTAGTTATAGAGATACCAAAGGTTAAGTCTTGGACAAACCAGGTATTGTAGATCAAAAGGAATGAGACTCGAGGTTCAAGCGATCAAGTTATTCGCGGAATGCATGGGGGCCACCATGAGTTTCCAGACACCGGTGTTGGTCATTGGCCAGAGAGTGTCTCGATCATGTCTGTGTATTCCCGAACCATAGTTTGTCATGCTTAAGGGTAGATGATGCTTATGGATTGATTCAACATAGTAGGAGAAAAGAGAGAGAACTCTGAAATAGTTTCGGGGTGGTACCGGAATAGTTCCGGGGACATCTGATGATGATCTGAGGGATCTGAAAGGTGTTTCGTAGTATGAGGTATGAAATAATATGTATTTAATATTAATTAAATGAATTAATATTAAAAATAAATAATTAATTGTTTTTTGTGGTAGCTCTCCTAAATGGGCCTTCGGGTGAGGCCTAAGAGGGGGTCGCACGCCCCAAGGAGAGCCAAGGGAGAGCGACGGCCACAAGTGGGCCACACCCCATGTGGGGCCCATGTGGGGGGTGGCAGGTGGTGGGAATAGTCACACCCCGCCCCCTCCCACGTTGTGGTGCCTCCCTTCCACCTATAAATAGAGGGGCACCCACACCCCCTCTCCCTCAGATCATCCCTTTAATCGGCTTTGCATGTTCTCTCCCCCTCTCCCTCACATGTGGTTCCCAAGTAGAAACAAGCATACGAGGATCGGGGTTTCTGCTAGATTCTAGGTTCGGATCAATCTTCTTCCGCTGCTTAGCTATACCTGAACCCGGGGATGTCTCTACACCAGATGCGTGTAAAGCCATGGAGGCACTGCTAGTTGTGGTGCTTGGAGCTTGGAGCTTGGACGTCTACATGACCTTGAGGTCGGCTACATCTTACAACTCCATCATCCACGTTTCTCGTGAAATGTTAACTGCTTTCGGTTTTTAAGGGTATGAACATCGAATTCCTCTCGTTAATTTACATCTACATAGATAGATCTTGGTAATGGTGTTCTCGTCATTAGGAAAACTTTGTTTTCTCCTACAGAACCCTTCATAAACTTGGTAAATACCAAGCATGGTTTCCCAGGATAAATTGCATGAGTATAAGGAGAGTATGTTTCTTAAATATAAATAGGAACCTTAATTCGCGTCCATGAGGATTTGAACTAAGGTGTTAGGTTTGTACAACCACTCCCCAAACTAGTTGAGCTAGACTCACTTCCCTTAACACGTGTCCTAATTAAGATAAAAAATCCAACCACCTGCGCACCCATCCACCCACACAGGGAGCACCGACAGCGCCTGCTTGCAACTCCGTCGGAGCATCGGCCCCCGGTCCTTGTTGCACTAAATCTTTGGCAGCCTTCTTCGTAGCATCGATGGCCAGTCTTTGTAGCATGGACGACCAACATTTGTAGCATCAATGGATAACCTTTGTAGTAGCATCGCCATACCATTGTAGCAATGCCGTTGTGCTATGCTAGCACCATGGCTCAACGTTTGTAGAAAACAGTATCCTTCGCTGCCCCTCCTTTGAAGCATCGGCCTGGGATCATATCCTTCGCCCACCGTATGGGAGCGAGTTGAGGTGGGAGAATGTGGAAGAGGAGAGGAACATGGATGAGAACTGTGGTGGTAGCGTAGACAGAGTGGTGGCTCTTGTGTAGGACGGTGGTAGCACGTGCACCGGACGGAGAAGAAAGGGGAGAAAACCGAGTAGAGGAGAGGGACATGTGAGAGGGTAAGGTGGATGTGGGCCCTGCAACTTTGACCGCTTCTGGTTTTTCAGCCACGTATACGGACGCGTGTCAAGCATAGGACGCGGAGGAGGACACGTGAATGATCCCTCAGTTGAAACACAGTGTTTTCCTTTAATTAAGCCGGGGGTAAATAGCAATGACCTACATTGATAAAACATCTATTTTCCGTTTCACAGTGGTTACGGCAAATAGGCAACGTTTACATACCTGTTTTTGCGTCTTTATTTTTAAACATCACAAATATTTTATTTATCTAAAACCAGAGTTACATCATCTAGTAATAAATGTTAAATAAAATCTGATGGATCATGGATCTGCTCACTTGATCCATGGCTACCCTTGCTAATTCGTGTTATAAATGTGAAAGGAAAACCGAAGAACAAAAATAAGAACATATATAGGGGACACAAGATTTGAACATGGAAAAACCTTCCCAATAAAGAGAGTAAAAAATTACGGGCATTAGTCAGCGAAACTTCGTTGTAGGAAAAATATTTACACAACGTTGGGTATCTCAGATATGACTTATCCCAACTGGCAGGTTACAAGAGGTATAATAATGGTAGAATTCAAGTTCATCAACGACGATCCACTTGGCCCAAGCCTCGGACAATGGGTCTCGCTCCGTTCATCAGAAGTTAGCCTACTTAATAAATTTGGATCAAAGTTCAACAAAGTCCACCTTGAGACAAATTCCATCTTATAGCAAAGTTTAAACTTAGCAAGAGGAACAAACTTTGTCATCATATCATATCAACAAAATTATCATGAATGCTTATCTTGGATACCTTAAATTTACCTTGAGCAACAATTTCTCGAATAAAATAGTACTTAACATCGGTGTGCTTTGTTATCTCATGGAATATCTGATCCTTTTAAGGTATATGGCACTTTAACTGTCAGAAAACAAACTAATGCAAGAATCATCTCAACAAAGCTCACCAAACAAACCTTTCAACCTAACAGATTATTTACAACCTTAAAAAATAGCCATGTATTCAGCTACAGTGGTGGATTGGGCAATAACATCCTAGAACTTTGTCTTCCATGTAACAATACTCCACCAACATTAAACACATAGCATGCGAGGTCCTTCCCTCACCGGTCATGTCAAACTTCAAAGGTACATAAAAACTCAATGAACAGTCATTCAAATGTTTTTTTGCTAGGATTAGCCATGTATCTACTTATTAAACCCATAACATATGATAAATTAAGACGAGGACAAACTATGACATACATCAAGGAACCAACAATACTAGAATATAAAACATTTGACATGTACTCAAACTCTTCATCGATACTAGGACATTGAAAGCTGACAATTTAAAGCGAAGAGCAATAGAAGTACCATTGAATTTGCACCATGCATATTAAAACGATGAATAACTTTCTCAATGTAACTACGTTGACTAAGAAAGTAACAAAATAGATATTCTATCTCAAGTAATCTTCATACCTAATGTCTTTGTACCAATATCAAGATCCTTCATCTCGAACTCACTACTTAGGTATGTCTTAGCAATATCAAGATCCTTCATCCCAGTAGCAATTAACATATCATCAACTTATAACAATAAGTATATACATTTGGTTTCACTTGGGTTCTCCTATTGATAGGAAGTGCTCGGTTCGGATAACTTTAGTTTCTGTACCGGGATCATCAGGAGGGGAATTGGAGGTTCTTGGTCCTCTGCGAAATCAGTCCACCAACTTGCTCCTTTCGTGTATGACATGTGCTCATTCTTTTGAATGGTGGTTTCCACTAACCTTTTTTACGCGGGAGTCGGTGTAATCCATCACCAAAATTTAATATAGACACAACTTTCATATTGTGACCTCTTAAAATCATGCGAGATCATAAGTGAGTTAGACCTTTTGTACCACTATCTTGGAGATTGCTTCAAACCATAAAACGACATCTTCAACTTGCACACAAAATCCCTTACTAAACACTATGAATCCTTTAGGTCGGTCCATGTATATTTCCTCCTCAAGTTATTCATATAGAAAAGTAGTCTTTACAGCTAACTGCTCAAACTCAAGATCATGCATAGCCACAATACTAAAGGATGTACAAATAAAACTATCCTTTATAACTGGAGAGAACACATTATTATAATCAATACATGGGATCGGATTGTAGTCATTAGCTACTAACCTTGTGTTGTACCCCGAGAACTCATTAGAAGACAAACCTCCATTTCTCTTGAAGATCCATTTGCAGTGGATTGCCTTTTGTTGTTTAGGAAAGCGTACAACATCTCATTTGTCACTTTTTCTCAAGTGATTGCATCTCCTCTTGTATAGCAGAAATCCACTCCTCGTGGTCAATGGATGCAACATGTCAACTCGACCCAAGCCTCCGGCGATGGGTCTCGCGCCGCTCGTCAGAAGTTAGACTTTTAACAAATTTGGATCAAACTTCAACAATCTATGAGCCAAAGCGTTGGCTTCACGATAAGAATGTCAAAACACCATCTTCGAAAATTACGTAGCTAAATGGTAACAGTCATCAAACACGGACGATGTAGTGCCTAGGGAGTTCTCGTCGGCTCTAGAATCTGATATTGACTTGAATTTGGACCCCTCCTCCTAGTAACAAAAAGATAGATTACCACTGATTACTTGATCTAAATAGACAGTTAGCTAAGAATATGTGCCCGACAACCCTCCCAATAGGGTTATTGGGACGTCGACCACGAAATGGGCTGCCAACGGTGCACCCAATAAACTTTCAGTTCCTACCACGGCCCCAAAAGTATGTCTGACACTACCGCACTACCAAATTGCCGGTATGGGGGCGCCAACGTTGGAATGGCAACTGGGTTAGCTCTGCCAGTGACACTTAAGGCCGGCCAACTTAATTTGTTGCGCGACACCCACCTCGTTGGTTCCCACGGCGGGAAGTGGCACTTCCTCACGCAACGTCGTCGGGTCCTTCAAATATGGCGGTGGCTCGCCTCCGAACACCCTTGTTATTGTCGCCACCGAACCGTCCACCTACCGCGTCGGCCATATAAACCCCCCTCGTGGCGCATGGTTTTTGTAAACCGCCTCTTCCTCCATTGCATCACCTCTCCCCCTTCGGCTTTCTAGAACACCAAGTCTCCATGGCGCACAACATCAGCGTGGGCAGCAGTAGGACCGGTGGCTCCATGCCACACAACCTTACCATTGATAGGGCCACGGTTCTCGTCGAGAACGGCATGTTGGTTCCACCGGAAACACGGCTCCCTAGCGTGGTGATCGATCTGCAGGCGCAAACGGTGCTTCACAACCCCGTCTATCCCGAGAATGAGCATGCGTTAATCCTCCAACATCGTGTCGGCGACACACCAACGTGCGACAATGGAAAAATCGTCGACCTCACAACCCACAATGAGAAGGGGGAGTCCAGTGGCCTCTCGGCCTTCAACGGGGTCAGGAGCGGTAGCGAGTACAATGCCTTGGACGACTACCGGTGCGAGTAGATATAGATTTTAGTTTAGGTTTTAAATCATTTTTTTTAAACTGTAAGATACCCTAAAGTTAAATGAAATCCATTGTTTTCGTTTAAATTGTACTTTAATTTCTTTCCACAGCAAAAACCTACCTGGTAAGCAACCGCTCCAACACACCGGCAAACTGTACCGGCGTCCCCGATAGCACTTGTCTCCGTGGAGACGCCCTAAGCACAACTGCCCAAGCGCCTATTATTAAAGAACAAAAGTAGTACATAGCAGGAATCTAGGAAAATAATGTTAGCTACTTAACCACCGCAAAGCACCACCAACTCTGCTAATATGTCAGCCCCAAAGTGCGCTGTATTTTAAGCTGCTTCCTCCTGTTTTCACTCGGTCCATCCATGCCCCATGGTCCCTGGAGGAGCACATAGACATCTACAAAGTCTGGAAATTTCCTATATTATCAACGCCCACAGTTGGGGTCCATGGACATAGGCCTACATAGACACATGTCTCACCGGTCATTGGCCCTAAGCAACATCATGCATCATCAACTCATAGTTACCGACGAATCGGTAGTACTACCTACGTTTCCAGTTTATTAGGCTAATACATACTTCAATAAATAGTTTATATAAATTATATTTAACATAAAATTGTTCCATTAGGTTCATACTCAAAATACGGTTTCAATGGTACAACTGTTGTGACATATGATCCATATATTGTTGACTAAATTTACGTTTAAACTATTTTCTCGAAGTACGTATTAGCCTAATAATCTGGAATGGAGGTAGTAAGAGTGTGTGACATGTTGTGAAACTAAAGCATGATGCTAGCAATACCTATGAAAGAAATTATGATAGAGGATTAGGTGTCAGCCCTCCCAATCTGATACTAACAAAGTAGCAGGGCACATACTGCCATGGTATGCTAGCATCAATTAATCCATGTAGTCTTTAAGCAAGTGCTTAAACTTTTCTTTCCAACAAAGTACTTTAGGAGGCTTGAGACCTACTCTTCAGCCTGGCTAGCTGCAACCATGTTCAGTTGTACTATAACTGAAGGTGTAACTAATGTCCCCCAGCAAAAAAAAAGTTGTAACTACTCTGACCAGTACCATCACAGAAGCCTGTAGTGAGTGGGTGGGCGAACTGGTTACAAGAATAATCTGCTAAGAAATTATACAGCTGATGGTGTAACTCAAGTTGTATAAACTGACGAAAAAATTGTTAGGTTTGTTTTGGCAGGTTTTCGCTGAAAAAGTAAAACCATGGCATGGCAGTTTCGAAAACCCCGCAGCAGTCCTACTGATGAAATCCATGGCACCATGACAGAGAGCCAAGAGGTTCGCATGACTAATGACAATTGGCAAAGAAACAGAGGTGTCATGATGTAGCTCAGTGTGTGTTATATTGCTCAGGAGTCAGGACCGTGCGATCTGTCATCCATGAAGTCAGATCAAATGCATGGCCAGGAGAGAAGAAAGCAGTAGAACGAAGAACTCCTCCTGCATCTCCATAAATTCAGACAGCAGCCACTGGACCAGACCAATTAACAAAAAAAGATGATTGTACCATAGCAGTGCATCTCCCTCTATAATGGCTAGAGATTTGCCTGTACCGAAGATTGTAGTACTAGTGTAGTATTAAGCATTCTGCCTGCAGGTCGATCTTGAATTTAGAGCAAATCATGATGAAATGGTACCGCTGCTAGTGCTAGCAAGTGTACTGCTTCGGGTTTAATGTTCCGTGTCGGGTGATCGATGAACAGGATACGGTGTCGAGGGTGCAGAGAGTCGGTGATCGTATGGCAGTGACAGCAACGAGAGGCGAGGAGGAGACAGTAGAATCGCGGGCAGGATTAGGCTGGCTCGTACTACCATGATTTCGACGCAGGCTACGAGGTGAGGATAAGGCAGCAGGCGCTATGGAGGAGAGACTAGCTGTCCCGGGACCAACATAAACATAAACTGTACTGACGGCGTATCCGTAGCTTGCAGGTGCCATGAAATGAAGCTAGTCCCGTCTGTTTATGGGGCACACATGATTTCTGAAGGTTATCTTCATCCTCGAGGGTATGTCTGGAACGTGTGATTTCTGTATGAATGGTACTCTTTTTCTTTTCAGCATTGGTAGGGTACATGATGTAAATCAAGCATACTAGGACGAGTTTCTGGAGGTGTCGCGGAAAATAACATACAGTAGCTTATGTTTTTGGGACAAGCAAGATCATTTACTCTTTTTCTTTCCGGAATCAGTTCAGTTACTGTTCATGACGAAAGCTACGCTACAGGGTAGGCCAGTCTTGTACAGCTCCCACAGTTATAGTTTGCTGCGATACTGAATTTTTTGTTTTCCGGCAGATGTCAGGGCACCATTGACCTGCATATTCTGCAGACGCGACATCAATCCCTGTGTGTAAATTGCTCCACTGTCAGGTAAGCATAAACGTAAATGTGGTTGTAGAATACTCCCTCCGTTCGGAAATATAAGACGTTTTATGTGAATCGAATGTATCTAGACGTGTTTTAGTGTATAGATTCATAGAGGTTTGGAGTGAACATATACACTAAAAGGTGTCTAGATACATTCGTTTTACAAAGCTAGAATGTCTTATATTTCCGAACGGAGAGAGTAGAAAATATGAGCATGATTAACATGCTGCCAGCAAGAGTTTAAAGGGAACGCCATCGCAAGTTTCCGTCAGACAGCTAAATCACAGATTCAAATAAATGTGATGATGAAGTGAGAAAATAAAACGCCGTTGCCGGGGATCGAACCAGGGTCACCCGCGTGACAGGCGGAAATACTTACCACTATACTACAACGACCTGCTTGCTAACAACATTAATTCAATCATATTTGATTCTGTATGAATGAAACCCAAAACACCCCACAGGCCGCAGCAGCCAGCAGCCCAGCAAGCTCGGCATAGCCCACGGCAGGTAAACAACGTCTGAGGTGAACATGATACGGCGTCGGGGTGGCAGACTAGCAGATCTCGTGGCAGTGGCAGTGACATTAACCAAGAACTGAAACAAGGGGCGAGGAGACAGCAGAATCGCGGGCAGGATTAGCAGCTTCGTACCATGATTTCGGCGCAGCTTACGAGGCGATAAATGACTTCTGAAGGCGCTATGGAAGAGAAACTACTAGCTAGCCCGGGGCCAACACTGAAACTGTACTGACGGCGCATCCATATACGCGACGCGTGAATTCTTAAGGCAATCTTCTTGCTTTGGGCCTCCTAGAAAACATGATTTCTTCAGGAATTCTAACATGGAGCAGCGATCTAAACGTATCTACTTACTGTACTAATTTTTCCTTGGATCTACTAATTAAATCGCTTTAAAACATAGAAATGACACTCCCTTACCATGCATGATACGTTGATTTCTGGAGGTCTCACGTTTAGACTGATACTGTGCAGATTTTTTTGGGGGCATCAGTTCAAATGCTCAATTACCGTGCAATATTTTTTTAAATGTTAGCAGGAGAGCTGTTAAATACATTGATAAGAAAGGAGCGTTATAAAATAGGCTACAACGGGTGAGGCCAAACCCAAAGACGGAAAAAAGCCTCCCGGAGAAAAGGGCCGATAAGGGAAAAAACCCACCTAAAACCAACACTCAACCCGGATCAAAGGGTATCTTGCCCCTGCCATGCTCCAAAGGCTTGCCTTGTCCCATATTCTTTGAACCAATGTGTGTGTCGTCAATTCCTCGTGCTGGATATGCGGCTGTTGTGTTTGTTCCAAATTTTCCATGCCGTAAGTAAGAGTAGAGATCTCGTCCCCTTCCGCCGGTCGGGTGGTGTGGGACGTTGGAGTAGTCGTAGCCATTGTACAATGTCAGTTTGCTCCGTCCAAGACACTGAGGACAGGGATGACAATTTTGCATGATCCGCTACTGTAACCTAGGGGCACTCGATCAGCAGGTGCAATGGTGTTTCCAAGTTTCTTATGCAAAAGGGGCAGAAATAGTTGTTCTCCCAGCCTCGTCGAAGAAGGGTATCAGCCGTTAGAATTTTGCCAAGTGCAGCCATCCATAGGAAGAATTTGCATTTGCCTGGTGCCCATCCTTTTCCAGATGGTATCCACAAAAACCGACGCCGTAGCACCAATGAACTATATGTGGTAGGCCGAGTTGGTTGTATAGTCTCCTGATGTCGAGAAATGCCATCGATGGAGTCAGGTGTCTCAGCATGTAGCGCAACTCGATCAGTAAGCCATGCCAGCTATAACAATTCAAGCATCATCTCGGGAAGAAGGCCACGCGCCAGGTCTTGCAGCCAACAGTTTTTTTGTAGGGCTTGTTTAATAGTGTGTTTCTTCCTACATGCAATGGCGTAAAGGGGAGGTGCGATTTCTTTGGGTGTAGCGCCATTTAGCCACCGATCATGCCAGAAATCCGCGATCTCCCTGTTGCCAAGGATGATCTGGGTTGCAGTGGAAAACAGATGCTTGTCCTTCTCATCACAAGGCATTGGTGAGCCAACCCATGGCCGATCATGGAATATCCGAGCGAACCAAAGAAAACGAAGACAAATCGCACGGCCAAATATCTGTAGATCATGCACGCCAAGGCCGCCAAGGCATTTTGGGCGATAGACTAGCAGCATTGGACTCTACCGTGTCCACTACTGCACGTTGCCTCCCCTCGCCATAACCACGCACAGCAACCACTCGATCTTTTCAATTACCCAAACATGAAACTTGTGCATCATCATCATGTATATCACCACCGATGAGAGCATGTTTTTAGTAGCACAAGTTGGCACTCCCTTTCACATGATCCTTTCCAAGCGGCCAGCAGTGCGTCAATTTTATCAAGAATTGTCTAGAAATCGATTTTGCGCAGCGTTCTGAGTTAGGGGCATGTCCAAATAGATGCAAGGGAAGGATTTAGTGGGGATGCCTAATGGCTGCACATCATGTGATAAGTCGAGACCTTGGTAGCAGATCAGCATGGACGAAATTTTGGAGAAATTGGTATTTTGTCCTGGCGAAGCATTCAAGAATTATGCTGATCATATCGACGTCCGATCTCACAGGTTTGATGAAAATTTCAACATCTCTGCATATAGTGAGGCTCGTGTGATGATTTGCCGGCCGGGAAGTTTGGAGGGGAGGCCTTCATCGGTGGCCAAGTTAAGAAGGCATGACAGTGGATCCATAGTTAGGATGAAAAGGAAGGGGGATAACGGATCCCCTTCCTAAAGGCATCTCTAACTGATTCCCTAAAGTTTAGTGGAGTAAACAGATGAGTAAAACTTCGAGGAGTAAAAATACTCCTCTAAAGGTAGGCGGTTCCTAACTGAACCCCTATATTTAGAGGAGTAATTTTTTGTCCCATTTCTTTCTAGCACTCAACATATGCATTCATACATCTCAAATAGAGTTCATACAGGCAATTCAAACATATGGACAATTCGAAATAAAACATGCATAGAGTTCATCCAAAAGTAGACTCCATCACCACATCGATCAAGGTCACCCAAAAATAAGCACATCGGCCTTGTTTGATCCAAAAAAAACACCAACATATCACCTCATATGTTGTGGACCATCTCCGAAGAGCTTAAAGACCATCTCTGAAGAACTCATCTCCACCTCCTCCAAGACCAACACCATCACCACCACCATCATGAAGGGAATATGCCCGAGAGGCAATAATAAAGTGGTTATTATCGTATTCCATGTTTATGATAAATGTTTATTTCTCATGCTATAATTGTGTTAATCGGAAACACTAATATATGTGTGTTTAATAAACAAATAAGAGTTTCTAGTTATGCCTCTCATATAAACTAGCTCATTGATTAACAAGATGATCAAGGTATCCTGATCATGACACTGGATGTTGTTAATAATGAGGTCACAACATTGGTTGAATGATGTGATGAACATTCACCCAAAGTATAGTAATACGATCAAAGTCATTATGTTCACATTGCAATAACATCATGCGAAGTAACTTTAGTCCTTAGACCATGAGATCATGTCAATCACTAACACCGGAAGAGTAACTTGATATCAAATGTCACACCATAACAGGGTGACAATAAAGACGGGTTCAGATACTCCGAAAGTTTTATATAGAGTGAAAGGGCATTTGTGCCCTTCTTTTGTTTTCATGTTTGTTGACAACACTAGGATGGTTTTAATCTGCTGCTGAAATGTTTCAGGATATATCTATATTGCCTGCAGAATATTATCATATAATTATCTTGCCATAAGGAAAAGGATGTCCCAGGATTTATCTGTGCCGAATCTTGTCTACGCCGGACTGTCCGGTAGATTTCAGCCAAAGTATCCGGCCTAGCCGGAATGTATGGCCGATGTCCGCCAGAGTGTCCGGCCCGAAGGATTCCTCGAAGGTCACAGATAGTCAGTAACCTACATCGGACTCTACCCGGATTCCTCCCGGACTCTGGCCAGATTCTTTGCTAGGCCGGAGTGTCCGCTGCTCTACGGCTAGAGTGTCTGGTGGGGGCCGGACAGTCCGGGTTGGTTCTGCCAGACTATTCGGGTTAAGTGGTTCTAAAGGCTACATTTCTTTGGCGGGGCTATATAAAGGCACCTTCTTCTACCTTGAGTTGGTGCTCGTTTCTGAAGAGAAGAACCCTAACCTTAGAGCCACCAAATCAACAAGAACTCCATCTACAACCATCCAAAGTCTTAGATCTTTGGGGAATCAAAGGAGGAGTCCTTGATCTACAACTTCACCAAGAGATATTTCCATTTCCCCCTCATTCACTTGAGGGCCCCTTGTTCTAGTTTTTAATTGGAAACCCTAGTTCTTGATTTGGTTCTTACTATCTTGTTCTTGATTGTTGTGACAGCTAGCTTGTATTCGGGAGCCTCCAATTCAGTTGTGGATGCGTGCCTCGAACTTGTTGTAAAGGTGTCGGCCTCCACCTCGAAGGTTGTCGATATAGTGGAAGCATGAATCGACCCCCTTGGGGTGAGGTTCACCGGAGAACAAGGGATGCCTCTCGTGGTGTTGGTGGTTTGGTACCACCCCCTCTCCAAACGTAGATGTACTTCCCCTCAAAAGGAAGGAACTTCGGGAAATAACCCTCGTGTCCCCGTGTGCTTCACTTCGGTTACTTCTATCCTTTATCGCACCCTACTTTATCTTGCTCTTGCTTGGTTAGTTGTGCTAGTGTGACAGATAGGTAAATTCACCATAGTTGCATATCTATAGAATTTACTTTTGTGTCAAACCTTAATTTGAAAAAGAGTAAAATTTGAAGTAGCACCTATTCACCCCCCCCCTCTAGGTGACCATACGATCCTTTCATAGAGGCTCATGGATCAAGAGTGTTGTCGTCGGATTGATGACAAGTACGTCATGAGGGGGTCCTCGAGGCGTGCGGAAGAGAGGGGTGTGAGACGTACGGTGTTCCGAGACGGTGAGCACACAAGTTTACCCAGGTTCAAATCCGCCGGCTTTGGACGGACCCTACTCCTGCTATCAATCCAGTAATACGGCAAAGCCAGAATATGGGTTACAAGGGTTTCGCCTGTGCGAGTTGAGATTGTAGATTATTGAGGTGTCTAGTGTTATCTGATGTTGCCCTAAAGGCTCTCCCTAGGACGGCTTATATAGATATCCGGCCTAGGGTTTATAGGAGAGATCAATCCGGCTACGACTAAGAGTTGGTTACAGAGTACATCTTGAACTACAAGTAACATTATAGGCCTAAGTCGGTAAGTCTTCTGGGCCTTCCCGTAGCCGGATGGGACTCCGTCTTCTCTCTCTAACTGGGCCGCCCGGGAAGCAAAGCTCTAACCCGAAGTGGGCCACCCTGGTCAGTGAGGAACGTTGAGGATACCCGAAAAGTATATCCCCAACAATCGCCCCCGGAGGCCTCCAAGATCTAAAGTCGGATTTTATCATCGTTTAGCTTGATCTTCGGCTTGCAGAATCTTGAAGGGTTCCTAAAACTTTATAACAAAAAATACGATCCGGGTCTTAAAAGTAAGTCGGACCTTTCAATTAGTTACTCGGATTTTCCAGCTCGCTTTTTAAACTAAGCCGGAACTTGGTCTCTAACGCCACCTGACACAAGCATGGTCAAGTCACGTCATCCGACAGGCGTTACGTCAGCACGACCGTTTGTGGGTCCGTGGTTCACGGAACCGAGGCGACGTTTCAATGCGTGCGTGGAGATCGAGGCAACGCAATCATCGCGCGGGCCCTTCCTAGTCCTTTCCATGACGCGTGGTGGTTACACTGTAGCATTTGCACGAATCTTGGCGCAGGTAGGTGGATATAAGGGGTCTAGATTTTTCTTCTCCTCTCCACCTGCCTTTCGCCGTTCCTTTCTTCCCAAATCTCCAACGCGCCCAGAGCCCTTTCGTTTTCCTCCCACAGAGCTCCTAGCGCCGCCACTTTAGGGTCACCCCTTTCCACCGGAGAGAAATGGCTTCATCCTCTGCTTCCTCTCTAGCGGCGGCGGCGGCAGCGTCGGCAGAAGCAGCTGCAGAAAAAGAAAGTTTCCAGAGAATCTGGATCCCTTGCACCCTCGACGAGGCGGCCCTCAAGAACGTGGAGAAGGAGGGGCTTCTCGCCGCCGGCGACTGGCAGAGCGGTTTCGGCGAAACCATCCCCAATCTGCGCGAGGGCGAGCGCGTCCACTTCGGCACCCATCTGGACCGAGGTTTGTCTTTTCCTCCCTCAGATTTCTTCTCCGAGGTGATTGACCATTATGGAGTTCAACTCCATAATCTTCCTCCCAACTCCCTTCTAGAGATGAGCGCGTTTGTTGTGCTTTGCGAGGGCTTTCTCGGCATTAGGCCGAGTTTGCTCCTTTTCCGGTATTACTTCCATGTCCGGAGAAATTCTATTACCGCCGGTGTTCCTTATATCACCGGTACTATTAGTTTTTCTGTTAGACGAGACCGGTCCTATCCCAAAATTGCTGCCAGTGACTCGGTCAAACAATGGCCAACAACCTTTTTCTATCATAGGGATATTCCGGCTCCTGGCAAAGCTACTGCTTTGCCGGTTTTTGTCGACGGAGCCGCCATAGCCCAGCCTTCCTGGGATGAGGCTGCTCCGGCTCTTACTGACGATCTGATCCTCGCTAAGAGACGGATCGAATATCTTATCAAGCACAAGGGTTTGAGGGGATCCGACTTAGTTCAGTGCTGGGTCACACGTCGGATCCAGCCACTTCAGTACCACGGGGATAGACTGATGCACTCCATCACGTCTTCCAAAAAGGATTCTCTCCGCATCAGCCCTAAGGCCTACACCAGCCAAGGCTATATAAGCTAGATCAAATGGCTGATTAAGGAGCGGATCGAGAGAAAAATTCCGGAGATTTCTCTAGACATGCACACGACGGAAAACCCCGTGGTAGCGGTAAGCTTCCATCAGTACACCTTTTACGTGTTTCAATCTTTTAAGTCATACATTGCAATGCTGATATATTTTCTTGTTTTCAGCTTGCTGATCTCCCCGAGTCGGAGCTTGCTCCACTCGAGGGATATCCTCCTGAGTTTTCTCAGGAGACTAAAGTGGTCCCATTGTCGGACCTTGCGCTCAAGAAGCGCAAAGCTCCGACAGTGGCAGTAGGCACAAAGGAAGTGCCCGTTGTGAAGAGGTAACTTTCATTCACAATTTCCGCCTTTGTACCTTTCTCGAATTTCTTTCTGAGATGTAATGTTTCCGACTTTATTACACTCTTAGAGCCAAGCCTCTCATCAAGGGTAAGGGGAAAGGGATTCCTGCAAAGCCCCTGCGACAGATGAAGCTTACCATAGCTTCTCCTGCCACGGCTCCTTCGACTCCTGCCCCTCAACCTTCTGCAACATCGGTGATTACTCCTTCTCCGGCTGTTGCAGAAGATCCGGCTCCTCCAACAGCGCCTGTGATCCTTGGATCGCACACTGACGTCACCGTGGGTGCGTCAGCTCAAGATAAGGGTGAACCCTCTTCGGGTAATGATCCCTCGGCTGAAGTCTTCGCCGACAACCTCCTCAGCAACCCCGGACTTGCCAAATTTGGCTTATCCCGGAAGTCGGCAGAGGAGATCCAGCGGCTGGCCAGGCAAGTCCTGGACAAAAGCCATCTATCCCCCGAAGAGGAAGCGCAAGAAGCAGAGGACGTCAAGTTCTCTGACCTTCTCGCCCAAGTACGCCTTCGCGACGAGAAGATCAGGACTGGAGAGCTTCCAACAGCCCCAGTAATTCCTCTTACTCTCGCCGAGAAGGTGGCAGTTGAGGTGAACGCGGGTTTAGACAAACTCACCCGCGAGCAATATGTAAGTCGGAATTCCAACTCTTGTTTTTTACCTTATGTTATATCATATCCTCTAGCCCCCAAGCATGAAGTAGGATATAGAAATCCGAATTTATGCTTTCATTAGGATGCCAAAGAACGAACTAGTGTAGCCCTCAAGGCTCGTGCTGATATTTAGCAAAAAATATTAGCCCGAGTCTTAAGTAGCTTTCTGACTTTGGGTATTCTGACTTATAGAAAGTGTATTCCTATAACCAGGAATTGTTAAAAAATGTCTGTGATAAGCGGAGAGAAATCAAAGTTCTCCGTCTTAAAAATGCTGAACTCAAGTTAGCCAAGGATGAAGCCGAAGGTAACATTTCGAGATTCAAACCTTGTCTTTTAATTTTCCCAATGTCGAATTTTTCTGAACTGTTGTTCTTTTTGACTTACAGCGTTGGTGAAACAATGCATCGCTATGATTGAAGAGGCCGAGAACCTCAAAACCTTAGTGGTGGAGAACAAGGGACTTCGCCAAGAGCTGGATAAGCTTAAGGCTGATCATGAAAGGAGCATAGATCAAGTCCTCGAGTCCTCCTCCATGGCCACTGGAGAGCGTGATCTCAAGATTGCCGCTCAAGATAAGGTTATCTCAGACCTCAAGAATGAGGTTGGCAGAGAGAAGGATATCTCCCAGGCGCTCCGAGCTGAACTCCAGAGTCTTCGGGAAGAGAAAGCCAAGATTGACGACGTCATTCTTGGTATGTTCCATCTATCTGATTTATTCTTTCTTCGACTTTCATCAATGTCAGATTTTCATTGACTTGTTTTGTGTGTAGGTCCTCTGAACTTGACGGACTCCTCCTCGTCTGAACCCCGCACTCACCGGCTTACCCAAGTCGATGATCTCATTCATGACTATCGCCAGTCCCTTGAGGACATTGGTGAATCTCTTAGGATTCCGGACATGCCAAGCATGTCGGACTTCCAAGTGCGGGAGAAGGCCAAGGAGATGCCGCAGCTTGTTCGGGATTGGAACATGTCCTACGCGCGGACCGCTGCGCAGAACGCTCTCACCATGGTCATGAGCCACCATGGAAACATGGAGATATGGCAAGTGACCAGAGGGTACTGCAAAGTAGACGAAGACGACCAGGAGCAGGACCTTCAAGCTATCATGCACTCCTGCGCCGGATATGGGTGTCACGTAGCTGATCTGACCAGCTACGAGACGCCCTTCTTCACCCGCGTGGATACTCCGCCACCTCCTCCAGAAGATGCCGAAGAAGTTTCCGACGATGAACGGACCATCTCGGATCCGGACATCTCGGCAAGATATCAAGGCGGAGTAGCCAGCGAGGTGGCGGATCCTTCATCTCCTCCTGCATCATAGGCCAGAAAACTTATGTATTATTCTGGAAAAAACCTGATGCGATTGTAAATATGAAGTACTATGATTTTTGCTAGTGCTAAGTTTTTTCTTTATCTATTCAGCACTTTTGTCTTAGATTATTTGTGTGCCTGAAATGTTTGCATAAGCACTTAGAATTTTCCGCCTCTACTTATCGTTTATCTGGCTTTCCGCCTCGTCCCTTTCGTGAGCTGGCTAAACCTTCAGCCGGAAACTTTGCCGAGCAACGGAGCTCAATTGCTAAACCAGTTTAAACTCGAAAACAAAGCCGGCTTCCAGTACCAATAATTCACTACTCGGAAGATACCCGCATCCAGCAATCAGACAAATAACCCAAGTAAAGACTAGAGTTTTTTAGAGTTATACCCGAAGGTAGCAGTTTTAGAATCAGAAATCTAAACCAGAACGAACATGAGCGTAAAGTACTTTCAAGCATTCTGGGATTTTCGACTATGACATGATCATTAGGAAATAAGATGGTAAAAACTTCTCAGGAAAACTTTGAGGTAACCAAAACTTTTATTTCTCATAGAGCATGTACATATGTATAATTACAAAGAAAGATAAAACTAAGAATAAAAGGGACGTAGCTGAGCAATATTCCATGGTCTGTCTAATTCTTCCGGATTTGTACTGCCTCCAGCTCTCTTTCTCTTCTTAGTAGCAGGTCTTTCTTTGACTGGCCTCATGTCAGTTAAGTAGTACGACCCATTGTGCAATACTCGACTAACCAAAAAGGGCCCTTCCCATATTGGGGAAAGTTTGTGCTTTCTTTGTGGCACAAGCCGGAGAACCAAATCACCTTTATTGAAAGATCTAGTTCGGACTCTCTGGCTATGATACTTGCGTAACTTCTGCTGATAGGCTGTAGATCTCATTTCAGCAACGATGCGAACTTCTTCGACTAAGTCGAGGTCATTTTGTCAAGAAATCTCAGCATCCTCTTCAATATACGCGGCCACTCTGGGAGAATTATGAATCAAATCACAAGGAAGAACTGCTTCTGCGCCATAGACCAAGAAGAAAGGTGTATATCCTGTTGACCTGTTCGGAGTTGTTCGCAAACTCCAAATTACAGAGGGTAGTTCCTCTGCCCAAGCCCCCGCAGCACGTTTCAGTGGTGCTTCGAGTCTTGGTTTCAAGCCTTGTAGAATTAAACCATTTGATCTTTCGACTTGTCTGTTAGCCTGTGGATGTGCGACTGACGCAATGTCAAGCCGGATATTTTGCTCGTCGCAGAATTCAGCCAACTCTCCTATGGAAAAATTACTCCCGTTGTCCGTGATAATGCTATGCGGATAACCATACCGGATTATAACATTCTCGACAAATCTTTTGGCTGTTGCTCCATCACAACTAGTGACAGGTTTAGCCTCGATCCATTTCGTGAATTTATTCACCATCACTAAGAGGTGAGTAAATCCACTTGGAGCTCTTTTAAAAGGTCCTACCATATCAATCCCCCAGACCACAAAAGGCCATGTTATAGGTATTTTTCGCAGCTGATCAGCCGGAACGTGAGCTTGCTTGGCGTACTTTTGGCAGCCTTTGCATGTCTTGACTAATCGTTCGGCATCTGCCTGAGCTGTAAGCCAGAAAAAACCATGTCGAAAAGCTTTTGCCACTAAAGATTTGGCTGCAGCGTGGTGACCACACTCGCCTTTGTGGATTTCTCTTAAGATTTCCACTCCTTCTTCCGGAGATACACAGTGCTAAAAAACCCCAGAAACACTCCGTTTATGGAGCTCACCTTTAACAATAGTATAGGCTTTTGCTCGTTGGATAATCTGCCGGCTCAGCACCTCGTCTTCGGGTAATTTGCCGTCTACCAAGTAATCAAGGTAGGGTTGAGTCCAGCTGGGAATTATAGCCAGAACTGCTATTAAAGGTGAATCGGATTTGGTTGGATATTCCTCATCTACTCCCTTTATCGAGGGAACTTTGAGGTGCTCTAAAAATGCGCCATCCGGAACCTCTTTCCGCGCAGAACCTATTCGAGATAGTGCATCTGCTTCCTCGTTTTCTGCTCGAGGGATGTGTTGAACTTAAAACCCCTCGAACGATTTAGATAGATCATCCACGACAGCTTTATATGCTGCCATGTGCTTATTTGCATTACAAATATCCGACACTTGCTGAGCAACAAGATCCGAATCTCCATAACACATCAAACGTCGGATGCCAATATCCTTAGCAATCCGGATTCCATGCAACAGTGCTTCATACTCAGCAATGTTGTTTGTCGCTGTGAAGTGGATCTGCAGCACATATAAAAGTTTATCTCCTTGGGGTGATTTGAGCATTACGCCAGCCCCCGATCCCCCCTAGCCTTGGACCCATCGAAAAAGAGGGTCCAATATTCCGACTCCGGGTGGACCATGTTCTCCTTGGTCTCTGTCCAATCAGCGACAAAGTCGGCAAGGATCTGGGATTTGATTGCTGTCCGGGGTTTGTACTCAATATCAAAAGCTGCAAGCTCTATGCCCCATTTGGCGACGCGTCCTGTAGCATCGCTGTTATTGATTATATCTCTCATGGGAGCTTTGCTCACCACGGTAATTGGGTGTTCCTGAAAATAGTGTCGTAACTTACGAGATGCCAGAAAAACACCGTAAGCCAACTTTTGATAGTGCGGATATCGCTGTTTTGATTCTGTCAGGACCTCGCTGACAAAGTACGTCGGACGCTGCACCAGGTGCTCCTGATTTTCTTCTGGTCTCTCCACCACCATAACTATACTGACAACCCTATTTGTCGCGGCAATGTAAAGCAACATCGGTTCCTGAGGTTCCGGCGCTGCAAGGATAGGAGCAGATGAGAGTACTTTCTTCAGGTCTTGTAGTGCAGCTTCGGCTTCGTCAGTCCAGACAAAATCCTTGGTTTTCTTCAGGAGTTTGTATAATGGTGCGACTCTTTCACCAAGCCGGCTTACAAATCGACTGACCGCGGCGATGCAACCAGTTAATCTTTGTACGTCCTTCAGGCGAGTTGGCCTGGAAATATTGAGAATAGCCTTGATCTTGTCACGGTTCACCTCTATGCCTCGTTGAGACACAATAAAACCTAACAATTTTCCGGCTGGTATTCCAAAGAAGCATTTCTTCGGGTTAAGCATGATGTTGTACTTCCGTAAATTGGCGAACGTCTCCTCTAAGTCGGAAATCAATGTTTCCTTCTTTTTGGACATGACCGCAATATCATCGACGTATGCATGTACATTGCGTCCGAGTTGATCATGGAGGCAACGCTGCATCGTGCGCTGGTACGTAGCTCCTGCGTTCTTCAGCCCAAAGGGCATCGTAACATAACAGAAGGTTCCGAAAGGGGTTATGAATGAAGTCTTTATTTTGTCAGATTCCTTCATCCGGATTTGGTGATAACCGGAATATGCGTCGAGAAAACTGAGGAGTTCCAAGCCTGCCGTAGAATCGATAACTTGATCAATTCTAGGCAGAGCGAACGGATCTTTTGGACAAGCCTTGTTCAAGGCAGTATAATCAACACACATCCTTAAATCAGTAGTGTCCTTTTTACGGACCATTACAGGGTTGGCCGACCATTCAGTATGGATGACCTCTTCTATGAATCCGGCTAACTCGAGCCGCGCTAGTTCCTTAGCTATTGCCTTACGCTTTTCGTCACCAAACTGTCGTAAGGACTATTTGACGGGTTTAGCGTTCGGGTTTACATTTAGAGAGTGCTCGGCAAGTTCCCTAGGTACTCCGGTCATGTCAGATGGTTGCCATGCGAAGATATCTTGATTTGCTCGGAGGAACTTGACAAGCGCGCCTTCCTATGCGCTACTTAGGCCTGCGCCTATCTGGGTCACCTTGGAGGGGTCATCATCCTTCAATGGCGTCGTCTTCGTCTCTTCCGATGCCTTGAACTCCGGATTTGGTTTTGTCACCTCCTTCTTCGTCGCGGGCATCTCGGACGGATCTATGCTCTTCTTGATCTCCTGGTACTCCTGGGCGTGCAGCACGGCTTCGGCAAAGGCGGCATTTCCATCCTCGCACTCTCGCGCTTTCTTCGGGTCTCCCCTGATGGTGATCACGCCGTTGGGACCTGTAATTTTCATCATATTGTAAATGTAACACGGATGAGCCATAAAAGCCCAGTAAGCTGGACGTCCGAATATAGCGTGGTATGCGCTCTTAAATGGGACCACTTCGAAGGAAAGTGCCTCCGTTCGATAATTTTTTGGTGTTCCAAAAGTAACATCCAAAGTGATCTCTCCCAGGGAATTAGCTTGTCTTCCTGGTACAACCCCGTGAAAAATCATAGAGCTATGGTTAAGCTGTGTTTCTGAGATCTTCATCCGGCGTCTCGTTTCTACATAGAGAATATTGATGCTACTACCACCGTCCATGAGGGTCTTGGAGAAACCATAACCGTCAATAAGTGGATTGACGATTAAGGCGTATTTACCTCGCCTATGCAACATAGGCGGATGATCAGCGCGGTCAAATGTGATTGCCACCTCCGACCAGTCCAAATACTGAGGGACAACCGGAAATATTGCGTTGAGCTCGTGGAGAACTGCTTTCTTGACCTTTGCTGGTTGAGATTCGAGGAAGGTGACGTAAGTGTCCTTCTTGGTAGGAAACGTTTTCTTCCCTTCTGACTTGGGATTTGAAGCGTCGGCTTCCTCCATGTCGAAATCTTCCTTGGTCTCTTTTTCTTTTTCGGGATTTTTCTTTCCCTTCTTCCGCTTAGCTTTGTAGCCCACGGTATCATATCTCTTGATGTCGTCGTTAAAACGACATTCAGCATTGGTGTGGGACGAGCCCCCATTGGCGTCTAAGTGATGCACACATGGGTTATTGGCAATGTCGGCCCAAGTGTTGGTTTTGCCTGGTTGTTTCTCTCCTCTACCTTGGACCCTTGATGTCCCACGGCCACGCCCGTGGCCTCCGCCACGTCCTCCTCGTCCTCCGGACCCGGAAATAGTAGTGACTACTGCTGTCTCTGCGTTAGGTTTTTCTTCCGAGGTGTTTTTGCATTTCTGAGCCTGTTGCTTTGTCTTTGCTGACTGAGGTATAGCCAGGACGTTGAGTAATGCCTCTGCATCGTCGTCAGCATCTGCATACTTGCTCGCTGTTTCTATCATCTCTCCCAGATCAGTAACCTTGTCACACTTCAAACGATGGCGCAGTAATCCAATTGGGAGACCTGAAATAAAAGCTTCAATCGCAGTTTGATCATTTACTCCCTCGTAGGAGTTCTTGGTGTCAATCCATCGTCCGAAATAATCTCGGCAAGTTTCTCCGGCTTTCTGGGTGCAACGCTGTAGGTCTCCAACCGTACAGGGCCTCCGATATGTGCCTTCGAAATTCCGAAAGAACGCACTTTGTAAATCATACCAGTTGTGGATGGTGTTTGCCGGAAGTTCATTGAGCCATGATCGCGCCGTCTTCCGCAACATAAGTGGGAGATATCGGGTTGCGACCAGGCTGTTTCCGCCTTTAGCGATGCAGCAAGCTCGGAAGAAGTCCTATAACCAGGTGTCTGGCCGAGCAATGCCGTCGTAGGCTTGAATATGTCTTGAGATAGCAAATCCTTCCAGAAATTTTGTAGCTCTGATGCGTGGTCCGAAGCACTTTGGGCCCACGTACACGTCATCGTTTTCGTAGCGCCGAGCCTCTATGTTGGAGTTGATCCTGTGCCTTGCGTCGTTCGGCGATAGGGATCGTCCCGAATATCGGCTGTGGCTGCGGTGCCTTGGAGCCGGACTTCGGCTTCTGCCACCACCTCCTCCGCCATGTCGTCCTCCTTGACCTCCTTGGGGGCCGTTGTGATAACTATGCAGTGGAGAGGGTGGTGCAGCTGGGTTGTTTCCGGCTAATCGCCGGCCTCCATCCGGAGCGTCATTATTCCGGTTCCGGGGAGGTTCTTGACTATGACGAGCCCCCTGCCGGCTTGTACCAGCGTGGTTTCCGTCGTTCCTTCGTCCGTCGTTCCCACCATGGTAAGGTTCAGCCGGACGGTTTTCATGTCTAGGAGGTGGCATTTTCTGACGATCCTCCTCCCGACATTTTTCTTTATCTTCTCCCTTTCGGGAAGGATTCCTCGGATTGAGTGCAGCGATTGCGTCTTTCTCGGCTACTGGAGCGACGTTGCTCCAGTTATGTGTAGCCCTGCGGTGCTGCCCCGTCGATCCGGTTCTTGAATAATTGTCTTCCCTGTGTTCGGGGTTATGATACTGCGCCTGAACATAGTGGGATCTTGCGCTAGCCCATGCCGGATCTATGCGACATTGGTCGGAATCCGAGACCAGCTTTTTGCTTCCAGATAGGGCGACCTTTTGCTGCTCCAGTCCCTTGTTGAGTAGCTTGATACCCAAACGTATCTCTTCTGGTCCTGGATTAGCTGATAGAATTTCGCGAGCTGCCACAGTATTTTGCACTGGTGTTGGGTAAACCCAATCTCCATTGTTGTCCTTCCGTGGCTTTCCCATCTCATCTCCAAAAAGGACGGCACAGACACGTGGGAATTGGTTGTCATCTACGTGACGCTTCCGTGTCTTCTGATGCAGACGGGACATGTACTCCTTGTTTGACATGCGCTTCTTCTCCACCTCAATGTTTTTGGCTTCATCAAGGAGTTGTTGACGACGCGCTTCTAGGGCTTGGGCCCTTTCGTCCGGCTCATCTGCGGTAAGTTCTATAGCTGTAGGGATAGGTGTGGTTAATGCGGCATCGATGAGTTTACGCGCACCTTCAGTGATCACGTGTCCATCCACCGATGCTTCTTTTTTCGGCTCGTCTAGGATAAGTGCTCCATCCGAGTCTTCCTCGTATTCCTCGGCAATCACCTCCTCTATCAGAGGGTCTTTTGTCGGGGTCTTGTTCTTCTTGTTCTTCTTCTTTCTCCTCTTGGCAGCGCCGGTAGCAAAGACGGCTTTGGGTCTGTTTCTCGGAGTCAAGCTCTGAGCGGTACTTTCGGACATCTGGAGTTCAGGATTGTCTCTGACCTCCATATCATCCTGCGCTTTGGGAGAGTGTTCCCCGGATCCTTCGTCCATGGCTTCTCCATCTTCTGCAGCTTTGGAGTTGTACTCCTCGTCATATTCCGTGGAGAACTTTCGGAAATCTGCCGACGTCATGGACTCATCTGAGGATGCGGGAACGTCGGCGTTTGTTCCAATTGCCTCCAGCATCGAGTCGGTGTTTTCTCCAGCATCGGCAGAGCCGGATCCGGATCCAACATATCCAATGAAGTGCGATGCGTGCTTCCTGAGGTACCTGCGGCTTTCGCGATCAGCTCTCTCGAAATTTTCAATGGTTTCGAGGATTGCATCTGCGCTAGCGCCTCGTAGTATCATACATCTTAGTGTGTACCTGAGGAAAGGCTTGTCTGTCCCGACATCATCAGAGTCGGAATCAGTGTCGTTGATGTGCTCCGCCTGGATTTCGACTTCCACGGGTGGGTTGATCTAGGATCCGGCTTCTCCAGGGAGATCCTCTCCAGATTCGACTTGGTCCGCGAGGTCTTCTTCAGGCTCGGATTTCTCCACTATCTCCGCAGCTGGTGCGGGCTGGGTGGGATTAGGGTTTTCTGAGATCCAGACAGGGCGATTTTTCCATCCCGATGACAGAGAGATATACTCAGGGCCCTCTCGGTGATATCACATTGTCTTAGCTTGCAAGCAAGTGATAAGATCACTAAAAATGTTATATCACGAGAACGAGAAAAGAGTACTTGTCGGTAACGAGATCAAACTAGGTATGAGGATACCGATGATCAAATCTCAGACATGTAATATATCACGAGAAAAAGGTATTTATTTATGATGTCAAAGGTTCTCATGATCACTAGAGTCATCGTTGAATGTGTGGGAGTCAGTACAGATCTCTAGGTCATGCTGCTGATTATTGATCGGAGATGGGTCTCGATCATGTCTGCATTATTTGCAAACCGTATGGGTGACACACTTGAGGTATACCGACACCAAATGGAGCAGATATAATACCAGAGAAAGGATTTGAAAGCGCTGGGATTATTTTGATGGACAGGGGAATTATTGTTGGGAATATGCCCTAGAGGCAATCATGTATGATGTTATTCCCAATGTTTTCATAAAGTTATTGTCCATGTATGAACTACTAATATGTATCATTGAATATGTGATTCGATTGTGGAACTATATATTCATGTTGTTCATACTAGTTGTCCTTGGTCGTTGAGGTTGTGCCGGACACACAACTTAGACTAATGTGAAGGTCGGCTGATGACTCGGTTCCACTCATCATGGGCATGGAGATGCTATTCCGACTTACACGGATTCAGCTAAAGAGTTTAGCGAGTCGGACTGACTCATATTGAGATGCAACGAACAAGTCGTCATTTGTATGTCTCAATTAATGTAATCCTTAGACCTAGGGTTATTGCACAATCCGAGTTGAGGATCACTGACTTAGGTTCTGTCAAACGTTGTTCCATCACTTGGCAGTTATAAAGGCAGAGTTTGGGTCGATTGAGAATCAAGCTGCATGATATGAATAACCAAGATAGATTTTCAAAAAGCATTGCCATGTGCGACTCAGTTAAGTGTTAACCGAGGCAATCGACTAAGAGTTAGTCGGATGAATCACTTATCTCGGATCGAGAAAGAGAGTCGAACTATTTAAGGGATGATAATTAGTCGCCTATAGTTCGACAAGGCATATCGTGAGGCAAAATGGACTTGGACGAAAGTCGAATTGGAAGGTATATCGCCATGACTCTTTGGTACTCAGGAGTCGGCACATTCTGCTAGGAGTCGCTACCGACTGATCAGTCACGAGTGAGACTCGGATTGTGTCCGAATCACCATGAGCCTGTCGGGTAACATACTTAAGAGCGGGAGCAAATTTGGGTTAGACCTGAACCGGAAATCTATTTGGATTGGACCTAAATCAGACATGGACTGAGTTTGTGAGTTAGACTCGCAATGACTAATAAAAGCCTTTTAGTGAATGCGCCACAAGTGAGTGGAGCTCACTTTCACTCCCTATATAAGCTGGGGCGCAGGTGCTTAGTGTACACAGTTAGGTCACTCCATGTGTTGGAAACCCTAGCCCTAGTCCAGTCATGTCACCGCCGTACCAGACCTAGCAGTCTATCACCAACGCTCCTCCTCGTACGTGTGGATACTGGTGGAGGTGTTGTACGTTCAGCACTTCGACGATCATGGATTGAAACGGATCATGAGGACTGCACTGCATCGAGCGATGTGCTTCATCGATTCCACAACCGTGCGTCTAGTGGTAATTCTCGTGGCCTACTATCTCATCTAGATCTTGGGATCGCCGCATAGGGAAAAGTTTTGTTTATCTCTGCCCGGCCCAACAATTGTTTCGGATCAAATTGCCGAAAATGGTTTCAGATGTAATATCAAAGTAATGCAAGGGGTTTTATGCAGATGTTTATTAATTAAAGTAATTAAAAAATTCTGAATAAAATAAATAAAAATATTTTATTTAAAGAAAAAATGCATTTAACCATCTGATGGTTCTTCATTGTCTTGCATAGTTTCTTAGTGTAACAGTCTGAGAGGACTATTGAACAAGTCCAAGGGGAGGCAACTTTCATCTGGAGGAGGCTTGGGGAACCTTGATCCAGTTGAAGAGGAGTTTCCGCTGGAGCAGGAACTAAGGACTTCAAGCTGAGAAGCCTTTCAAATATTGGACCAACTCCTGGTTGGTTTCATTTGTCTTTTTGTTGATGTTTTTAGTATGTGTACTCGGTATTTCCTCCAACATGAAATAACAGTTCTATGTAAAGTTCCGTTTCAGATCTTCTAGAAGAAACTGAACCGACCCAAACTCCATATCAAAAGCAATCAACTCTTGACGAGATGACTGAATCAATACACGTGTGAGTATTCTTAGCACATTGATGATAGTTCCTATGCGGCTTATGTTTGACTCACAGAGTACAAGTTTTTACATGGTGTGACGATGGAATTAAATTTGTGCAGGCATCTCAAGCTACACTTTGACAACCCAGATGCCCCGCATTCTGAATCAGTGAGCCATCTAGCTGATGGGATGATTACATCACGGGCTGCCGGACTGTTCTATCAAGCATGTGGTATGAATTTGTTCTAGATTGCCATGATTTTCTATTTGCTTTCCTACTTATGGACCATTTATAGTTTGCATGAACCATAACTACAAGTGCATGCTTTACAGGCTATGCCTGCCTAATCTCTGATTATGCTGGTTTATAAGATTTTGACAAGTTAACTTGTCTCTGCTCTTAAAAGAATAAAACCATGTAAATACGTACATGCTTTACAAGCAATGCATGTGCTTGTCTGGTTATGATTGTTTATAGGATTATGATGAGGTAACTTCTGAATGATCACGGATGCCGCCTAGAGGGGGTGAATAGGCGGTTAAAAACTTTTACGGGATGGGCTTAACAATAACGGAATAAAACTAGCGTTTTCTTTTGTCAAGTACAAAGCCTATATATATTAAGGTTCACCTATGTGCACCATCAACTTATGCTAAGCAAGACAAGAAACAAAGTGATAGCAAGATAGATTACTTCAAGCACGAAGGCTATCACAATGTAGAGTGCATAAGTAAAGATCTCGGGTATAGAGATAACCGAGGCACGCGGAGATGATGATATTTTACTGAGTTGCTCCTAACAAGGGAGTATGTCTCGTTGGAGGGGTGGGCGGTACTAAGACCACCAATTCCACAAGAGGCCTCACCATGTTCTCCCAAACACCCACCACACGTCAAGCACCCGTTCCACTATGGGACACTTGAGAGCGGTCACCAAACCCGTACAAGATTGGGGCAATCTCCACAACTTAATTGGAGGCTCCCAATAATCACCACCAAGGCCTCAATCTTGGAGAGAGCTTCACAACTTAATTGAAGGCCCCAAGAACTCACCACAAAGGCCACACAACCGTCTAGGGTTGCAAGAACCCAAGAGGGACAAGCTTCTTGATTTTACCAACCAAATCCTCCAGGGAGAACTCAAACCGATGCACCTAATGCAAATGGCAAGAACACCACAAAGATGCTCCAGTCCTTCACTCTTCAGTTCCAACAAAGCTACTAAAGCAATTGGGGGAACAAGAGAGGAAGAACACAAGGAGAACACCAAATCCTCCAAGATCTAGATCCCAAAGAGATGATATGGTTTAGTCAAATTGTTGATCTAGATCTCCTCAATCTTCCTCTCAAATATGTGCAAGATTCATTGGAGGGGAAGAAAGAAATCAAACTCAAAAAGGGGTCAAAGCAATGGGGCAAAGGTTTTAGAAAAGAGGAAGAAGAACCAAAGGAAAAGGAGAGAGAAAGGGATTAAATATTGGCCCAACCGAATATGCCCATTGGGGGGCAGATCCCGCCTAGGCCAGTAGTACCGTAGTGGGCCGGTACTACCGGACCCGACCTGACAATCTGGTCAACACGGGCGAGCCAAGCGAGTAGCGATCCAAGCGGGGCGAGCGAGCGGATCTGGGGAGCAGCGAGCAAAGTAGAAAGAGAGGGGATCGGGAGGGCGAGCGGGATCGATGCGGTAGCACGCGCGAGGCCGGGACATGCATAGCATAACATGGCAGGAGCTGGGGCGAGCTAGCTAGGCCAGGCCGGTAGTACCAGCTTGCCCACCGGGACTACCACGATGGGACGGTAGTACTAGCCAACACAGTTGGACCGAACAGAGAGCTGGGCTGCACGTTCAGGTGCGGACGGTAGCGCGAGCGGTAGTACCGCTCGGCCCAGCAAAAACCTATTTCCTTTTTTTTATTAGGCCAAATAAAGGGCCAACTTCAAAAATCGATAACTAAAGTATGGTAACTCCGATTGACCAGAAACCAATTTTGTTGGAAAGAGGACACCAAGAGCTACCCTTGGTGAGGATATTGGGTATCACCAAGTGAGAATGTATCAAGTATTAATGTGAGATACCTCTCTTGGTGAGGATCCGGAAAACCTCCAAGAAAAAAATCACAATAAGATATAAAAGGGAGATCTGATTTTAAAGAACTAGAGCTTGTAATGAACACAAGCTCTAGAACCAAACATGGATAAGATCCAAAAAACAACCAAAAAGGATGATGCTAAGAATGTAATGGTTTGAGCTCTCTCCAAAGGATATGATCGAGCTACTCACTCGAGAGCCCCTCTTGATAGTACGGTTATCTATCCTAAACCCAGTATCCCAACTACCAACAAGAGACCGGCAAAAGGGAAAACCTATCAAGATTATACCTTTGCCTTGAGCAATCCACTTGAGTACGATGTAGACGATCTTGACCTTCTCAAGGTGGACACCTTTCTTGATTGCTCTTGGACGCACTCTCGCTTGATGAAGACTTGACATATGCTCCCCCATACACCATGGGGAAGCCTCTTCTTTGACCTTGTCTTCAACGATCCATGACAACCGAGAATGGCAAGCTTCAAGCATGAGATCTTCTAGAGATGGCGCATCTTGATCTTGCACAACATTTCTTCAAACTTCATAGGACCCCAAAAGGCCCAAGGCCCTTGGACAATGCTTCTCCTTCTTTATTTCTTCCACCTTGAATCCAACACATGGTCCAAGCGAAGCTAATGGACAAATCCTACAAGTGCAACTTAATGCAAACATTAGTCCATAGAGATTGTCATTAATTACCAAAACCACACATGGGGGCCCACATGCTCTTTCAACTTCTCTCTGTGATCTAAAAGAAGATACTCCAACTATTTGTGTCATAGCATGAAAATTGGGAACACTGAGTTTGTGTAACACCCTCAAATTAGCCCTATGCAAGTTTCAGTGCTTCCCGCCAAACCCGCACAGAAATGATTCAAGGACACCCACCAGGCACTTTCGTGCGGGTGGAAAACAAAGTAATACCATTACACAATAGTCCACGATGGAACCCACAGAACAGATATATACAACACGACTCCATGACTCAAGAATATAGATATACAATACAAAGATCCAAATCACCTTGAAAACGATACAACGTTCGAGTACGGACAAGATGCAAATGGGGCTAAGAGCCCTGAAGAAGAACCAATGGCGTCCATAACCCTGCCCAGGCCAAGCCAGAAGGGTAACCCTACTAACGACGTCGAACTTACACCTGTTAAAACAAAAGGGGTGCCGACAAAGGGCAAAGGAAAAAGAGGAGCGTCAGTACTGCGACAGTACACGGCGAGGCTAGAATTCGGCGACTCTCGCCTACATAGGTATGGTGGACTAAAGCGGCAGCGCAGCATGCACTAAACAACCTATAGAGACCCGATTCAACTGTTGGCTATTAGAGAGGGATAAGAAAGACCTATTCGGATCCAACCTGATACTAACACCAAACATACCCATCCTGGCATTTCCCCCTCGAGACCCAACGAGGAAGTCCAACCGAGGAACTCACACAGTTGGCAGTTTTATTCATTCCATTATAGTTGAAGCACTTACTAGTCAGATATATATAACATGAGTCATCCTGATAGCATAATTAGTGGGCAGTTTTAGTTAATCATTCAGTTGTAGTTGCAGTACTTACTAGTCAGATACAATTAGCATGTGACATCCCAAACCGATCAGTTGTTGGCACTTTTATTTCATTCCATTGGAGTTGCGATACTTACTAGGCAGGTATAACATGACACGATACACCCCAATTCCACCAGTTGTTGGCACTTTTATTATCCATTCCATTATAGTGAAGCTGATTACTAGTCACATATTAAGTCAAATTCATAGCACTACTTTAGTTATGCTTGTCTATGATCGAGATACTGTGCTCCAAGTCGTCCATAACCGCGGACAAGGCTTTCAGAAAGATTTACCCCGCAGGAGTGCACAAATAGCAACACACACATGATCAACCTCGGAAAAACCAAATCAAAACCCAACGAGGCTTTCACGACAAAGCAATCACAGGATTCATAAAATATTTCAGGGGGCCACCCCATTAAGCTACCCGCAACAAAGTTGGCCGGCTCTGAGACGGACCCAAGGTTTGTGCCAATGGTTGTAAACGACTAGGAACCCGAAAGTGTGACTAGGCTTGTCGATACCGCGAAAACATTCCACATTCCTAAATAGTACAGGTGCTCCACGCACAGTCGTAAATAAAGCAGTAAAGCATGGCATAAGTACAGGATAGTAATAAAGCCCCAAACTACTTGTGGCCCCAAGAAATAAGAAATGAATCAAGATCCGGCTAAGGGGGATTCATAGTCTCCGGATGTGGATAGTGAAAATAATCAAGGAACAAATATCAAGTACTCGGGGCCTACGGGACACAAGTGGGCATAAAAAGCAAATAGCATATATTGCCCACCGGTGCCTCTTTCATTAGTTGTCCCAGCAATTTAATAGTTGTATTTAAAGTCATGATCCTCTCCACCGTAAAGCGTATGACAACATTCCAACAACTATGTGGTACTTCATGACATGGGATCGCACCTGAGCAAGCGACTACGACTCGCAAGACCAGCTATCTACCAAACAACAGGTAATAGGAAGTGTCCAAGGCAATATAAAGGCTGCATGGAATATATCTGGTACGGAAGACTAAAGCATCGCGACACGGATAGCAATAGATCAACAGGAGGAAATAAAGACTATAAATGCAAAATAGGTAGAAAGAGGGAGAATGCTCGCCTGGAAAGATAGCCAGAGATACATTATCCGAAGGACTTGTCGATACTCGCGTCAACTCATCGGCCTAATCCGCGAAGAACCAAAGCACTAAAAGAAACACCGGATGCACTATTTAATACTACGGCAGAAGAATCGTCATGTTTATGATATGATGCATGACATGGCACAGATGCAATGCGACTAGGCAATATTAAGCGGAACTAGGGTCCCGACATTTAATTATATGGTTCTAGTTGTTTTGGTACCCCCACAATTTAAATGTTGGATTAACAAGGCAAAACATGGCATCAGTTTGCTAGACAATTTTAAATGGAGCCAATATAAGACTAAAATAGTCCGCATATAGTCTCCATAATTAATTATGAGGTGTATCGACAAAGTACCCACAACCCACAAAACATGTATGCAAGCCTGTACAATTTATATGCAACAAGACAAATATCATATTGTAAAAATAGGGGTCTCGGATAAAGGGGTCACACATCAGAGGTTCGGATCCGGGGTCTCGGGGTTCGACATGGGCGATCTTTGGGTTTCGTGAAGGGGAACTTGGCGTTCCAAGGGGTGCGGGCTCGGTCGAAGGACTCCAGGATTGGTCTTCGGGGCTCGATCTTCGCACATTGAGAAAGAGTTCAAGAGGTACCACGAAGTAGGTCTTGATGTTCATGAAGATCTTGGCGTCTTGCGGCACACACGGCTAGACAGAGATCCCATACGATGGGTAAGGACCGAAGAACTTGGCGACGTCATTCTCCAACTTGTAATTACTTGACCATCAGAAGGCCTTGGTCTTGAGCTGCAGCACACCACATCGCATCAACACCAACATGCAGCTTCTCGGCATCAACGACCAATAGGGGAGTTACCGAGGCAGCGATGCTCGCGGAGTAAGCGTTGAGGCGGGCGTCTCCGAGAGAGAGGGTGTTGCAGGACGAGGATGGCCGAGGTGATGACGAGCTTGGGGGCGCGTCCATGGCGGCAGAACCACAGCCGGAGGCGGCGAGGTCTACGGCCAGAGGCTGGAGGGCGGCGAGACTGGCAGTCGACCGTCGGTGCAGGACACGGCCGTGAGGCGACAGAGAAGGCAGGGAGGCCGGCTCGCCGGAGGAGGCGGGTTCGTGGTTGACGGGGACATAGGAGGGGATGGCGCTACGGCGCTGCATCTAGCGGCGATTGCCTGGCGAGCTTGGGGATGTTCCCGGGGCGGAGGAAGGGCGGCCGACGAGGAGCTCTAGAGGCGGGAATGGCTCCAGCGGAGGGACGGGCCTATCAGCGAGCGGTGGCGAGCGCTCGCGAGGCAGAGGGGATCGTGGCGGTGGGGGTTGCGAGCGAGCAAGGGTGAGAGGTGAGGCGCGGGGTCGAACGAGGGTGGGACCCACGTGGGGATCAGGGACGGGGAGAGGAACGTGTCGGGGTGGGCGTGTCGGACAAGCAGACAGGCGGGGCGAGCGAGGCGGGGTAGGTAGGGTCGAGGTGGAGCGTGGGGTGGGGTTGTCGCGTGTCGGTGCGGTAGGTGGTGGGGTGGGGTGGTGTGCGTGCTGCATCGCGTGAGTGAGGAACTGCGTGCTCTGCGTGCATGCGTGCTTGCGGGTGTGGTTTGGTAGGTGGCGCCGGCTGGGTATGTTAGGGTTAGGGTCAGGTCTAGGGTTCGGTTGCTGGGTCGTAGGTGGACTCCGATTGGGCCAACAGGCCTGGCCGGTTGTCTGCCTCCCTAGTTTTTTTATAAAAAATATGTTTTATTAATTATGTTATTTTAAATAAACTTTTGTAAATAATTTTTAGACAGATAAAAGAATCGAGAGACCGGGATTTATAGTTTGAAATAAAGAAGGGGTGTTTTAGAAACCAAAAGTGGGCTTTTAGAAAATAGTTTTATGCGAACAAATGCATGCAGACATGATGATGCTCAAATGCAATGTGGCATGATGACATGAGCATGCGGTCATGATGATGCACAAAATAAAAAATATCACGCAATTTTTTAGTAGTGGTTTTACCGGGGTGCTACAATTCGACACCACTAACAAGGGATCTCGCCCTCGAGATCCGCCTCATGGTACGGGGAAGAAGGTCGACTATCTAAATCTTCTCGCTTCGTGTAGATCCTCGCGACACCACTAACAAAGATTCTTGCTCCATCTTGAAATCGACACCACCAACAAGAGATCGTTGCTCGCGTTCGTCGAGAGAACACTCTGTAGAAACAAAGGCGAAGAAAGAGGTCACAAGGATACCTCGAACTTCAGTGGAAGGAGTACAATTGCATGATCCACCGATTCAATGTACAAGAGCGAATGATAAGAGGAGTGGTATGGTAGCTACTCCATCCCGCACTCAAAGCATTACTCTGCACAAGAATAGGGGAATTATACAACCAATTCTCGGAATTCAGACTGAAGATCTCAACAAGCGGGGTTCTGAAACAAAGGAGTGATGAAGGGTTTCATCGGATCTGATGTAGATGAGGACGTCGTGTTGGAAAACACCGGCAGGCACAAGAAGGAACAAAGAGAAGTCCAATAGATGAAGGATTCCTCAGATAGGATGAAGACCGGATGTAGAAGCACCGTTACCGAAGGAGGAAGTGAAACCCAGAAGGTACGACGGAAACCCAACCATGAGAATTCCTGGACTTGAGGAAAAGATAAGAGAGCAGATTCAAAACACATCGAGGTAAGAGGAGAATAGCATAGGGGTAAGGAGTAAAATCAAACCTAATCAGATCTATCCAACCGATTTTGTAAAATAGTTTTGACACTCTACATCGACCGTTAGCTAGGTTATCCTACAGGCTGGACCAGTGGGGTATCGCAACTGCTGAGCTCTGATACCACTTTGTAACACCCTCAAATTGGCCCTATGCAAGTTTCAGCGCTTCCCGCCAAACCCGCATAGAAACGATTCAAGGACGCCCACCAGGCATTTTCATGTGGGTGGAAAACGAAGTAATACCATTACACAATAGTCCACGATGGAACCCACAGAACAGATATATACAACACGACTCCATGAGTCAAGAATACAGATATATAATACAAAGATCCAAATCACCTTGAAAACGATACAACGTCCGAGTACGGACAAGATGCAAATGGGGCTAAGAGCCCTGAAGAAGAACCAATGGCGTCCATAACCCTGCCCAGGCCAAGCCGGAAGGGTAACCCTGCTAACGACATCGAACTTACACTTGTTAAAACAAAAGGGGTGCCAACAAAGGGCAAAGGAAAAAGAGGAGCGTTAGTACTGAGGCCAGTACACGACGAGGCTACAATTCGGCGGCTCTCGCCTACATAGGTATGGTGGACTGAAGCGGCAGCGCAGCATGCACTAAACAAACTATAGAGACCCGATTCAACTGTCGGGTATTAGAGAGGGACAGCCCTGGGCATGGGCAGCCCGGCCCGAAAAAGCCTGACGGGTCGGTCTTTTAAGGCCCGCAGGCCAGGCCTGGGCTTCACAATTGCGGCCCAAAGGATGCACGGGCCGGGCTCGGGCCTGAGGAAAGCTAAAAATAGGGAGAAGCCCGGCTCATGGCCCGAAGAAATAAGTGTGCCACGGGCCAGGCTTGGGCTCAGTTTTCAGGCCCGCCAGCCGGGCCGGGCCGGGCTCGGGCCTAGGTTTTGCACGGGCGGGCTTTGTCAGGCCCGGCCCGACCCCGGCCCAGCCCGGAACATGCCCAGGTATAGAGAGGGATAAGAAAGACCTATTCGGATCCGACCTGATACTAACACCAAACATATCCATCTTGGTATTTCCCTCTCGAGACCCAACGAGGAAGTCCAACCGAGGAACTCACACAGTTGGCAGTTTTATTCATTCCATTATAGTTGAAGCACTTACTAGTCAGATATAGATAGCATGAGTCATCCTGATAGCATAATTAGTGGGCAGTTTTAGTTAATCATTCAGTTGTAGTTGCAGTACTTACTAGTCAGATACAATTAGCATGTGACATCCCAAACCGATCAGTTGTTGGCACTTTTATTTCATTCCATTGGAGTTGCGATACTTACTAGGCAGGTATAACATGACACGATAAACCTCAATTCCACCAGTTGTTGGCACTTTTATTATCCATTCCATTATAGTGAAGCTGATTTCTAGTCACATATTAAGTCAAATTCATAGTACTACTTTAGTTTTCTTGTCTATGATCAAGATACTGTGCTCCAAGTCGTCCATAACCGCGGACACGGCTTTCAGAAAGATTCTCCCTGCAGGGGTGCACAAATAGCAACACACACACGATCAACCTCGGAAAAACCAAATCAAAACCCAACGAGGCTTTCACGACAAAGCAATCATAGGATGCATAAAATATTTCAGGGGGCCACCCCCATTAAACTACCCGCAACAAATTTGTCCGGCTCCGAGATGGACCCAAGGTTTGTGCCAATGGCTGTAAACGACTGGGAACCCGAAAGTGTGACTGGGCTTGTCGATACCACGAAAACATTCCACATTCCTAAACAGTACATGTGCTCCACGCATAATCGTAAATAAAGCAGTAAAGCATGACATAATTACAGGATAGTAATAAAGCCCCAAACTATTTGTGGCCCCAAGAAATAAGAAATGAATCAAGATCTGGCTAAGGGGGATTCATAGAGTCTCCTGAATGTCGATAGTGTGAATAATCAAGGAACAGATATCAAGTCCTCGGGGCCTACGTGACACAAGTGGGCATAAAAACCAAATAGCATATATTGCCCACCGATGCCTCTTTCATTAGTTGTCCCAGCAATTTAATAGTTGTATTTAAACTCATGATCCTCTCCACTGTAAAGCGTATGACAACATTCCAACAACTGTGTGGTACTTCATGACACGGGATCGCACCTGAGCAAGCGACTATGACTCGCAAGACCAGCTATCTACCAAACAACAGGTAATAGGAAGTGTCCAAGGCAATATAAAGGCTGCATGGAATATATCTGGTACGGAAGACTAAAGCATCGCGACACGGATAGCAATAGATCAACAGGAGGAAATAAAGACTATAAATGCAAAATAGGTAGAAAGAGGGAGAATGCTCGGGGTTCGACATGGGCGATCTTCGGGTTTCGTGAAGGGGAACTTGGCGTTCCAAGGGGTCCGGGCTCAGTCGAAGGACTCCACGATCGGTCTTCGGGGCTCGATCTTCGGACATCGGGAAAGAGTTCAAGAGGTACCACGAAGTAGGTCTTGATGTTCATGAAGATCTTGGCGTCTTGCGGCACACACGGCTAGACGAAGATCCCATACGATGGGTAAGGACCGAATAACTTGGCGACATCATTCTCCAAATTGTAATTACTTGACCATCAGAAGGCCTTGGTCTTGAGCTGCAGCACACCATATCGCATCAACACCAATAGGCAGCTTCTCGGCATCAATGGCCAACAGGGGAGTTACCGAGGCAGCGACGCTCGTGGAGTAAGCGTTGAGGCGGGCATCTCCGAGAGACAGGGTGTTGCAGGGCGAGGATGGCCGATGCGATGAAGAGCTTGGGGGCGCGGCCATGGCGGCGGAACCACGGCCAGAGGCAGCGAGGTCTATGGCCAGAGGTTGGAGGGCGGTGAGACCGGCAGTCGACGGTCGGTGCAGGGCGCGGCCATGAGGCGACAGAGAAGGCAGGGAGGCCGGCTCGCCGGAGGAGGTGGGTTCAAGGTTGACGGGGACAGAGGAGGGGATGGCGCTGCGGCGCTGCATCTGGCGGCGGGTAGTTGCCCGGCGAGCTTGGGGATGTTCCCGGGGCGGAGGAAGGGCGACCGACGAGGAGCTCTAGAGGCGGGAACGGCTCGAGCGAAGGGACGGACCTATCAGCGAGCGGTGGCGAGCGCTCGCGAGGCAGAGGGGATTGCGGCGGCGGGGGTTGCGAGCGAGCGAGCGTGAGAGGCGAGGCGCGGGGTCAAACGAGGGTGGGACCCGTGTGGGGATCGGGGATGGGGAGAGGAACGTGTCGGGGTGGGCGTGTCGGACAAGCAGACAAGCGAGGCGAGCGAGGCGGGGTAGGTAGGGCCGAGGTGGAGCGTGGGGTGGGGTTGTCGCGTGTCGGTGCGGTAGGTGGTGGGGTGGGGTGGTGTGCGTGCTGCATCATGTGAGTGAGTAACCACGTGCTCTGCGGGCGTGCGTGCTTGCGGGTGTGGTTTGGTAGGTGGCGGCGGCTGGGTAGGTTAGGGTTAGGGTCAGGTCTAGGGTTCGGTTGCTGGGTCGTAGGTGGAGTCCGGTTGGGCCAACAGGCCTGGCCGGTTGTCTGCCTCCCCAGTGTTTTTTATAATAAATATGTTTTATTAATTATGTTATTTTAAATAGACTTTTGTAAATATTTTTTAGAAAAATAAAAGATTCGAGAGACCGGGATTTATAGTTTGAAATAAAGAAGGTTTGTTTTAGAAACCAAAAGAGGGCTTTAAAAAAATATTTTTATGTGAACAAATGCATGCAGACATGATGATGCTCAAATACAATGTGGTATGATGACATGAGCATGCGGTCATGATGATGCATAAAATAAAAAATATCACGCGATTTTTTAGTAGTGGTTTTACCAGGTGCTACAGTTTGCTTGATATCATTCACACTAGAGGGTTAACTCGTATAGAACACTCACTACAAATTACCATTTGACCGTCTTGCTGAGCGTAACTTTTTGTTTACTGAGATTTCTATGTTGTGTAGTTTTAGCAACTCTAGATCGCATCAAGATCACGCAGGTAGAACCGTACAGACCCATCCTGATCTCGAGAGGGCTAAACATGTGATCTCTCCTCCTAATGTTAACCCCCTAAAGAATCCGAGCCTATTGCACATCTCGTGTTTTATATATGTATGTAGTGTTTTATGTCTGCATAGGAAGTCCTTAATAATTGTTATGTCTGCTGGTGGGAAGCAAGTGATGGTGTTGTGCTAAGATGCTGCTAGTTTTGTTCAGGTCACAGGACAGTTTTGTAAGCAAAGTTTTGTTGTACTGAGAGGTTTGAGTGACATGTGGTGTAGGTCAGTTTGCATACTATGTTTATCAGGGGGAATGGGATCACTTGTACTACTGAAGAAGTTGTGTTAGATTATTGTGTTTCACCTAGAATACTATAGCTGCTTCACACCTATTGCAAACATAATGTCGTACATGGTCCGTTCCCTTTTTTACATCACTTGATTGGTTCGTTCCGCAAACTTAAACTTGATCTTCCCCGAGCAGGAAAACCAAAATCAAAAAGGAACTCAACATTTAAACTGAAATAATGAGATGATGATTTTACTCATGATTGATAGTCTCATGTTTCCTCCACTTCAAAAATCTGAAAAACTTCAGCATAGATAGAGTAATGGCAAGCATATCATACGGGTTTTATGCATCCTTATAGCGTAGCAAAATTATTGTTAACATTGATGATTCAAATGAGTAAACTTTATTCCATGTCAGGTAATCAACTCATAGGCTTGCCTTTGAACAATACAATATAATCATGTAAATTGAGAGTGTGAGAGTTGTCATGAAAATCATATACACTAGAGTATCTCAATTCTCCCACATCAATAAATCAAGACTTTTCAAGCACTACTTTTCTATTCATTATCCTTCAAGAATTTCAGTTTTTGAGTAATTGAGAGCATGCCAAAAAAATGTTTTAGTTTATCGGGTTGTGATGGACACTCGTTGCACTAAGGTTTTTGTTCCTTTTGCATAATAATTACTCATAATAGCCAGAGGAGTGATTCCATCATGAACAGAGCTACCCAGGAGCGTAAAGAATCTTACCCACTATAACATTGCTGCTACATGTGTTTAATCAACTCAAAGCCGAAATCTAGGAGTTTCCTCCATGAAGATCATTCGTAGGCTAGTGGATTGTTGGCATCCCATGAAGTTTGACACGCGTAAAGCAATATCATGCTTATGATTAACAAGTCAAACTTTGGCATGCTCACAAAAACCGCTAAACATTAATTCAATTGAACAAGTCCTTTTAAAGAGAGCTATCAAATCAATCAACATTTTCAGTGGTGTTGAGTGTCTCTAGAAATAAGCCTTCAAGACTAAACACTACAACACCCAAGCCTTCAATTGTGAGACTTTTTCTTATTATAATTGTTTAGCAATTTTTAGGCAAGACTTGGTTAATTACGAGAGCTGGAACAAAACGTACCCAACTAAATACCCATGTAAACGAAAATATTACTACAATAAAAAGACTCACTCCACCAGTATAATATCTCAACATTTACTACTAACTAGCATGGGTTTCTCAAACTTCAAAAGTGGGGAGTCATAAGGCATACCTCTCATGTTTGGTTCCACTCTCTCTTCCTTTTTTTATTTGTTTCTTGGAAACTCGAAGTCAATCACTCTCATGCAAATACATGAGAACCTTGAGGCGGAAAGAAAAGAATGGGGGAAAATAAATAAAAATGGAGAAATATTTTTGTTATTTTTTAGAGAGGGAATTTAAAGAATAGTAAATTAGCGGCAAAGCTCGGCTAGAAAATCTCGAACGCAAATAGAAATAACTAAAGATAAAGTGTTGGGGAAACAAACATGAGTTCTTATAAACTCACAAAAATACAAACTCGAAATAAATAAAAGCAAATGAATGCCAAATAAAGATACATGAGGAAACTTCCCCAAGCTTAGGCTTTTGCAAGCCCTTCAAATCATTGTGGTGGCAGGAAAAAGTCATAACTCCGGTTCGCAAATTGAGTTGAGAGGTTACTAGTTGATTCTTGGAGGTTGAGAGAGAGGCTATGCATCCTCTCCACAGTCCCTCCAAGTTCTTGGAAGTATTGGTATGTAGCGAACTGGGTTGATGGTTGCTCCTCTTGATGAGGAACTTCTTGCTCCTCTTCTTGGTCTTCATCCTCCTCCGGAATCTCCTCCTCGGGTTGGTGTTTCTCAACTTGCAAGTCATATAGCAAACATCTTTGCTCGATAGGGAAAAGACCATTAAGCATAGGAGTGGGGTAGATGCACCCAGCTCCAGCAATATGTAGGTAATAAACACAACCTCTCCTAGTGAGCATTCCACAAGCTTTTAAAGTAGATAAACCAACATGTCACTCACCTAGCATAGGTTGCAACTCACCTAGGTTGATGCCTAGGGCATTGGCAAGCACGGTGATGACGCCTCCACCTGTGATTGGTCCTTGGCTTTGGGAGGATTGGTGCTCCAAGTAGCGCACAAGGATTGCGCCCAAGTTGAGTGAGAAGTTGCAGTTGATGTAAGCAGCCTTTGGGAGGACTAAGATGTCTTCCTCATTGAGTCTTGTGAACTCATTACGTGCCTGCAATGTGTTAGCAATAACATAGAACAAATAGTGAATTGTAGGATGCTGAATATTCTTCCCCTTGTTTACTCTAGTAGTAAAACTCATTCCATTATAATATTGTTCAGGGGAAGAATTTAAGCCAGTAAAGGATGCACGTAAGGCATTAACATCATTGTTTGGGAAATTAAAACATGTGCACCATTCATCTAGTGTTCAAGTGTAGTTATTGTTCATAAGTCGAAAAGAAATCGTGTCCTCTCTCCTTGCCATAGTTTAACAGTGCTTTGCAACGAACTTAGGAATTCAATGGTTAACCGGCGATAAGTAGGCACATCATTGTACACAAAGTTTTGCAGGCCAGCTCTATTGCAAAGTAAATTAAAGTCATCAAAAATACCGAGTTGGTTCAATATAATGGGGCAAGCGCACTTGGTGGCCGTCACTTCACGGTTCTTGATCTTGTTGAAACGTTCGCGTTGGAGCTCATTCCTGAACCGTATCCCCATGCATTCTTGAGTGAAAGCCCGAGAAGCGCTAGCGGTGGCATGAGCACGAGTTTGTCTCCTTGTGTTCATCATCTAAAACAATAAAGGAAGACAAAAATAAAACTTTTTGATCCAACAATAATAAGTATAACATATTTCTCATCATAGCACACTAAAGAATCCTCTCCAAATAATAATCTAGGCAAGTGAATCATGGAAATTAGTTCATAGTAGGTCTCACCCTAGATTGATAATGACAATAGATTGAAAATGAATTTGCAAAAAGTTATTGGAGGATCGGAGGAGAAACATACCTTAGATCACTTGTATGTGAGGAAATCGAATGAAATTGAGTAGAGGTGAAGATCTCTTGAGGTTTTGAGAGAGTTTGGAGGTAGAAGAGAGAGAAAGGATTGAATTTTTGGAGTTGGAGGTACCTTCCCGTACGATTTTGTGGTTGGACGCAACTATACGGACGTAACTATACGGCAAGAACAATGTGTTCCTGCCGTATAGTTGGCCTTCTGTCAATTTTTTAGGGTTGCCACCCGGCGGCGCAGCTATACGGCCGGAACTATACGGCCGGAACAATATGTTCCCGCCATATAGTTGGTCGTCAAACCATCTGTACATGGGAAAGAATTTGTACAAAGATATCGATATCTATACGATCGGAGCTATACAGACAGATTTTTTATTCCTGTCGTATAGTTGGTCGTTAAATAGTCAGTACTTTTGAAAGAAAAATTGTCAATGACACAAATATCTATACGACCGAATTTTTTATTCCCGTTGTATAGTTGGTCATTAAACTCTCTGTGTCCATCAAAAAATTCCGTTTCTTCGTGAATTACTTCTTATACTGAAACTTAGTGAAATACCTTGTTTTTGACAGAAAGTTGACACTTAAAATTATCGACCAACAATAGCATGTATAAAGCAAAATTTTAAGTACTACCGAACTTCTTCTCCTCAAATGGAGTTTTCTAGCACTCTTTGTTAAACATAAACTTAAACTAAGACTTAAAACTTAACTCAAACCTTTATTTCACATGGGTTGCCTCCCATGGAGCACTCTTTTATGGTCAATAGTTGACCTTGATGTTACTCACTTGGGCCAGATGAGTGGAACACCCACTCCAAAGTAGTTGGCCTTCAAAGTGATGGCCTCCTTCTCATCATGTTTGGCTTTCTTTTTCCTGGGAAATGGATAACAAAAGTATCCCGCGAAGGCAATTGCAGCTTCACGTTCCCTTCATGGAGATTAATTAAAGCCTTTATAGTTCTTAAGAAAGGACGGCCTAGTATAATATGAGCAATAGCATCTTCAGGCATGTCAACAATAATGAAGTCAATTAGAGAAGGATAGCCTTTAATGTAAACTAAAGTGTTCTCCTTAATTCCTACAGCTTGTTTATAGGTAGAATCTGCAAGATGTAGTTTTAGTTCGGTGATTTCGAAAGAGCCAAGATTTAACTTGTTAAAAAGACTCTTTGGGATTGTTGAGACACTTGCACCTAGATCACAAAGTGCAGCTATATCATTGGTCCCAATCTTAATTTTAATCGTGGGCTCAAATATATTATCTAGTTTAACAGGTAATTTTTTAGCGATTTTCTTGTATTCCTCTTCACGCTCGCGTACCTTAATCGCTACATGATCAACAAAGTGTTGATACATGGCTTCATCGTTACCTTCACTTACCGGAATCTTAATGTTGATCCTTTTTATGAGATCTTCAATGGTGTAGCTTGGTGAAGGGGCATTACTATAATAAAGCTCTTCAGGCTCCTCTCTTTGGATCCTCATCATTTTGAGTTCTTCAATAGGATTGGGCTCAACTTTACCTGCAAATTTAGCTAGAATGAGAGTTTGACTCTCGGTTATCTTACCTAGGTGTGCCTTAACAATCCTCTTCCTTTCTTGGAGGGCCTGCAAATCATTCCTCAAACTTACAACTTGGTTAGATAATTTACCAAGCATAGCATCATGGTTCTCCATTACTTTAACAAGAATATTGTTTTGTTCATTTTGTGAGTCTATAAAAGACTTAAGTGTTTCTTGGAGACTACCATTACTAGTTCCCATGTTATTAGAGTTACCTACAGGATTAGAATAATGTTTCTAAAAATTAGGATTATAATTTTTCTTCCAAGCAGGGTTATAATCATTACGAGCTATGAAGCCTATTTCTTCAATATTAGTTTCGAGAATAGCTCTTACCAGGGTTTCCTTACCTTTTACGGCTAATATGAGCTCATCCAACTTAGCATTGAGTTCTTCATTTTCTTGTGGTGAGACGAAGTTCACCTTCTTCATGTTTGATCTTTCCACATGCCATTGGGCATGGTTGTCTTGCATTTGTCTAGCAGCTGCTTTGCTTCGGTAATATGTTTACCCATAAATGTTCCTCCAGCTGCAGTATAAAGCATAGACTTAGACACAAGATTATGGGCATTGTAAAATAAATGGAGGATTAACCAATCTTCCATCCCATGGCTGGGACAGTTTCTTAAGCATTCTTTCATCCTCTCCCATGCAAGCACTAGTGGCTCATGCTCTTCCTGTCTAAAACCAGTAATATTAGATCTTAGTTGCATAGTGTTTGCTGGTGGGAAAATTTAGTCATAAATAAAGAAGTACATCCCACCCATGATATAATAGTATTTTTTTAGCAAAGCTGGCAACCATTCTTTTGCTCTTCCTCTAAGAGAGAAAGGAAATAGATGCAATTTGATCGCATCGGGGTCAACATCTTTTATGCGCATCATATCACATATTTTAGTGAAAGTATTCAAGTGCATACATGCGTCCTCAATAGCAGAGCCTCCATATTGATTCTGTTGAACCAAACTTAAGTAATGGGGCTTAATTTCATAGTCATCAGCAGCAATTGCAGGCTGAGTAATAGGAGTACGCAAATAATCATTATTGGGAGTGGCAAATTCTCCAAGCTTCTTTTCAGCCATATTTCCTATGTTTTGGGGTTTTCTTAAACATAAACTTATGATAATAATAAAAACAAGAATTTAAAGACTAACTATTTTTTTCAAATAAAGACTGAAAGCAAACTAAAAATTAAAAACAAGAATTAAAACTAGCAAGGTTCCTACTAACCTCACCAGGGTAGCTATTGCTTCCCTGGCAACGACACCAGAAAAAGGGTTGATACCTTTGATCCGGATTACGGATGTAGTATAGCTCTTTTTCCCTAGTAGACCTAGGTTTATCGAATCCTCAGGAAGCAGAAGCATAGTGAAGTTACTTTAACAGACCTTCGGGAGTTTTAGAATTCCTTTTGTGATTTTACTGAACCAAGAGTTTGCGTCTTTTTGTTGTTGTCGATGATGGAGAGAGAGGGCCTAGGGCATTTGGTGTCACCTGTAGCTGTGAAAAACATCTGATGGGAATAAAAGATAGAAATAAAGTATGCATGTAATTGTTAGAGCAAGATAAATTATATGTGGGTAGTGCATCCATAATTGTTGTTGCTTATAACAATAACCTACTAGTCTCATCCATAGAAGAAAGAGAACTAATGATATGCATAGTGATGTCACCATTAATCCCAAGTAAATATCTCACATACAGTCGTACTACCCTTTCTATCACTGGGGTTCCCAACCTGCAGATTAGTAATTACCCATAGTCCCTATAACTGGCTCAATCCTCGGGGTCTTGGGTACCTGAAAAGTCCTACGGTTGAGGTAAGAGAGGATAAAATAATCATCATGTCATACAAACTAATACATGATCCCATCTATGATAAATAACATGCACAAAAAGCTACATGGCTAGGCTAAAGCCCTTAGCCCAAGGAGAATTACTCACACATAGAGATGAAATCAAAGATCATAAACATTGTAGTAGAAATCATGAGATTGATAGCAAATAGTATTGCAATGTCACCAATCAAAGAAGAGATCTACTATTACAAGTGGTGGAATATGGCTATGGTGGTGAAGAGATTAGATCTAAGTCTATTCCTTCGGCGGCTCGTCGGTGTTGTGGATGGAGATCTAGGGGTAGCTGATGGTTTCTGCGAGCGCCCGTTTTTCGTCGCCGAGGCCTCTTTATATAGGGGTCCCTTCACGAAAGTTGTTCTGTTTGACCTAGCAGCGTCGATGGCAACTATACGGCTTAAACTATACGGTCGGAATTTTATTCTGGTCGTATAGTTGGTCATTAAAGCGTCTGCCTCCGATCCACGACTCCTGGTTTCTTCTGGTTGTTGGAAATATCGTATCTTTGACTTTAATGTAGTGATTCCCATCATAAAACGTCATTATCTGCGTAGGAAAAAATAGAAAGAAAGGATTGCATACCCCTTTGAATATTAGGCATTAGTGGCACGGTTTAGAGAGATATTCATCAAAAATGTGAATAGTATCCGGTTTAAATGTGGACGTAGATGGCTATATTTCAGAGCCACCAATATGTTCTTAGACTAGTGTTTCTTTGTTGTTCTAGAAACACACCTGTTTAATTTTCATCTAAACTCACAAAAGCGCTGAATGTCTGAGCAAGCAAGCGTGGTATGTTTGTCGCGTCAGTGTTGCTTCGGTTCATAGGAAAGAAAGTCTTTTTTGTTTAATTTTGTTGGAAGGTGTAGTTGTAGTTCATCATTGTGTTGATTTCAACACGAGCAGTCGTACATAGCAATTGCAATGTATCGTTGTGAACGAGTCACGAAACCGATTTTGCCTACCAAGGGAAACAATCATGATGTTTCTCTATTTTTTTGAAACGAGGCAAAAGCTTTGCCTATCTCATTTAATGAGAAGAGAAATGCATGGCTTATTAAAGAAAAACATGGGGAAAACCGATACAACATGTCCGAGCCCACACAAACACCACCACAACAAGGGCCACACCCAAACACCATTCCAAACACCACTCCTCAAGACCAAATAGTCTCCCACCTAAGCCGAAGAGAAAGCGCCGCGACTACGATTGGAGGAGCAGGAACGGGATGCTCCAACTAAAATAGAGAAGCCACCACTCCAGAGATCAAATACGCCACAATAGCCCCGTTCACCAGCCGCCTCTGACCCTCACCCGTGCCGCCACAACACCGGACGTGAACGACTCCGAACCTCTACAACACGCACACCATCCCCGAGGGGCTTGTTCGTCTGCGGTACCAAAGTTCACAGGACAGCGCATGGCGGTACCTAAGTTGCCTGAAATTACTGCGTTTCAAAAAGTTGGGCCGCCAACTACTGAGAGGGGACATTTCGAGGCAAACTCATCTCACCCCTGCCAAATCCAAACATGCCATGAAACTGCCCCGTGAAGTAGACGGTCGAGACCCTCATGTCGGTCATCTGTCCGTGACGCGAGCGCCAACGCGGCAACCTCTTAGGCAAATCGAGCAGCTAAGTCGATTGGATGCGTTGAACAATTTCACAAATCCATTCCCAGCTTTCCCCTAGCACCGGCGGCTTCGGAATCCACCCTCCAGGCAAGACGATCCCTTCGGACATTTGACTTCCGGCGCCAAGTTGCTGTGCCCAGTTGATGCGCCTAGTCGCTGATCCCGAGCTCCAATGGCGCATGTCGTAGCCGCCGTTGCGAGGCTCTAGCCTGCCTCCGCCGCTGACGAGCCGAGCAGCTCGGAGGATGGCAGATCCTACTATGAAGAAAGAAGAAGTTTTGTCTACAAGCGGGTGAGCTACCCTTCTCTTTGCTATTCGCACTAATTACTACTGCTAGCTGGCTACTAAACCTCAAATTGTTTGTTAGCCCAATGCTGACAAACATATTTTGTCCATAGTTTTCTGTCAAGTGGGATCTGCGCGGACCCCCCTTACCTGGTTACGGTAGTCCTCTACAGGTACGACTCTAAGGGCAAGAGGTATGGACACCACTGTTTCACGATGGAAGAAGCGCCTGCATAGATATGCACTATATCTAGTATGGTTGCTGCTCTACGTAATCATGTTGAATTATGGCCGAAGTAGACTGCAAAGTTTAGCTTCATGGATGAACGTGGCATCATGGTTTCTATAACGTGTGACAGTCAGCTAATTGGGTTGATGAAAAGGTATGCTTCGTCTGCCATGTTTGAGCTGAAATGTGATGTACTCGATGTGGAAGCTGCTGCAACTAGGAGTCGCCCTTCTATTCTTGGACAGGATGGTTGCTCAAACCCAATTAGCTCCTGGTAAGCAAAGGTCTCTTGGGATTCGCATGTTTGTCATGAATTGTAATTTTTGTTTTATTTACTCTGTAGATATTGGGCAGTTATGCAACAGTCTTGTTTCTTTGACAGGAAGCGCCACAAGGTTAGAAACATGACTACCGGGTTAGTCATTTTGCTGCCTGAAGAAATTAAAAACGAGTGGAAAGATGTCATTTTGCTGCCTGAAGAAATTAAAAACGAGTGGAAAGATGATGATGGACACGATTCTGGTGCCCATTGTCCCGGCGATGCAGAGTACGTGAAGCTAAGAAAATTGGCACCGAGGAAGAGGAAGAAGGCAGGAAATGAAGATGCCAGTGGACGTGAAGGCTTGGCACCCAGGCTGCGAAAGAAGGTTGCTGGCAATGAAGATGCATAGTCATGTGTTGAACTTGAACCTATATATGTAATTCTGTTAAATTCTGATCGCTCTGTGTGTGGCACGTTGCTGGGCGAAACAATCTACCCACGTTCTCTGAGTAAAATGTACCGCGACTTAGGGTTTGGAAATGCTCGAGTCAGTAGTTGAATCCGAAATTGTGATTGCGCCACTGCTATCTGAAAACAAGGATCCACCGATTCCACGATTGCTGAGGGGCAGGAGGTCTCCAAATACGATGGAATGTAAGTGGCACAAAAATAAATTATTTAAGCTGCCACACTCCACGAAGCAGTAACTTATTTCAGATGCTGCACAACAAAGTGGCAACATAAACAACAATGTTCTCACCGATAATGCCTAGATGAGGAGGAAATCGGTACCACTTTCTGGCCTAATCTTGAGCCCGTCTATCTCACCGCCTCTTTGCTCCTGCATCCCCTGCATCTGGCGAAGCTCCCGGATCTCCAGTAACCGGGTGTACGTGCTTCCACTTTATAAATTGTGGTTGTGCCATTTTCATGCGGCACAATCCACGTAGATTATGTTTAAACAAACCACCAATGTGAGAATACACTAGTATAAAAGGTGTCTTTGGTCCACGGTCACGTTCCCAATCCGGGACAGAGATCTAAATCGAGGCAGAAATTGATCTAAATCACAAATTATTTCACAAATTAATCGAGACAGAGATCTAAATCGAGGCATTTCATTACTTCAACAAATTCTTCTAAACAAAGGTGTGATTTCACATCCTACATTAATTCAACCACTAGTCAACAATTTCACTTCCGCTGCCACTATCCTCCGAGCCGCAAGCTTCCTCGTTGTTGTCGGACGACACCTCCACGATGTCCGCATTGTTTGCGAGACGGAGCACCTCTTCGCGTCGAGCGGTGGCAATGACGGTGTACTTGGTCTATCCAGGGACAGACCAGAACCTCTCCCGCCCTTCTCGGTCGCGGAGATCCCAGTGCACCACGCGCCCGTCAACAATGCGGTTGCCAATCTTGGCCTTCCGCTCCTTTTTGAACAGCGCCGGCCAGTACGGGCTGGCCACCGCGTACCGGGGCAGCGCCCTCTTCCACGCGGGCATCTGGCGGCTGCGTGCCGCGATTTCGCTCTCCATCTCTGCTCGGCCAAGGAGCAGAGCCACCGGCACCCTCGCATAGCTTATGCGCCATCCGTGGGGCACCGTCGCGGCTGGCGGCGCGAGGATGTCGAAGTTCACAAACATCACCGCCTCGTAGAAGTTCAGATCGGGCATCTCCATGGCGGCGCGGTGGAGATTGGAGAGGACGAGGGGATGGACGATGAAGCGACGCGTTGTGGCGCCTCCTATTTGTACACGAGGACGACAAAAGAAGTAATGCGGGGTCAGATCAATTTTTCCTCCCTGGAATCCTGTCCAATAGTTCAGACCGCTAGGTCAACAAGTACAACTATTACAACTTAAAAAGGCACGGAGCTTAAGCTAAATAGAACTAGTTATCACACATCTCCTTGATCTTCCTAATCTTAGCCCGATGCGCATCTTCCTGCGATAGCAAGGATCGAATCATCTGCTCCTTCCTTTTAGCATCTTCCTTGCATAGCTTCAATTGTTTCTCTGCATTTTTCATCATGCACTTGTCAATACTCGTAGTTGTGTACTGCAGGACTTTGGCCTGGTGGAGATCATTCCTTGCTTGAGTCAGTTCTTGCTCTGCTTTAGCCTTCAGGGCCAATGTCGCGTCCCTCTCCTTCTCGACTTTGCTAACCTTGTCTTGCACCCACCTGAGATCTCGCTTATGCTTGGTCGTGTCAACTGGTTCCCATAGCTTCATCTCAACACTGTCAAGAAGTGAGCTGAATACGGATTCTTTCAACTCGACAGTCATTTCCCATAGTTTGTCTAGTGTTTTCTTCATTGATTTGGGCCACTCTGGATCTACCCATTTGACAACATCGCAACTTCCGCCTTGCATCATTGCACGGTGTCCTTGACACCGTAGAAACCTCATGCCTACGTTTCGTCCTTCGAACACTACAAATTTAGCGGGCACATATCCATGTTTACATCCCAGAGGATTGTCTTTATCCGCTAAACCGTGATAATCGGAGTCATACATCGTCTGGTTGCCTAACACATCATACGCGCATGAGTAAATAGATTAGATCTAGCTCAAAAAATAGATAACTGGCCACATATGATAGAAATAGAGATGAGACGACTCACATCGAAATCACCGTCCCAGACATCACAACGTGTTTCCTCGCCGTCTCCCCTTGAACCCATGGCGAGAGGGGAGGGGTGGCTACCGGAGAGGGGATTGGGATGAGGCACCGTCGGCTTGCGGCTACGACAGGATGGGAGTGAAGTGGGGAAAGTGGCTTCGAGGGTAAGGAAGAGAAAAACGGGGCGGAAGAGAAGTAATGGGGACGTGACACTGGGATGTGGCCCACTGAACTCGTGAGACGTGACACTCGCAACAGGGGAGCACCCGGTGTTGCCAGTTTGTAGAGAGCAAGCGTGGCCAATCATGTCGCAGAACAGCCTACTCACGGATCGCTCTCAAGAAGACCAGCCCAATCGTCCAAGCGCCCCAGTCGAACGGTATGTAACAATCGTCAAGCAGAACAACTGTGTTAGGGCGTGCCTTCTAGAAGACTCGGTCTAATGGCTACCCATGCAATGACACTGGTGTATCCATATGTGGTTTGTGAAAAGAACACACATGCAATCACACTAGGTAGATCCATATGTGGTTTATGGAAGTAACAGACATGCAATGACTCTAGCTGTGATTCATGAAAAGAATAGACATGCAATGACACCGGTGGATCCATGTGTGGTTCACGAGAATAACACACATCCAATGACACTGGTGGATCCTTATGCGGTTCATGAAAAGAACAGAGATGCAGTGACACTGGGTGTGGTTCATGAGAAGAACAGACATGCAATGACATTGGTGGACTCTAGCTGTGGTTCATGAAAAGAACAGACATGCAGTGACACCGATGGATCCTTATGTAGTTTGTCTCTAGGAGCACACATGCAATAACACTGGGTGTGGTTCATGAAAATAACACACATGCAATGACACTGGGTGTGGTTCATGAAAATAATAGACATGCAATGACACTGGTGGATCCTTATGTGGTTTGTTTAGAGGAACAGACATGCAATGACACCGGTGGATCCATGTGTGGTTCATGAGAAGAACACACATCCAATGACACTGGTGGATCCTTATGAGGTTCATGAAAAGAACATACATGTAGTGACACTGGGAGTGGTTCATGAGAAGAACAGACATGCAATGACACTGGTGGACTCTAGCTGTGGTTCATGAAAAGAACAGACATGCAGTGACACCGATGGATCCTTATGTGGTTTGTCTAGAGGAAAACACATGCAATGACACTAGGTGTGGTTCATGAAAATAACACACATGCAATGACACTGGTGGATCCATGTGTGGTTCATGAGAAGAACACACATACAATGACACTGGTGGATCCTTATGTGGTTCATGAAAAGAACTGACATGCAATGACACTGGGTGTGGTTCATGAAAAGAACAGACATGCAATGACACTAGGTGTGGTTCATGAAAGAACAGACATGCAATGACACGGTGGATCCATGTGTGGTTTATGGAAGTAACAAAAATGCAATTACTCTAGCTGTGGTTCATGAAAAGAACAGACATGCAATGACACTGGGTGTGGTTCATGAAAAGAACAGACATGCAATGACACTGGTGGATCCTTATGTGGTTTGTTTAGAAGAAAACACATGCAATGACACTGGGTGTGGTTCATGAAAAGAATAGACATGCAATGACACTGGGTGTGGTTCATGAAAAGAACAGACATGCAATGACACCGGTGGATCCATGTGTGGTTTATGGAAGTAACAAACATGCAATGACTCTAGTTGTGGTTCATGAAAAGAACAGACATGCAATGACACCGGGTGTGGTTCATGAAAAGAACAGACATGCAATGACACTAGTGGATCCTTATGTGGTTTGTTTAGAAGAACACATGCAATGACACTGAGTGTGGTTCATGAAAAGAACAGACATGCAATGACAATGGTGGATCCATATGTGGTTTGTCTAGAGGAACACAAATGCAATGACACTGGGTGTGGTTCATGAAAATAACAGACATGCAATGACATTGGTGGATCCTTATGTGGTCTGTGAGAAGAACAGACATGCAATGACACCGGTGGATCCTTATGTGGTTCATGAAAAGATCTGACATGCAATGACACCGGGCGTGGTTCATGAAAAGAACAGACATGCAATGACACTGGGTGTGGTTCATGAAAAGAACAGACATGCAATGACACCGGTGGATCCATGTGTGGTTCATGAGAAGAACAGCCATGCAATGACTCTAGTCGTGGTTCATGAAAAGATCAGACATACAATGACACCGGGTGTGGTTCATGAAAAGAACAGACATGCAATGACACTGGTGGATCCTTATGTGGTTTGTTTAGAAGAACACACATGCAATGACACTGAGTCTGGTTCATGAAAAGAACAGACATGCAATGAAACTAGTGGATCCTTATGTGGTTTGTTTAGAGGAACAGACATGCAATGACACCGGTGCATCCATGTGTGGTTCATGAGAAGAACACACATCCAATGACACTGGTGGATCCTTATGTGGTTCATGAAAAGAACTAACATGCAGTGACACTGGGTGTGGTTCATGAAGAGAACAGACATGCAGTGACACTAGGTGTGGTTCATGAAAAGAACAGACATGCAATGACTCTAGCTGTGGTTCATGAAAAGAACACAGATGCAATGACACTAGGTGTGGTTCATGAAAAGAACACACATGCAATGACAGTGGTGGATCCTTATGTGGTTTGTTTAGAAGAACACACATGCAATGACACTGGGTGTGGTTCATGAAAATAACAGACATGCAATGACACTGGTGGATCCTTATGTGGTTTGTTTAGAGGAATAGACATGCAATGACACCGGTGGATCCATGGGTGGTTCATGATAAGAACACACATCCAATTACACTGGTGGATCCTTATGAGGTTCATGAAAAGAACATACATGAAGTGACACCGGGTGTGGTTCATGAGAAGAACAGACATGCAATGACACTGGTGGACTCTAGCTGTGGTTCATGAAAAGAACAGACATGCAGTGACACCGATGGATCCTTATGTGGTTTAACTAGAGGAACACACATGCAATGACACTAGGTGTGGTTCATGAAAATAACACACATGCAATGACACTGGTGGATCCATGTGTGGTTCATGAGAAGAACACACATACAATGACACTGGTGGATCCTTATGGGGTTCATGAAAAGAACTGACATGCAATGACACTGGGTGTGGTTCATGAAAAGAACAGACATGCAATGACACTAGGTGTGGTTCATGAAATAACAGACATGCAATGACACGGTGGATCCATGTGTGGTTTATGGAAGTAACAAAAATGCAATTACTCTAGCTGTGGTTCATGAAAAGAACAGACATGCAATGACACTGGGTGTGGTTCATGAAAAGAACAGACATGCAATGACACTGGTGGATCCTTATGTGGTTTATTTAGAAGAAAACACATGCAATGACACTGGGTGTGGTTCATGAAAAGAATAGACATGCAATGACACTGGGTGTGGTTCATGAAAAGAACAGACATGCAATGACATCGGTGGATCCATGTGTGGTTTATGGAAGTAACAAACATGCAATGACTCTAGTTGTGGTTCATGAAAAGAATAGACATGCAATGACACCGGGTGTGGTTCATGAAAAGAACAGACATGCAATGACACTAGTGGATCCTTATGTGGTTTGTTTAGAAGAACACACATGCAATGACACTGAGTGTGGTTCATGAAAAGAACAGACATGCAATGACAATGGTGGATCCATATGTGGTTTGTCTAGAGGAACACAAATGCAATGACACTGGGTGTGGTTCATGAAAATAACAGACATGCAATGACATTGGTGGATCCTTATGTGGTCTGTGAGAAGAACAGACATGCAATGACACCGGTGGATCCTTATGTGGTTCATGAAAAGATCTGACATGCAATGACACTGGGCGTGGTTCATGAAAAGAACAGACATGCAATGACACTGGGTGTGGTTCATGAAAAGAACAGACATGCAATGACACCGGTGGATCCATGTGTGGTTCATGAGAAGAACAGCCATGTAATGACTCTAGCCGTGGTTCATGAAAAGAACAGACATACAATGACACCGGGTGTGGTTCATGAAAAGAACCGACATGCAATGACACTGGTGGATCCTTATGTGGTTTTTTTAGAAGAACACACATGCAATGACACTGGGTGTGGTTCATGAAAAGAACAGACAAGCAATGACACTGGTGGATCCTTATGTGGTTTGTTTAGAGGAACAGACATGCAATGACACCAGTGGATCCATGTGTGGTTCATGAGAAGAACACACATCCAATGACACTAGTGGATCCTTATGTGGTTCATGAAAAGAACTGAAATGCAGTGACACTGGGTGTGGTTCATGAAAAGAACAGACATGCAATGACACCGGTGGATCCATGTGTGGTTCATGAAAAGAACAGACATGCAGTGACACCGGTGGATCCTTATGTGGTTTGTATAGAGGAATAGACATGCAATCACATAGGTGGATCCATGTGTGGTTTATGAGAAGAACACACATCCAATGAACTCTAGTGGATCTATCTTGGCATAATTTGATGTATTCCATGATGTATTTCATTGTACAAGACACTTTCCATTTTTATACTACTCAGTTTTGCCCTTGGTTTTATGTGGTACTACTTAGTTTTGCCCCCCTCTCTCTATATTTCGTAGAAGCCCAAACCTGTGCTCACCCTGTCTGCTACTCCCTGATTGGTTGTCACAGTTATCACGTGGATCGTGCGCACCAACCGTTGATTCTGTGCGATCCAACAATGATCGTTGCACACGTCGTGCCCTTCACAGTACAGCGTGAGACAGCACGGACGTCTCCCTCCGCGAGACTTCTACAGGAAGGAACACGATGCCGTCCATGGAAAAAGTCGTCGAGCGGTCATGTCAAGTTTAATCAAGTCTTAAAAGCCTACTACTGCTACTACAACTAATGCATAGGGCAACAGGGTCATCGAGTGCACGATTGTCGATGGGACGCTGCAATTTATTGCCACTTGATTTTAGTAAGACATATCCCATTTTACGCAGCGCTCTCAATCTCACTTCCAACTGGGCCCTACCGCTAGTAACTTTCATGAGTCAAGGGCCCCCCTCGAGTAGATCTAACGTTGCTAGAAATTAGTTCCGCACCACTTGCATGCTGTGGAATCGAGGTCTGCCATGAGCGTGTTTTCAATGCAGCTCTAAAGTGGAGATCGTGGCTGTTTCAAAAATAAGGGAACCCCAAAAAAGGGTGGAGATCGTGGTAGCCCCTGCCCCCCGCCCACCACACGTGTCCAGTCGAGGACTATGAACGGTCCGGTGTTTATAACCCCCCTCGACCTTCTTCTTCCATGAGCTCGTGTCATTTCCCCCTAGTCTGTCTAGTCCCAAGACCCCAATCTACACCTGCCGCGCGCGCCGAAGCTCCCTCGTTTGCACTACCTCCTTCCCTTGGTGCGCCATGAAGCATACGCGTGGAGACGATCCGGAGGTGAAGCCAGTTGAAGGCGCAGCAGCAGATGGCTCGGTCGTTTACAAGCAGGCAGAGGTGTCTTCTCTGGGCACGAACGCCGCTCGTCACCGCGTCGTCGAGGGTGCGAGCTCATCCGTCCAGCCAGTAGCCATCGCCGTCGAGCAGCAGGTGGTAGCCGTCGCCACCGAGCAGCTGGTGGTAGCCATCACTGCCGAGCAGCAGGTAGTAGCCGTCGCCGCCGAGCAGTAGGTGGCCGACAGCGTCGTGGTGCCAGCGGTAGATCTGGATGAGGGGCAGGCGGCAGGCGGAGGCAATCCGGTGATCTACATCGACGACCCCATCGCCGTTCAAGAAATCTTCGACGCAATCGCGGAATAATGATGAGTTCGAGGAGGAGGTCCCTGATGAGGAGTCCGAGGTACTACATTGCTAGCTTCTCTAGTCGCAGCCGCAGTTTTCACTGTTCATACATAGGATTTGCTCAATCGTGAATAGATTCTTTTTGCTCTTGAAGTAGGGTAGTATATATATGATTCGATCGGTTGATTGATGCATCTGCCGTCTAGTCACAAAACCCCAATCCGTCTAGTCACAAAACCCCAATCTGCTCATCTGTCATCTAGTTGAGTTTGCTAGTTGAGTGTTGATTTCGGTACACAGCAGGCCTATAACATTACATTTCTATTCCTTACTGATCCCAATGATTCAATTTTGCCCCAAAATAGTGCAAGGGCATCTGATGGTGTCGTTTTCTTAGGGATGGTTAGTGAACCTGAGGCAGCAATGCACATAAACAATATAGGTTGTGTTGTTGGTATTTTGGTTCCCCGACTCCATCGCTGAAAAAAATGAGGCCCTAATTTTTCTCTCATATGGAACCTAAATATATAATCTTTGTATTGTTTTTTATCTATGAATGCGTTGTATGATGCATTTGTATACTCCTGAATATTGTTTTGTATGATTACATTTCAATTTCTTATTGTGGCCAATGATTCAAATTTGCCCCAAAGAGAGGCAGACACGTTGGTGTCAAAAAATTTCAGGGATGAGTGAGCGAACCTGGGGCCATGTACAAGATCAATATAAGCTGTGCAATTGTTACTTGGTTCGCTTATGCCATATCTGTAAAAACTTATGAGGCTGCAATCTTTATTCTACATTCATAGAACTATGATATTTGAATTATCTATTCCATGCATTCATAGTTTATAAGAATTACATTTTAGTTTGTCACCGAGGCCGATGATTGAAATTTGCCCCAAAAGAGTTCAAGGGGAGACACGTATGATGGTGTCGTGTTTTAGGGATGGGTTGGTGAACCCGAGGCAGCAATGCACACAAACAATATAGGTTGTGTTGTTGGTACTTTGGTTCTCCAACTCCATCTCTGAAACAAATTATGAGGCCCTTGATTTATTCTCATATGGAACTACATATATAATCCTTGAATTGTTTCTGATCTTTTAATGATTGGTATGATGCATATGTATATGAATGGTTTTGATCATAAGTATTTTTGACATGTACCTGAAGATTAATTGTTTTTTAATTTATAATTACAATATTTAGGCTTGTTTTTGTACCTGACTATGTATATCCCTGAATATTGTTTTGTATGATTACATTTCAATTTCTTATTGTGTCCAATGATTCAAATTTGCCCCAAACAAAGGCAGACACATTGGTGTCAGATTTTTTCAGGGACGAGTTAGTGAACCTGGGGCGATGTACAAGAACAATATAGGCTGTGCAATTGTTACTTGGTTCACTTACGCCATCCCTGTCGAAATTTATGAGGCCTTAATATTTATTCTACATTCATAGAACTATGATATTCGAATTACCTATTCCATGCATTCAGTGTATAAGAATTACATTTTAGTTTATCACCGAGGCCGATGATTGAAATTTGCCCCAAAAGAGTTACAAGGGGAGACACATATGACGGTGTCGTGTTTTAGGGATGGGTTGGTGAACCTGAGGCAGTAATGCACACAAACAATATAGGTTGTGTTGTTGGTACTTTGGTTCGCCAACTCCATCTCTGAAACAAATTATGAGGCCCTAGATTTATTCTCATATGGAACTACATATATGATCCTTGAATTGTTTCTGATCTTTTAATGATTGGTATGATGCATATGTATATGAATGGTTTTGATCATAAGTATCTTTAACATGCACCTGAAGATTAATTTTTTGCTTTTTTATTTATAATTACAATATTTAGGCTTGTTTTTGTACCTGACTATGTATATCCCTGAATAATGTTTTGTATGATTACATTTCAATTTCTTATTGTGGCCAATGATTCAAATTTGTCCCAAAAGAGAGGCAGACACATTGGTGTCAGATTTTTTCAGGGATGAGTTAGTGAACCTGGGGCGATGTACAACATTACAGGTTGTGCAATTGTTACTTGGTTCACCTACTCCATCCCCGAAGAAACTTATGAGGCCCCTAGATTTATCCTACATTCACTCTGATGCAATTATTGGTCGTTGTGTTGAGATGAATTGATATATGAACCGATCAAACTATTGCTGAGATGCTTTATCTTTGATATCCACAGATATATTGTCTTACATATACATGTTGTCAATTCTTGAGTTGTAATACAATTCAATCATATGTATGAGTTCTAAGTTATGTTCTTAAAAATCAACAGGAGGATGATGATGCCTGGACGATAGCAAGGAATCCAGGACAACAAGAGCCGCTACGTGTTGAGGCGGTTACGGTGTGGGCTAATCCGGTTCCACCGTAGGGGGAAACTATTTTGCCCATTCTATGGCAGCGCAATCAACGTTGACCTCAACAGCATGATCTAGCACGCGGATGGCGTTGCCACAGGGGGAGGCAGAAGCCATAGGCCGATCACCTTGGCGCGGCACGCAGCCTACGGAAAATTCTTCCGGGAGTATGTCAGGACTGGCTTGTATCCCATCGACTAGGCTATCGCTGTCTCCTAATGATAAACCCCTACCCTGCTAGGCGTCTCTGTGTCTCGGCCTCCTGCTGCAGCCCCTGCTTTTATTTTGTTCTAGTTAATTATTACTTGTGTGTGGCATGTAAGACAATATATCCGTGGTGTCTTTGGTAAACCTTCTATATTAATCAACTCCTTTATATGGAGTGCCTTAAAGTTTCTAGTGTTCAATTATATTTACTGATCATGCCCATGCACACTACAAAATATTTCGAGTGCTCGATTATATTATAATTGTCAAGAAATACATCAACAAGTTAAATTGGTCGAAATTTTGTATTGAAGTAACTAAATGTATCACACACATAATAAACTAGAAACTAAAATCTAGTTCAAACACATAATGTATCACCACCACTTGTTGTCATCCTTGACTTGCTTCCCCTTCAACCGCTTGATGTCGCCACCGTCCCAAGATCCCTGCTCGTCCTGAAACCGCTTTTTGTCCTCCTCGCGCTTCTTCTCATGGGCTAGCTTGCAACCAGGGCATAGCTCTATTGCGAAAAACCCCACCTTAACCATCCCATCTTTCATGGTAATGAGCTTACTGTACAACTCGTACTCCATGTAGGCGTCTCTGGCTGCATACTCGAGGCGCACCTGGCTCATCGGCTTCGACTCCCAGTAGTCGTGATCGAGTCGCTTCAATTTCTTCAGTTTTTCATAGGATTTATTGATGATTTCCACTGCCAGATCACCCATGCCATCCTTCGCTAGGTATGATTTGATCTTGTACAGATTTTGGATGTCAATGTGGTGCCCCTCTGGGATTTTTATCAACGTACGAGAAAGCATAATTGTGTCATTTGTGATATCCACGCTAGTGAAAGTTATCCCTTTCCTACACAAGAACTCGACCAGAGCCGGACAATGCATCTCAGTTGGTTTACTCCTGCACTTAGATGGTTCTAGGGATGTAAGGGAACAAGGGATGCAGAAGTGGTGATCTCAAATTTAAATTTCACGTACCTGCAAAAGTGGTAAACGAGGACCTCCTCATGTATGGCGATTTGCACGACAACGATCTCTCGTGGAGGATTTTTTCGCTTATTTGCACGGGTGTACTCCAAGTCTAGCCCCACAAACTTGTGCTTCTCTTTCTCAAGCAATTTCTCAAAGCTGGCGAGAGTTGTATCCACAGTCGCTTCATCATTTGTGTACACCACTGTCAAAGTCGTGGTGCCATGGGCAGGGACCAAGTGGGTCTCTGTTGTGCGTTTCCCATCGTCCATGCCTACAAGGAAATGGGTGAAAGGAAATGCCTGCAAGGAACTGCCTGCGAGAGGAAGAAGAAGATGAACCGACGGTTCCAGAACAGAGGAAGAAGAAGCGTCCAGGAAAAATTGAAGAGGAATGACTGAGGAAGAGGAATGACTATAGAAGAAACGTGGTAACTGCAACTTTCAGTTCGAGAACTCACCGTGGTTACGTGGAGATCATGGCAGTGCCGATGGTTCAACAAGTGGGGCCAGTTCCTGCGAGAATATGAAATTAGTTGTGCATTTTTCTATGCGAGAAATTGAGGGTAATCATTTATACTTTGTCTTTCATAATTAAACACAATGAAGTTGGTACAGCCCAAGAGATTTGAACAAAAGAGATTTGCTAGTTTAACATACAACAACACTTACATGCCCAACATGGCAGAACTTGGAGAGCCCTAGAACTTGAGCTACCACAGAGACCTCGGCAGAGGTGGCAGAATTGGTGCGGGTGCAACCACGGCGACGGCGAGCTCGGATTCTAGAGGAGGAAAACAGAACCGAGCATGGTCGACAATGTGATAGATCTCACCGGGAACCAGTTCTCATCCCTACACCGTGCCAGGGGTGCATCCACGGTGAGGGCGAGCTCCGACTCGGGATGGGGAGGAGAGCAGGGCCGAGCAGCTTCGTCACATCCCAGCTCTGCGCCATGGCCACGACCACAGATTGGCGCTCCAGGGAATAAGACGCGTAATCGATGCAGGCGCCAACGCTGCAAGCCTATAGGGAGGAGAGCTGGGCCGAGCAGGTTCGTGCACGTCCCAGCTCCGCGCCATGGCTGCGACGCCCCATAGATTGCCGCTCCGGGGAAGAAGAAGACGCGTAATGGATGCAGGCGCCAACGCTGCAAGCCTAATTGACACCTAAGCGACGGGAGCGACATAACGGCGAGAACTGACAAGGGGGCCCCAACTTGATGGCCGTTAGCCTGATTTTTTGTATTGAAACGTAAAGTTGAATTCGTGCTGAAAAATACCTCTGAGTATTTGGCACACCAACTGTAGTCATCGCGGATGATTTCAGGGAACTTGGGTACCGCGTTGACTGGACATCCCAACTTTCGGGCCGCAAAATGATATTCTCATCCCCGAGGCCATGCACCTATGAGTCGACAAATCTGCCACCCAAGTGGATAGAACCGACACCCTAGAAGATTTTTTGGAGGCGCTGCTCTGGCTTCCACACTGGCCTCAAGGCCACGCAACCGAACGAGCCAACTACCCTGCCGCCCTTGACAACCAAGGTTGCCGCCCAAGCCATGACAAGCCACATTCCTGCACCATAGAGCTATTGCCACACCGCCTCCCGAGGTAGCCACCCCAGCATTTGCATCCTTCTCGAGGCTGCCACCTCGACATCCACCATCCACTAGCAACATAGCCATCCTTCCTAGCTTCCGTGGAGCTGTTGCACCGTGAGGGCCAAGAACTCCAAGGCGACGCCTCCAACAAGGTAGTGACAAATCCATCACCATATTGCCTACTCTGATGGAGCTTGGGTTTTCACCTAGAAGTCTTGGAACCACTCGTGTTTGTCGAGATCGAAACTCCACAAACAAGTCCATCAAGAAGGAGAATGACGCCCAAAGGCACCGTCATCAGCTTCACCAACCGAAGTCAATGCAAGGCTTACTCCCCAGAGATCAACCTAACCACGAAGCTCAGGGAGCGGCAAAAAAGGTAGCCCGACACCGTCATCTCCCACCGAACTCGACCACATGCTGCAGTTGTTGTGGCACCTCATGCCATGGCAGTTGCCATGCCAACCATATCATGTCACAGCCACCACTCCGGGGCCACCACCCTTACTTCCTCACTCCTAGGGGCACACCAAGCCGAATAAGGAGGAGCAAAAGGCCCCTGATCCCCCCTTGCTAACAGCCTATCAGGGCCTCGGTGACCAAGACATTGTCACGCTCGAGAGAGAGGAGGGGAATTGGAGCTCTGGAGGCTCAGAGCTATAGCTACACGAGAAGAGGAACATGACGATAAAAATAATTAGGGTTTTTATTTTGTGTGCCACCCAGCCACCCACTCCCATCCCTTTATTACAATAGTTTAAACACTAAACTTAATTAGGATGAGATTAATCTATTAACGAAGACATCCAGCCGTCTGTAGTGTCTGAAGCAGTAACCCAGAGCTTGCATCGTCTGATAGCTGATGAAGTTAGAGGGAGAGAAGAGAGGACCTGATGTTGCTCCCCCTTAACTCAAGACTTCAAGGCTTGAAAGATGGGAAGGTAGTTGTGATGTAGGTGATGTCTCTAAAAATAGCCATCTTCCACCGCATTTAAACATTGTTTTTGGTCAAGCAATTAACAAGAAACTCTCAATCCTTGCCACTAATGACTAATAATTGCAAAGATATGCAAAACCTTGCTTTGAATTGTGTTATGCAGGAAACATGCTTTTTAATGTGAAATCAGGAGTCATAATGAAGGTTTTTGAGGAAGTCCACACGACAAAGTAATTGTGGAGTCAATTCCAGGCGTCAGACGTCGTAACAACCACTTGTATGGGTAGGGCCCGCCCGTACTATCCATTCGTACCATGTGGCGATGACTTCGTCTCGTCATACCCTACAACTTTCATGAAGATGCCTATATATTTTCAGGCTCCAGCCGTTGGCTAGCGAGCCGCCATTCCCAGATTGCATCACAACACCACCAAAGGAGATCCACACCATTGTTCATCCATCCATCATCCATCCCCTCCATTAGTCATAGACATTGCTTTGTACTTTAGATCTCCTTGTGATTCGGTGACCATTATAAGAATATTTGATTTCAATCTAAGTATTTTGCACAATGTTTTCTATCCTTGATCTTATTGTTATGAGTGAGTAGTCCTCACTGGCTGCGGGTTAGGGAGAAACCTCGTAGCAATTATGTGCATCTACTTCATGGGAGCATTGTGTATTGTTTGAAATAGCGATTTGTATCTTTTGTTTCTTTGTCTCTTGTCTCGACCTGTGGACTTGTAGGTACCCAGTATCCCATAGATTGATAAAGGCTTGAGGTGAGATACTTGGCTAGCGGCAATCTCATAAGAACCCTAGTGAAAGAAAGGGTAGTACGGTCTTCGCTTAGCGACCTTCGAGATCACAACAACATCACCACTTAATCCTTTGATCTATGTTTTACACTTAATAATCGTTTGTAGCCCGTTGCTTTGTGGTGCACTCGGTTGGATTAGAAGACTTTTGTTATGCTCGCTGCATCACAGGGGCTCTAGTATATTAGGATATGTTGCCCATACGAGATTATCACTATTAAAACTTTACACATGAATGTGCTTATTATTATTATATTTCATCCCATATGTTGTGCAGCTGCAAGTGGATCTTCAACCCTGGCCTATCTCCATCCATTGATTCAAACCACTATAAAAGTAAACTAGATTGGTCCGGTAAAAAAAGGTAAAACAAAAAAACAGAGTCTTGTAGATGTGTCCTTTTTATTTCCTTTTAGCATTGCTTTCCAAGGTTCGATTAAACCTAGGTCTTCTAGGGAAAAAGTTATTATACTACATCCGTGAATCCGGATCAAAGGTATCAACTCTTTTTCTTGCACCGTTGCCGGCAAGCAATTTTGCTATCCTGGTGAGGTCACTAGAGACCTTGTTTTTAATTTTATTATGGTTTGCAGTTTTATTCTTGTTATTAGTTTACTTTCTAGTTATCTATTTGAAAACCCAAAAAATTAGTGACTTGTTATTTGTTTTCTTTACTTAAAATACCAAAAATATAAAGAGTCATGGCTCAAAAGAGACTTGGGGAGTATGCTACTCCCACTGATAATTTCATCCGTGCACCTATCACTCAGCCCGCTATTGATGCGGAAGCATATGAAATTAAGCCTAACCTTTTAAGTTTGGTTCAACAAAACCAATTTGGAGGCTCATCTTCCGAGGATTAAGGTTTGCACTTAAATACTTTTACTGAAATTTGTGACATGATGCGTATTAAGGATCTAGATCCAAATGCTGTTAAATTAAGGTTGTTTCCTTTTTCTCTTAGGGAAAAGGCTAAGGACTGGTTGCTAGCTCTACCTAAGGGCACTATTAAATCTTGGGAGGAATGCACTAATATGTTTATGACTAAATTTCCCCCTAGCTAAAACAATGCAACTAAGATCCAACATTACAAGCTTTGACAAGAAGATCGCGAGCCACTAGCGCTTGCATGGGAAAGGATGAAAGAAGCCATAATGAACTGTCCTAGTCATGGGATGGAAGAATGGCTTATATTATATTTATTTTATAATGGCCTTAACCCAATGTCTAAGTCTATGCTAGATACTGCAGTAGGAGAAATAATCATGGGAAAGCAAGTGAGTGTTGCAAAGAAATTACTTGATGATATGTAATATAACCATGCCCAATGGAATGTGGAGAGAACCTCGAAAAGGGTGAGTTCAATCAGCGAGGTAAACGATGAAGAGCTTACATCTAAGTTACATGATTTACTCAACATAGTAAAGGGTAAGGAAGATACCCAAGTTAATGCCATTGCTACCGATGTTAATGATATTAATTTTATAGCTTGCACTCTTTATAACCCTGCATGGAAAAAACCAAAATTATGCTTCTAATGTTCAAAAACATTACTCTAATTCTACAGGAGCTCCTTACAATAATTAGGATAATCATAATGGAGCAAATCATGGCAATCTCTTGTTTGAGCAAACCGTTAGAACTTTTATACAAGCTTAAACCGAGCAAAATAATATGCTCATTAAAATCACGAAGAACCATGAAAGTTGTATAGGAAAATTATCTAACCAAGCCGTTGCAATTAGAAATGATGTGCAGGCTCTACAGGAAAGGACAAAGACCGTGTAGTCTCAATTGCGCAAGGTAGCGGAGAGCCAAGTTCTCATACTAGCAAAATTTGCTGGAAGCCTGGGCCAAATCTGGTGGAATCCCTCAAGATGATGAGGGTGGTAACAAATGAGGAAAAGCCTGAAGACCTAGATTATAGCAACGCACCAACACCAGAATATACCATGGAAGATCTACTCAAGATGGTCATTGTAAAGAATCCCGGTATAGAACAAGGTAATGATGCTACGTACCAACATTTTATTCAACAAGTAGCATCTAAAGTTCGTGATTTAGAGATGGAGTATAAGAGACTAGCTGATAAGCTTCTTGCTAAGCAAGATGATATATTTGAGCCCACTATTAAAATTAAGGTGGGGGTTAATGAGATATCTGCACTTTGTGATCTTGGTGTAAGTGTCTCAACAATTTCCAAAATACTATTTGACAAGTTAAACTTGGGGCCATTTGCAATTACTGAATTAAGACTCCATCTAGCGGATTCAACTTATAAACAAGTTGTTGGGATAAAGGAAAATATAGTTGAAATTAAAGATAGTCCGTGCTTATTGATAATGTTATTGTGGACATGCATGAAGATCCCATAGCACCTATAATCCTAGGTAGGCCCTTCCTAAGAACTCTTAAAGCACTAACCAATTTGCATGAAGGGAATGTGAGAATAGGACTACCATCTAGAGATCCTTTTATAGTCCACTTCCCTAGAAAGAACAAGGCCAATCCTAATGATGATGATGGTATAATTACTTTGAAAGCCAATTACTTTGGAGTGGGTGTTCCACTCATTAAACCTAAATGATCACCATCTGGGTCAAGCTAATTGACCTTAACTAGAAGCTTTGCATGGGAGGCAACCCATGTGAAATAAAAGTTTTTACTCTTGTGTTAGTTTCGTTTTCTTTGTTTGTTTTGATTCGTTTTTGTTTTTAATAAAGAGTGTTCAAGAAGACCTTTGGAAAGAGGAGAAGAAATAAGGTAATACTCTATCCTTTATTTTTACTAACACATGGCCTAAGAAGTATTGCTGATTTTTATGAAGTCTATTTGTTGTTATCTTATCCTTTGATAAGATGTGTAAAGATGCACGAAGCTACTAATCAAATTCTTTAAGTTTTTTAGCTCACTGGCCGCATAACGACCAGTGGTACGGCCGGAAGGGACCATACCGTGCGCCCGTACCAACTGGAGGCATTGGAAAATAGAAACTTTGATTTTTTTTGCCGCAGGACACAGGAGTCGTAACAACCACTAGTACAGGCGGACGCGCCCGTACGGCACGCCCGTACTGTATCCTCGAGCAAAACGTCAGATCTCAAGCAAAGAAACTAAATGTATAACCACCAGTAGTACGGGCGCGTGCGACCGTATTGCGTGCTCGTACCGAGTGCACCGGTAGACGGGATTTGTCACCCCAAGGTATGTCACCCAGTACGGGCGGGCTCCGGCTATACTGCTCGCCCGTACCATGTACGCGGCTGCCATAACACCATAAAGAGGTAACCTAAAAATCCCCAAAACAAAAAAATTCTCTTTATTGTTCCTCCAAACTACAAACCACCTCCATTAGATCATCAAAATTACTCAATCTTTCTTTGTTTCCTCGCACCCAATCGATCTAAGGTATGATTCTCCTCCGATCGCCAACTTATTTGAACTAAAGCTTCACTCAATAATTTATCATTGTCAATCTAGACTTAGGTCCTGTTCTTGATCTAATCTTGATATTGAGAATGCTCAATATTATTTTTAGAGGAGTTTCTTTTGTAACTAGCGTAGAGGATCACATATGCTTTGTTTCTATTGGAATAAAAATTTATTAGAATTTTTACTTTATTTTGTTTTAGATGAACACGAGGAGCCGTACACGTGCGATGGTTGTGGAACCTTCCGCACCACCCGTTGATACGTTGAGCCCCGAGTCATTTGGTATCGAGTTCACCAAGGAGTTTCAACTGAATCGTTCGACCGTCTCAAGCTCCGAGAAATCAAGTCCACCAAGTGGGCGTGACCCTATATCCTGAACCAACTTGGCATTCGTGCTGATTTTGATTTACTTTGCAACAATGTTTGTTTGTATGACTTTGTCTTCCTGGATGTCGCCACTTGACGCTTGAGTTCCTTGGCACCTTGACACATACAGTGGGCTCTCACTATTGTTCCGAGGATCAAATGTCTGGAGTTGACCGCATCAACTTCCGTCTTATGAACTATGAGTACTCCTTGACACTCGACCAATAGGCTCAATGTTTTGGGTTTGCCAACAACACCACCGACATACACTCCTCCACCTTTGTTTTAAACCCTGCACCTTGGCAGTACTTTGATTTAATGAGAATTTGTGGAAACATACCTAAGGGGAACAACATTGATCATCCTACTATTCGCTAGTTGTTTTATGTTATTGATAGCACCTTGTAGGCACGTGGTGAGTTTACTAGAGTCAATAAGGAGGACATGATGATCCTCGTAAAATCTACTATTATTAATTGTAACTTAATTCCAAATTTAGCCGCCCTTCTTATGTTTTACCTTAAGCATTAGGCTCTACAATCTTGAGGACCCATATGCGGAGGAGTTGTGACCATTCTTGCACGCGCACTTCACATAAACCTAGGTAATATCCAACTGTTGACATGAAGTAACTGTGTCGGATTTTCTACTCTAAGAGCAAGTGGTATGATTTCTAGAACTAATGGTAGACACTTCTTTGATATACTTGGAGCGGATCACTTGATCCCAACTCCTTTGCCTAATGGTCTATTCTCTATTGAGGATGGATATTTGCATTTTGATGCGCAGGTTGAGGCAGGTCTACCCGATCAAGAAATACCTGTGGGGGAGGAGAAGATGAAGAAGTAGAACAAGAAGGACTTGAACAAGATGTGCATACACCAAACTACTACACCACCTATGAAGATATTTATGCACTCAAAGGAAACATCCAAAACATGAACAACCTCTCCATCAATCTTCGAGATGCTTCTGCAAACCTCGCCACCTAGTTTCATGATTGGAGTAGCCAATGGAACATGGGGAATTATCCACCGCCACCACAATGAGCAACAAAAGGACTTGCAAAGCCTAAATTTGGGGATGTGTTCCCTCGGCAATTTTACTTGTGTAATAACGAGGTTGTACTCCAGCTCCTTGGGAGCTTTGAAACACACGTGTTGGCTTGTTCCAACACTTTGCTTTTTTCGTTTGCTTTTGTTTTTAGTTTGCTTTTGTTTTTCCTTTGTTTTTATTTTCTTAGTTCCTTGCTTAGTCCCAAGTTATTTTCTATTCTTTAATCCCCATCCTCAAAAATACAAAATGATTTTTTTGTTTTTCCTTTTTTCGTAAATGTGGATTCACACTTTTCCTCTTTGCTTTAATATTATTATGGGAGTAATCGTGCTTGAGTTTTGAAGGAACACATCCCTATAAGGAAGAGGATTATGAAGTCACTTATAAGAGGTATGTCTTACGTCTCCCACTTTTGAAGTTTGAGTTTTTTTATCTTAGTTGGTTGATTTGTTAAGATGCCATGCTAATAGGAGTGATTTAATACAGGTAGAATAGAGCTTTTTATTGGTATGATGATTAGTTGTGGAAGCTTTTGCTCTAGTTCTTTTAGCTAACCGAGTCTTGCCTTGGAAATAATATTGCCAAATAAGTACAACAAGAAAAATTCTCTAATTTACGACTTGTTTGATGAATGATTGTCTTGAGAGTATACCCTTGAAGATACTTAACCCCATAGATGTTTTGATAGTCTTGACAACACTCTTGAAAGGAGTTGTTTGGTTGAAATGAAGTCTAGTGGTAATTGTGATGCATGCCAAAGCTAACCTTGTGGATCAAACCGTGGTACTAGCATAAAAACAGAGAAGGAGAAAAGGTTCTATGTTTCTCATGCACACCTTTGGGATGCCAAAAATCTGCTAGCTTTTGAACAATCTATGGTATAACCCCGGATTTCGGCTATGAGTTGATGACACGAGTGGTATATGTGTCAATATATGAGCAAAAGTATTGGTACTCTCAAAGGGTGTGCAAGAACTTGTAAAATAAACAACCAATGTTCATTAAAAGAGGAAGAAAAAGAAAAAGATATGTATATGAAGATCCACATAACAAGTCCTTGGCATGGTCTCGTTACTACTTTATGAATTTTATTGAAAGACAATGATTGAATTAGAAGTGTTTTTGATAGACGTAATCTATTGATATGGGTGTAAATAAGACACTTCACTGATATGCTACTTTGGACATAAACTCTCTTACTCAATTATGATCTTAAAAACATCCTAGTGTTCCTTGGCAAGCTAAGAGTTAACTAGAAGAATTGGATTGATTACTACACTTCTAGTTATTTATACTTATATTAAACTTTACTCTGATTGGCTTGACTTACCGAAGCTTATATAGTATTCTTGTCATCTCTCTAACTTTAATAAGCTTCTCAAATGGATGACGTACCGAGGACATATGACTACTAACCGTCAGTGAATTCTTATTCTTGTTGTTTCAAGTTTAAATGTTGAATTTCTTATAGTTCTTTTGTTTCTTGTTGCTCGAGGGCGATCTTTGGGGAGGTTGATGGCTCTAAAAATATCCATATTCCATCACGTTTAAATAGTGTTTTCGGTCAAGCAATTGACAAGAAACTCTCAATCCTTGCCACTAATGACTAATAATTGCAAAGATATGCAAAACCTTGCTTTGAATTGTGTTATGTAGGAAATCATGCTTTTTAATGTGAAATCAGGAGCATAATGAAGGTTTTTGAGAAAGTCCACACGCCCAAGTAATTGTGGAGTCAATTCCAGGCGTCAGACGCCATAACAACCACTCGTACAGGAAGGCCCCACCCGTACATTGTCCGCCCATACCATGTGGCGACGGCTTTGTCTCGTCAAACCCTACAACTTTCGTGAAGACGCCTATATATTTTGAGGCTCCAGCTGCCGATCAGAGAGCTGCCATTCCTAGATTGCATCACAACACCACCAAAGGAGATCCACACCATTGTTCATCGATCCATCATCCATCCCCTTCGTTAGCCATAGTCATTGCTTTGTACTTTAGATCTCCTTGTGATTCGGCGACCATTGTAAGAATATTTGATTTCAATCTAAGTATTTTGCACAATGTTTTGTATCCTTGATCTTATTGTTATGAGTGAGTAGTCCTCACAGGCCACGAGTTGGGGAGAAACCTCAAAACAATTATGTGCATCTAATTCATGGGAGCATTGTGTATTGTTTGAAATAACGATTTGTATCTTTTGATTCTTTAATTTATCTCTTGTCTCGATCTAGACTTGTATTGGTTCTCTCAAAGAGCATACCACTTCATGTTGTAGTATACTATAGTCGTTGACATAACACCAATGAAACACCATTCACTAGTATTATATCCCTCAAAGTGGTACAACAGAAACATAGCGGGCCCAAGACAGGACTAAAGGTTACAACTCGACTCTTTACAAAATATCCAGAGAAAAAACTAGGTTAAAGAGGAAGAAAACATCTTCTTGCAAAGAAGAACTAGAAAGAACAACTCAGAACTTACTTGTGACTAGTATCTAACTAATTGCTTGCCATTGCTCCTATTGCAATGCTCTACAGAAGTAGGTTTTATGGCTAGAGAATATACTCCTATCTAATCAGGAACTTCGTCTTAGTGGATGCATATGTTGACTCCGATGACTTTCTTGAAGAGCTTGAGCTTCCGCTGAGGGTTTCTTGAGCAGAAATTGATGTTGGCATCATCTTCAACGGCTTACATCCTAGCAAGGGTTAAGAAGGTACAGTTGAGTACGAGCGTACTCAGCAAGTTCACTAAAAAGGAGTGTATGATGCACTATCTCTATAGCCATAGACCAAAGGTCATAGTCAATGCAGGTTTACGTAAACATTTCTTCAAAGGTTGCTTTTATTCTGAAAACTATGTCCAACAGCCTTCACAGGTTGACTAGAACTTTCATGGAGTTCCTTTCCTGCTGCGTTCGTAGCTCCTTTCCGGAAAAGGGAGTAACATGTCACAATTCTTACACTCTACAGAGGTGTGTTACTTTACCCATAAGAGATCAAATCCTTGTTGCACAACGGGGCAGCTTATTCCCGTCCACAATTCCATGATGTGGGGCCAAGTAGATGTTCCAAGCAAATCACTGCCCACTCCGTGATCTCGCATGCCCCCTTTGTGTACGCCATGCCCACATATTGAATTATGGCAATGGTTAGTACAAACCGTTATAGATGTCAGAACTACCATGGGACATTGAGGGATCCCACCCATATGCTGCATATCCTCTATGAATTACATACTCACTCTACGAGGATAATAGCCATGGCCTGCACATCCGGATTCATGCGAAAGGAAGAAGATAAAGCTAACTTTCCCGTCCCATTCCAAGTCTTATGGTTAACGCGTAATATACGGTGCTAGAATCACTGGCGACATTGGTTGTTAAGCCCTAGATGATGTATTCCTGTGCAATGGTATTCCAAGTGCCAGAATTAATAGATTAGCTAATCACCCTGGATCAGTAACCAATAGTTTACATTATTATCGAAAATAGTGTTTTGTGTCCTTTTTGAAATGCAGGTGATGACAACATTTGGGTTACAAGTATTTGATAGAAAATAACCAAAGGACATGAGTAAGTGTTAACTTGCCTTTTGTGATTGCAAGATTACGCACTCACGGTCTTTAGAACTATAGAAGGTCCAGTATCTGAAATCAACATCATTGGTCCGGTAAGGACTAATGTTTAAAGAAGCAATATGCAGTTATGCATATGTAATGTAATGCATTTTTTAAAATCCCGAGATAATTCCCCAATAACATGAATGAGTTTAATTTAGGTAGTGCTATTAAGATTTAGTTATTTTCAAGTTTACTTCACAAGTAATAATATATCTTCAAAGCATTTGGGAGTTTTTCATGCAAAGTATATACATGAAGTATAATAATTTTCTAAGATTGAGGTGAATTACTATTTGGTAATTATGATGGCAGTTAATGTGTTAAGTCGTTGAGAGTTAAATGACTTGTTATAAGGTTATGGTTTGAAGTGGCAAAACGAATAACTTTTGAGGAAAAGGTTTATTTAATAAGGTTTAACCAATCTTTCTGGTTAATAGAATGTGATTGATGTCGTTTGCATTTGCTTGAATTGTTTGAGATGACTTATGGCTTAATTGAAACAAACCAAAGTTAAATATAAACAAACTTTAGATAAGATGTTTATGACTGTTTTTACCAAACTTAACTATAAAACTAGAAGTGAATATTAAGGTGTGGTGTGTTTAGAACATTATCAAGTTCTAGGGTTTTGACAAGAACATGGATGTGGGATCATTCACTTTCAATTTAAGTGAATTATAAGTTTAATAACATGCAACTTATTAATGGGAGCATAATTAGATGATCTTAGCAATTTGTTAGGATTTGAACTTATGTTAAGAATGATTAAGAGATAAATATCATTCACCCACAATATAGATGAATGATGCATAATGTTAGTTTAAAGATGGTTGGTTTAAATTGGATTTAAAATTCTAAAAGAGTTTTATAAAGTAAATAGTTTACACCTAAGTTTTATTATAGAACCAAATTATGGCTTCGGAATTAGTATTTAGATATAAAAGCTTTAAGGTTTTATATAGAATTGTGATTATTTCTTACTTAAGAAATATTTCTAAATAATTTACAAAATAGTTTTTGTATAAAATAGATAATTATTTATTACTTTGAAATCTTAAAAACCTTTGGAATAACATCTTTAATATTTTTCTAGTGGAATATATTTATTAAAGATCTTAAAATGGTTTTTATTTATTTTTAAGTATTATTCTTATTTTCATAAAATTCTACAAAGGAGTATGTGTCTCTTAAATGTTTGCTTCAAGTTTTATTTGTAAAAACTTGAGTTAGTATTTTTATAAAATAGTGAATTGATTTTATACACATAAATTATTTTTATTGATTTTTAGGACTTTTATTTATTTTATGATATTTCATTTGGAATTTAATAGTGTTAATATTTATTTGCATTATATCAAACTTAAACAAGTAGATTTGCATTTTTATGAAGTAGAGATTATTTTTTAGATCATTTTAATATATCATAATTGTTTTTAGGATTTGCCTATATTGATAAGTTTAGTTGTATTTTGGTAATCTTCTAAATTCTTTATTGATTTATTTCTAATTCTGGATTCTATTGGGGCGGTCCTGCGAGCTAGCCCAGGCTAACTTTCGGCCCACCTGGCCTAGTCGGCTCGAGGTCAACCTTGACCCCGGCCCATACCCTCTCTCCTCTCCTCACTCCCGCATCTTCCATTAGGAATGATTTTCCTAATGGAGTTGAGGCTGATGAAATAGCTCAATAGCTTTCATTATTTAGATTTGCTACTGGGGTACCTTTACATGAGAGTGTGTACAACAGTGAATTCTTGATAGCATGTTCTGTTGTACCCAAATATTTATTTGATAGAAATGGATTCATTTACTAAAGATGGTTTGTATGATAGGTACCCATGATTTAATGATCTCTAGCTAGTTTAGCTAGAGAAATAATTTAAGGTAACATGAGATGTCCATAAATGTTTTATGCCTAGTTTGGGTGGTTTTGTGGTTTGGCTAAGCTCTATGGCTGTTGTTTGCATATCTACCACTGTGATGCCTCCCTCTGGAGAGTACACAGAGGTAGCTATCCACAAGTAGCTGGCTGTTGGGATTAACTTTCTAGGAAACTTCTAATTGGGATGCCCATGATGCTAAGGCTGAGGCTAGTTTTTAAGTACAACAGATTTGATTCTAAAGGGTTTGTGTTTAAACAATTCAGTGGCTTCTCCTGCTACTACAAGATCTGCTGTTGTGGTGCCTCCCATGTGGAGTGTGCACAACAGTAGCTCAAAGTGGTATGATCTGTTGTTGTTTGTCTCTGCCATGGATGCATGGTCTAAGGCTTTATTTGCATATAAGAACATATATTCTTGTGGCTACTATAGCTCAATGATGAGCCTTGCATAGCATTTCTATGCAACTCTTAGAGCTCTCCTATTCAAAAATCTTTTTGCACAGACTGGTAATAATAGATGCTATGATTTGATTTAAAGATGGATACTCACCTGATATTGTACAAGTTACTTGGAACTTGGTAAGTATGTGCTTGATCTATTGGCTACTCTCATCCTTGTACTAAATCTACTCTTTGGCCTTCTTCTCCTGGATCTTCTCCTGGCTGGTCTCTCTCTTTTTGCTATGGTTGGTTATCTTGATGGTGTGCTTGCAAAAGTAAGTGTATGGTTTCCTAGTGGAAATGTGGAGATGTGGTGCTGGGTAATGTGGTTCCTTGGATATGGAGTGAAATGAATAACTCTAGGGCTAGTGTTGTCCTGCATCTGATGCTCTTATCTCCTGTGTGCCTTCCTCTGAAGTGTGCACAGCACAGAGGTTTGCATGGATGAGTATGCTGCTTGCAAGTGGGCCTTTTGGGGTTAGAGTTTCCATGTTTGCAGTTCTGTTACTTGTGGATGAGCTCAAGCAGAATTACCCTTTCCCAATATTTCTTGGGGTTTTTACCTCTTATCTATTTACTACTTTATAACCAAGGTGAAACTTGCTCCAACCTATGATGTGGTGCTGAGGCTAAAACACTGATAATAATGGATACTAAATGGTCTATTTATTTCCAAGTCGAGGATGATTCTGGCTTAGCAACTCTCTGCCAGTCTGAGAGTTTACTAACCCCAAACACCCCTCTCTCTTGTTTTCATTTCCTTTGAGTTGTTTTGCAGGGATCAAAGTGAAGTGTATATGAAGAAAAGAATATACAAGAAAATAGCTTAGGATTTTCTATTTTCTTTTTGTTGCAGTTTTCCTTTTTATTCCCGAATATTGTAAAGATAGTGTAATATTATTGTACAATGTTAATAAAGCTAAAGTTTCTTGCTTATTGTAATTTGGATACTGTAAATGTTCTAACTTATTCATAAAAAAATTAGTTTATTTATTATTTCCATGTTCATTTCCTATTTAGTTATTTCCCTTTACTTTACTTTTAGTCTTAAATTTTTAATACAGTATAATTATTTGTATATTATAAGAACTCATTTATATGGTTATGTTTGATATTCAACTTCATTTACTAATTCATTTCAAATTCTATTTGAATTCAAACATATCTTTTGATTTTCAAATTTGAATGGCTCTTCCCCCTCAAAAGCAAACATACAATAAAGGTCATGTTGAAATCTATCGCACTTGCCCGGATGCTTCCATCAGAACAAAATAGATCTCTATCCCTCTACACTCTTTTAGCTTTGCGCGAAAATTCTCCGGATTTTCTTATGCATGAATGCAATGCACAAACATGTGTCTTGACTATTTCCAGGTGCTAATCCCGGGATCTTACAGTCTCCCCTCTAAAACTCAACTTCGTCCCCGAAGGTCGTACTCTCTTGGTAGGACTGACTTTTCTAGAACCTGGTGGTTCTATAAATCCATGATGAAGATAACTGGTGTACCTCCAATCAAACCTTTCCTTAAATTCTCTTATGATTTAAAATAAGCCAACTACTGATCCAATGTGATACATGGACTACTGTTGAATCTAGTCTTGTTGCCCTGATCAGATCCTCTCGAGTATCTTTGGGTTAGGCATCTATTCAAGAAAGGTTTGAGTTCTAGAAAGTCTCAATTAGGACAAAATTTGGCTTTATACATTGACCAACTATAGCATGGGTTCCAACATTAACTTATTCATGGTATACTTAGTCCTTATGGCTACTAGGGATGTTTTGGACTCATTTAGTCCAAACCACTCTTGGTTTCCTATTCTTTGTTATAGGTCTGATTTGGCACTTGACATCCAACTAGGAGGATTTTGATTCAATGTTACCTTCTATTCGTGCCTTCAATGTTAACCTACCTTATCTTATTCGAGCTTTTAATCTTATTAAGGACTCACTAAGTTCCTTAGTAACATCTTTCTAACTTTGTCAACTTCCTTTTATTGCTAAGCCGAAGGTCCCCCCTTACTGCCTTGAGGTTTAGGTTTCAATTTTTCTCAGGTCATACCCTCGAGAGTCTCATTATCCTGATGAAAATAAGGGTTATCTAAGTCATAGTTTAGAATTTCTCCTTACTTAACTCCAGATATCGGATTGCAATACTCCTTTATTATTTACTCTCCCCCTTGGAGTTTCCTAATGGTCTCTAAGCTACATGTATAATCATCATTGACTCTGTAGTTGGGATATTGGTTTCTGTCTAGCTTATACTTTACCTTTACCAAGTCTCACGAGAGAATCTGCGGTATATCCACAGGGTTGTGGATCTCCGAAATGAATCTCCCAACATTATTTGTCTTATTTTTAACCTTTTGGACATTTTATCACTAATAAACCCGATTTCGCGAAACGTCTCGAAAGTTGTTCGCTTAAATTTTATACTTATTTATGTCTCTCTTAACTTAGGCCAAGTTTTATGCTCTTTAAGGCATACCAAGACGACCTGATTTACTAATCTGCTAGGATACCAGCTACAAATACCAGCTGTGGATCCTATTAGGTGTATGGATTACACTCTACGGATTTTCTACTTGTTACTGGCATTCTCTTTGAGTTGACAGAGCTTTAATACCAATTTTGTTCCAAGGCTTCTTCTTTGCACCCTTCCAAGTTACTTCCATGAACTTGGTGCAACTACTTCATTAGCTTCTAGCAACACCACCTAATTTGAGTGAACTTAATTTCATCCCTTCCTGTTGCTCCACACCTTTTTAGCACTAATATTCCTTTCTATTACCGACTATTAATGAGTTGGGATTAATCCATCCTTCAAAATAGTGTTGATAGTCCCTATATTTGGCTTCACTCTTCACGCAAGTCTTCATCTTGATCTTTAGAACTCATTACTCCCTTACACGAATTCCCTTTTCTATCTAGGTATATAACATCAAGTAATAGCGTGATGATGCAACATGCATTTGCACATCAAGTCAAACTTCATGCACAGATCTAGTCAATCAAGAATATCCAAGAAAAAAACCAATGAAACCAAATAATACACAAACATATACCATGTATTAAACGTAGACCTTCAAAATATTACTTCCAACTACGGTAAGACACTCCCTTTGTAAACTTCCTCTTTATGTCACAAGAGATCTCCTTGGCTTTGTGAGCATACTTCTCACTTATTTTTAGCAACCTCTTCAAACTCTACAATACGCATTACTCAATATATACTTTATTCAAGCACTCTATGCTACAACTCATTTCTCACTCTACCATCGTCTTCCCCCTTCAGTGCTTCTTGGATTTCTGCCCATGATGGCAAGAAGCCTGACGACTTCCTTCTGGTGCATAAGAACATCCAGTAGGTGCATAATCTTGATTTGAAGTACCAAGGTTGAGATTAGCCATTGAAAAATTACTAACATACTCATGATCTTATTCAGGATTCTTCTGTCCTCCTTCAAGCGCATCTTCAAAGTAAGAGGTATTCTTTGCTTTTTCCCTAATCTAGTCACACCTATTTGTGTAGTAACTACCAAGACATCCTTCCAGATCAATGGGATTGTTACTACCCCCATATGGACCATATGGCTCCATAACATTGTAACTGGTCTCTACAGCTTTACCAGATCCACAGGGTATAGGTTTTCACATGGTTCCATCATAATACTAGTCTTCCCATCTAGTATTACCTCTAATGGCATTATTGGGGTTGCGTGCATTCCAATTTCCTGTTCCTCCTCGTATTTGGTCCACGGGTTTACTGGTTTCTGAAGTTCAACTTGATAATAGGCGTAGACTTCAAAGTATGGGTCATCAAACTCCATTTCTTTAAACACCTCCCCTGAGAAGACTAGTTTAGGATGCTTTTCTTCTTTATCTAACTTCTTTATACGTGCCATTGCCTTTGTAGGATTAGTAAAATCCTCAATGATAGTGTCCAACTCTTGAACTAGCACTTGATGAGTGTTATGGAATGTGTTCAGTAAAGACTAGTAACGATCCATATACTCTATTGCCAGAGTAGGTTTAGTCCTTACCAGAGCAGAATGATCTAACTTCGGATCAGAACTAAGGGTTTCGTGAGGTATAGTAGTATAGGTAGTACCTACCAGTGCCTTGGAATTCTGTTCCCTTATCATGGTTATGGCTGATACTACTGCAATCTGATAGGCTATCGTCATACATCTTGCTTCTCCCGATGGCATTTCTCCATGCACTCCCAACTTCTTGGATAACATGCTCATAACATGGTGCTTGGCTAATACCTGCCCATCATAGAAACTATAAACCTTGATGAGAAGTCGAGATTCGCAGTCCAAACTCCATAGAAGTTGTCTTAGAGTGATAGTCCAGTCATCTACATAATCATCTAAGGTCTTGTTCAGTACTTGAACATTCCGGGGTGGATACCTAGGTGCCATCTTGTACTGTAGAAATTATCATCAATCAAACTAAGTTAAAACTCATTGTTTATAACTTGAATATGTATCATAATAAAGAATTATCACACTAGCAATATAACGAGACTATTCTCAGTTGAATACTCATCATATATCTAGAGAACTCCTTATTATTACTAAAATCCTACCGACACGTTCTACCCATTTACTAGGTTTACCAACCTAAGGTCAAAGCATATGCTCTGATACCAGCTGCGGTGACCCAGCATACCACTACATGTTGTAGTATACTATAGTCATTGACATAACACCAATAAAACACCGTTCACTAGTATTATATCCCTCAGAGTGGTACAACAGAAACACAACGGGTCCAAGACAGGACTAAAGGTTACAACTCGACTCTTTACAAAAGATCCAGAGACCAAACTAGGTTAAAGAGGAAGAAAACATCTTCTTACAAAGAAGAACCAGAAAGAACAACGGATAACTAACTTGTGACTAAGACTAGTATCTAACTAATTGTCTTGCCATTGCTGCTATTGAAATGCTCTATAGAAGTAGGTTTTATGGCTAGAGAATATACTCCTATCTAATCAGTAAGGATGGCAATTTTACACATGGGTACGGATACCCGCGGGTACCGTACCCGCATGGGTAGGGTATGGGCACACTTTTATACCCATGGGTAATACCCATACCCTACCCGTTAAGTTATGGGTACATGCACGAGTATAAACTTGTACCCATGGGTATACCCACACCATGCACGTTTAAACTAACATGTCAAACTTACCTGTAGAGTGTCAACCTATGCGGCCAACAAGCATAGGGACAAGTATGCGATTGCGAATTCTAAACTTTGATACTTTCATGGACTCGTCTACCTATTATTAAGTAGACATAATTGTCTTTTTTCAAATATATGTTATTGATGAACGTAAAATTATGAATAATTTGTGTAGTATTGGATCTACCCACCGGGTACCCAATGGGTATGGGTACCCGGCGGGTACGGGTATGGGTAAAGTTTTATACCCGTGGGTATAGGTATGGGTAAACTTTTGTACCCATTGACTATATGGGTATGGATATGGTATTGCTCTACCCTGCCCATACCCTACCCATTGCCATCCTTACTAATCAGGAACTTCATCTTCACTTTAGTGGATGCATATGTTGACTCTGTTGACTTTCTTGAAGAGCTTGGGCTTTCGATGAGGGTTTGTTGAGTAGAAATTGATGTTGACATCCTCTTCAACAGCTTAGATCCTAGCAAGGGTTAAGAAGGTATGGTTGAGTACGAGCGTACTCAAAAGGTTCACTAAACATGAGTGTATGATGCACTATCTCTATAGCCACAGACAAAAGGTCATATGGAATGCAGGTTTTCGTAAACATTTCTTCAAAGGTTGCTTTTATTCTGAAAACTATGTCTGACAGCCTTCATAGGTTGACCAGAACTTTCATGGAGTTCCTTTCCTGCTGCGTTCGTAGCTCCTTCCTGGAACAGGGAGTAACATGTCACAAGTCTTACACTCTGCAGAGGTGCGTTACTTTACCCATAAGAGATCAAATCCTTGTTGCACAATCGAGCAGCTTATTCTGTCCACAATTCCGTGATGTGGGGCCTAGTAGATGATCCAAGCCAATCACTGCAGTCTCCATGATCCTGCATGCCCCCTTGGTGTACGACATACCCACATATTGAATTACAACAATGGTTAGTACAAACCATTATAGATGCCAGAACTACCGTGGGACGTTGAGGGATCCCACCCATATGCTGCATATCCTCTATGAATTACATACTCACGCTACGAGGATAACAGCCACGACCTACGCATCCGGATTCATGCTAAAGGAAGAAGATACAACTGACTTTCCCGTCCCATTCCAAGTCTTATGGTTAACATGCAATATACGATGCTAGAATCACTGGCGACATTGGTTGTTAAGTCCTAGATGATATATTCCCGTGCAATGGTATTCCAATTGCCAGTTTTAATAGATTAGCTGATCACCCTAGATCAGTAACCAATAGTTTACATTATTATCGAAAAATAGTGTTTTGTGACCTTTTTGAAATGCAGGTGATGATAACATTTGAGTTAGAAGTATTTGACAAAAAATAACCAAAGGACATGAGCAAGTGTGAACTTGCCTTTGGTGATTGCAAGATTACGCACTCACGGTCTTCAGAACTACAGAAGATCTAGTATCTGAAATCAGCATCATTGGTCCGGTAAGGACTAATGTTTAAAGAAGCAATATGCAGTTATGTATAACTAATGTAATGCATTTTGTAAAATCCCGAGATAATTCCCCAATAACATGAATGAGTTTAATTTAGGTGGTGCTTTTAAGATATAGTTATTTTCAAGTTTTCTTCACGAGTAATTATATATCTTCAAAGCATTTGGGAGTTTAACATGCAAAGTATATACATGAAGTACAATAATTTTCTAAGACTGAGGTGAATTACTATTTGGTAATTATGATGGAAGTTAATGTGTTAAGTTGCTAAGAGTTAAAGGACTTATTATGAGGTTGTGGTTTGAAGTGGCAAAATGAATAACTTCTGAGTAAAAGGTTTTTTTAATAAGGTTTAACCAATCTTTATGGTTAATAGAATATGATCGATGTTGTTTGCATTTGCTTGAACAGTTTGAGATGACTTATGACTTAATTGAAACAAACCAAAGTTAAACATAAACAAACTTCAGATAAGATGTTTATGACTGTTTAGACCAAGGGTTAATCGGATAAATGCCACTTCAATTTCTAGCTATTTGAGAAATGCCACCGCAAATTTTGACTTTTGATAAACGCCACTGCAATTCAATTTATGTTTGATAGATGCCATTATGCCCACTTATACACACATATCAAATGATATACACTTGTATTGGAGTTGTATATACGTATGCATGGTTGGACCCCACCTGAATCAGACGGACGTGGTCTGGCTCAACTCAAATAAAGCATAAAATTTATGACAACTGCGATTTCTGGCTATTGGCGACATAGGGATAAAACTGATAAAATATAGTGATTCGTTGCAAACGTATTTATAATTTTTGATGTTCCATGCTTGTTTTATATCTACTTTCTTATGTTTTGTCCATACTTTGGAGTACTTTTCATATGCTTTCTTGGACTAACCTATTAACAAGATGCCACAGTGCCAGTTTCCTATTTTCTGCTGTTTTTGTTCTAGGAAAGTCAGAAAATCAATATTCTCAGAATTGGACCGGACAAAAGCCAAAGTCGATATTTTACCGGGAGACTCACAGAGCCAGAAGATGACCTAGAGAGGGGCCACAGGGTGGCCAAACCACCCCTAGGCGCAGGTCCCCCTGGCGGTGCTAGGGCATGGTTTGGCCCCCCTGGCCGGCCACCATCCTTGCCTCTTTCGCCTATATATCTCCCCCGATGCAAAAACCCTAAATAGTCAATTAGAAATCCACGAAAAGTTCTGCAGCACCACCGCCACCGAAGGGGAGATTCGGGGATAGAAAGTCTCTGTTCCAACACCCTGCCAGGACGGGGAAGTGCCCCCGGAGCCATCTCCATCGATCTCCACCACCATCCCCATCACCATTGTTGATTCCCATGATGAGGAGGGAGTAGTTCTCTCTCGAGGCTAAGGTTTCTACCGGTAGCTATGTGTTCATCTCTCTCTATGCATGATCTTATTGAGATCATGAGCTTGTAATCTATAGATCTACCTTGCTACTCAAGTGCTTTAATAGATCTCTGCTCTCCCCATGTGTGTGAAGTTGACAGTGTGCACACCATGGTGGCACTTAGGCTAGAGATTACAAATACTTGTTATGAGTTATATTTGGAGTTGGATGTCTTTATGAAATTGTGGTGTTTGTTTGAACCATCTAGTGCTCAAGGTGACAGTGTGGGGTTTTCTAGATGGGAAAGATGAACTTTGAGGAGTGTTGTTATAGCCCTACCAACGATTAGAGTGTCCAACCAGAGAGTAGTTCAGCGTAGTATCATATAGAAGAATATATTTATATGAGAGTGTTCACTAGTGAAAGTATGATCTCTAGGCCTTGTTTCTAAGCACCGAAACACTGTTTGCTATTAGATATGTTACATGTTTGCTTTCTTCCATCTTTATTTCAGTTTCACTTTAGTATTTTCCACGCCATCAAGCTATTTCCTGGCACCGTTGTCTTATATCCATACCACTTGTATTTCACTATCTCTTTGCCGAACTAGTGTACCTATATACCAGACAAGTGTATTGGGTGTGTTGGGGACACAAGAGACTTCTTGTATCTTGATTGCAGGGTTGCTTGAGAGGGGATACCTTTGACCACTTCCTCCCTGAGTTCGATAAACCTTGGGTAATCCACTTAAGGGAAAACTTGCTGCTGTTCTACAAACCTCTACACTTGGAGGCCCAACAACTGTCTACAAGAATAGAAGTGCGTAGACATCAAGCTATTTTCTGGCGCCCTTGCCGGGGAGGTAAGGTAGAAGGTACCCACATCCTCCGGTATGAGTGCTCAAAATTATTTCCTTTAGATTCTGCAATTTTGTCTTTTTGTTTCTTGTTTTCACTAGTTAGGGTTAATGGAAAACAACAACAAAATTAGAGAGCTTTATTGTATTTATCTTGAGTTAGGACATGAAATGTTTGAAAAGAAAATTAAAAAACCTATGGAACTTTATTTGCATGCTAATAGCAATGTTGTTAGTATGAATTCTTTGGACACCATTATTTCTAATGGTATGGAAAAGTCTAAGCTTGGGGAAGCTAGTTTTTATGAAAATGATCTTTTTAGTCCCCCAAGCACGGAGGAGAAAATTTACTATGATGATACTATACCTCCAATATATGATGATTACAATGATGAGTATGTTATTTTCAGTCCACCTACTATTGAGGAGAAAATTAATTATGATTACAATATTCCTCCTATATTTGATGATTATGGTGATGAGAATAATAATGATAGCAATTTTTGAAGGAAATATGCCCTGAGAGGCAATAATAAAGTTGTTATTATGTATTCCTTGTATATGATAGATGTTTATTTTGCATGCTATAATTGTATTGATAGGAAACATCAATACATGTGTGTTTAATAAACAAAAAGGGTTCCTAGTTATGCCTCTCTTATAGACTAGCTTGTTGATTAACAAGATGATCAAGGTTTCCTGATCATGGACATTGGATGTTGTTAATAACAAGGTTACAGCATTTGTGAAATGATGTGATGAACATTCATCCGAAGTATAGAATTACGATCAAGTCATTATGTTTATATTTCTATAACATTATACAAAGTAGTCTTAGTCCTTAGACCATGAGATCATGTTAATTGCTAACACCGGAAGAGTATCTTGATAACATCAAACGTCACACCGTAACGTAACAGGGTGACCATAAAGGTGGGTTCAGTGCTATGAAGGTGTTATGTTGAGGCTCATGGATCAAGAGTGGAATTTGTCAATCCCGATAACGGATAGATATACTCTGGGCCCTCTCGGTGATATCACATTAAGATAGCTTGCAAGCAAGTGATGTGATCACTAGAATGTTATATCACGGGAACGAGAAAAGAGTGCATGTCGGTAACAAGATCAAACTAGGTATTTGGATACCGATGATCGAATCTTGGACATGTATTATATCATGAGACAAAGGGATTAAATTGTTGACGTTAAAGGTTCTCACGATCACAGAAGTCATTGTTGAATATGCAGGAGTCAGTATGGATCTCCAGGTCCCGCTTCTGATTATTGATCTGAGAGGAGTCTCAATCATGTCTGCATTATTTGCGAACCGTAGGGTGACACACTTAAGGGTTGCCGGACACCATTTAGGAGCACATATGTTCCATACAAAAGGTTTGCAAAGCGCAGGAAATGTTTCGATAGAAACAGGAATTGTTTCGATAGAAACCGGAATTGTTTCGGGTGAAATTGCAGAAAGTGGTTCTGCATGTGATATTGAAATGTTGCAAGGGGTTTTATGTGAATGTTTGTTAATTAAAGTAATTAATAAAATTCTGAATAAAATAAATAAAAGAGTTTTATTAATTGAGAGTTGCATTTAATTTGGTCGAAATTAAATACATGTGAGTGGGATTTTGGGTGGAGGCCATGTTTATGTGAGTGGAGGTTCACCACATGAATGAAGGAGGGGAGGAGTCCCCCCCTCATGCGCCGGCTATGGGAGGGGAGGGGTCTCCCTCCCTCCTATATAAAGCCCCCCTCTCCCCTCTCACAAAATACACCTCCTCGTGAAGGATCTCTCTCCCCCTCTAGATATTCCCCCATGGTCTCGGATTAGCGAGATACATGTTCTCGGTGGCCTTGCGTCTGGAAGGAGTTGCTGCTTCCGCTGATTCGCTGGACAGAGGAGGTGGAGGTTGTCCGGTGGCTTGAACGTGTGTGCGAGGACGGATGCGCTGATGATTTGCGGCGCTCGGACTTCCACACGATCTTGAGATCGGCAAGCGTACGACTACATCAACCACGAGTTCCTACTCGTTAACAAAACTCGTTGTCTTCAAGGGTAATTTCTCCATGGATGTATGTCCACCCGTTGCTCTGTATCTAGTAGATAGATCTTGGCGTATAGTTCTCATCGTAGGATTTTTTGTTTTCTATGATGCGGACCCAACAGTGGTATCAGAGCCTGATCTATGCGTAGGTACTTTGCAGGGTAGTACAGATATGTTTATATGTGGGCGATGATGATCATGTTATTGCATCTTCTATGTACTTTGGATATTGGTGGCATAGTGGGATGAAGCGGCCCGGACCAACCTTACATGTCATCGTACATGAGACCGGTTCCACGACTGACATGCAACTAGTTTTGCATAAGTGGCTAGCGGGTGTCTGTCTCTCCTACTATAGTCAATATCTGATTTGCAACGAGTTGCTAATAACTCGGTTATCCTCGTTGTGGTTCATGTTCGAAGGTAAGACCGGTTCTATCTTCGAAAGCCCTAAGCCACGTAAAAACTTGCAACTGATAAATTAGAGGCGTCTAGTTTAGATCGTTGCTGGGCTAGTGTCTTGATATGGTATTGTTGTAAGTAGATGTATGATAGATACTCTTATAACTCACTTAATGTGTAAGTTCCATATACCTTGACCTTACACACAAAGGAATGATAGAGATCATACCACGATGCAAATGATAGAGATCAAATGCATGGACCATATCACCTCACTTCACACATTAGATGTTAGCATCTTATATTGCTAGTTTGGCACTTTTGATAGCATTATAAGATGATCCCTCATTTAGATATCAAGATAAAATGTGTTCTTCCTTAAGTATGCACCGTTTTGTGGATCGTGTTTTGAGGCATCACGTGATGATCAGGTGTTCTCAACTCTACGCTTTCATACAACGGGTGTAAGACAGTTTTACACACGCGAATACTAAGGTTCTTACTTGACGAGCCTAGCATGTACAGACATGGCCTCGGAACACGGACCGAAAGGTTAAGCATGAGTCATATAGTTGATATGATGCCCATATAGATGCTCGCCTTTGAAGCTACACCGACTCACGTGATGATCGGACTTGGTGTAGTGGATTTGGTTCATGTGATCACCAAAAGGACACGAGGGATGTCGTTTTTGAGTGGGAGTTCATTAGTAATTTGGATTAGTTGAACTCAATCTATCATAAACTTAGTCTTTTACAAATTTTGTTGTAGATGGCACCACCTGCTTTTAATTTCAATGTGTTCATGGAGAAAGAGAAGCTTGCTGCGAATGGTAGCAACTTCACCAACTAGGCTATGAATTTGAGGATTCTCCTCACTGCTGCACAAAAGCAATATGTGCTAGAGGCGCCGCTAGGCCCCCCACCAGCTCCTGATGCCCCTGACGAGGAAAAGAACGTCTATATAACTCGTCAGGAGGACCACAACTTAGTTCATTGCGGCATACTATATGGGCCAGAGCCAGAACTTCGAAAACGTTTCGAAAATGGCAATGCCTTTGATACCATGGGAGAATTGAAAATGATTTTCGATACCCATGCTGCCGTAGAGAGTTATAATGCTTCTGAAAAGTTCTTTAGCTACATGATGGAAGAGAACAGCTCTGTTAGTGAGCACGTACTCAAAATGTCTGGGTACGCCGATAAGCTTGTGTCCTTGGGAATAACGATTCCCAATGACTTAGGCATACATCGTGTTCTCCAATCTCTACCACCTAGCTACAAGAGCTTCGAGATGAACTATAATATGCAGGGCATGAAGAAGTCTCTTCCCGAGCTTCTGTCAATGCTTAAGACTGCAGAAGTGGAGATTAGGAAAGAACATCAAGTGTTGATGATCAATAAGACCACCAGTTTCAAGAAGGACAAGAAAGGCAAGCAGAAGGGAAAGAAGGGCGGCAAATTTGTTGCCGCGCCTGAAAAGAAACCCCGAGCTGGCCCTAAGTCTGACACCGAGTGCTACTATTGCAAGGGGACTGGCCATTGGAAGCGCAACTGCCCCAAGTATTTGGCGGATAAGAAGGCCGGCAAGGCAAACAAAGGTATACGTGATATACATGTTATTGATGTGTACTTGACTAGTACTCGCAGTAGCACCTGGGTATTTGATACGGGATCGGTTGCTAATATATGTAACTCGGTTCAGAGGCTGCGGAACAAGCGATAACTATCAAGGGATGAGGTCACGATGCGGGTCGGCAATGGATCAAGAGTTGATGTGATTGCCGTCGGAACGCTGCCTCTCCATATGCCGTCGGGATTAGTTATAAACATGAATAATTGTTATTTGGTGCCTGCACTGAGCATAAACATTGTATGCGGATCATGTTTGATGCAAAGTGGTTATTCGTTTAAGTCTGAAAACAATGGTTGTTCGATTTATATGAATAATATCTTTTATGGTCATGCACCTATGTTGAATGGTTTATTTCTGTTGGATCTCGATAGTAGTATTACGCATATTCATAATGTTGATGCTAAAAGGATTAAACTTGATAATGATATATCTGCATATATATGGCACCGCCGTCTAGGTCATATTGGCGTTAAACGCATGAAGAAACTCCATTCTGATGGACTTTTGGAATCACTTGATTTTGAATCATTTGATACATGTGAGCCATGCCTTATGGGCAAGATGACTAGAACGCCGTTTTCTGGTTCAATAGAATGGGCGACAGATTTATTGAAAATCATACATACTGATGTGTGTGGACCAATGAGTGTGTCGGCGCGAGGTGGATATCGTTATTTTGTTACTTTCACGGATGATTTGAGTAGATACAGGTATATCTATTTGATGAAACATAAGTCTGAAACCTTTGAAAAGTTCAAAGAATTTCAGAATGAAGTGGAAAACCTTTGAAAAGTTCAAATTTGTGCGGTCTGACCGTGGAGGAGAGTATCTTAGTTACGAGTTTAGCACACATATGAAAGACTGTGGAATAGTTTCACAACTCACGCCTGCCGGAACACCACAACGTAATGGTGTGTCAGAATGTCGTAATCGTACTTTATTGGATATGGTTCGATCTATGATGTCTCTGACTGACTTGCCACTGTCTTTTTGGGGTTATGCACTGGAAACCGCTACATTCACTTTAAATAGGGCACCATCTAAATCCGTTGAAAAGACAGCGTATGAATTATGGTTTGGAAACAAACCTAAGCTGTCATTTCTTAAAGTTTGGGGATGCGATGTTTATGTGAAGAAACTTCAACCGGATAAACTCGAACCCAAAGCGGAAAAATGCGTCTTCATAGGATACCCTAAGGAAACAATTGGGTATACCTTCTATCACAGATCCGAGGGCAAGGTCTTTGTTGCCAAGAATGGATCCTTTCTTGAGAAGGAGTTTCTCGCGAAAGGTGTGAGTAGTCGGAAGGTAGAACTCGAAGAGGTTATTGAACCTTCTCTTCATGAAATGGCGAGTAGCGCAGCACCGGAAGTTGTTTCGGAGTTGACTTCACCTAATGAAGATAGAGCTAATGATATTGATCATGAAACTCTGAAAGAGGACACTACCGAACCTCGCAGGTCAAGCAGGACACGTGCAGCTCCTGAACTGTACGACAATCCTGTTATGAATTTCATGATTGATGAAATAGATGACCCTGCGACGTATGAAGAACCGATGATGAGCCCTGATTCCAACAAATGGCTAGAACCCATGAAATCCGAGATGGAATCCATGTACGAAAACCAGGTTTGGACCTTGGTGGACTTAACTCACGATCGAAAGGCCGTTGAGAATAAATGGATTTTCAAAAGAAAAATTGATGCTGATGGTAATGTAACCATCTATAACCTCGACTTGTCGCAAAGGGGTTTCGACAAATTCAAGGAGTTGACTACGATGAGACATTCTCTCCCGTAGCGATGCTTAAGTCGGTTAGGATTATATTAGCAATTGCTGCATATTTCGATTATGAAATATGGCAGATGGATGTCAAAACTGTGTTCCTCAATGGTAATATTGAAGAAGAGTTGTATATGATACAACCTAAGGGTTTTGTCGATCCTAAGGATGCTGATAAGGTGTGCAAACTTCAGCGATCCATCTTTGGACTGAAGCAAGCATCCCGGAGTTGGAATATCCGCTTTGATGAGGTGATCAAAGAGTTTGGATTTGTCCAAACTTATGGAGAGTCTTGTATTTACAAGAAAGTGAGTGGGAGCAATGTGGCATTTCTGATATTATATGTGGATGACATATTATTGATTGGAAATGATATAGATCTTTTAAACAGTGTTAAAAGTTATCTAAACAGCAAATTTTCGATGAAGGACCTTGGTGAAGCTTCATATATATTAGGCATTAAAATCTATAGAGATAGATCAAGACGCCTAATTGGGCTATCGCAGAGTACATACCTTGATAAGATATTAAAGAAGTTTAATATGGACGGAAGTAAGAAGGGGTACTTACCTATGTTGCAAGGCAAGACATTGAGTAAGACTCAAAGTCCGGCTACGGCGGAAGAAAGAGAGATAATGGGTAAGATCCCCTATGCCTCAGCCATAGGCTCTATAATGTATGCCATGCTATGTACAAGACCGGATGTGGCACATGCTATTAGTTTGACTAGTAGGTACCAATCTGATCCAGGTTCGGAACACTGGATAGCGGTCAAGAATATCCTTAAGTACTTGAGAAGAACTAAGGATATGTTTCTTGTATACGGAGGTGAAGAAGAGCTAGTCGCTAAGTGTTATGTCGATGCTAGCTTTGACACTGATCCGGATGACTCTAAGTCTCAATCCGGATACGTATTTCTCTTGAACGGAGCAGCAGTTAGTTGGAGGAGCTCCAAACAACCTGTGGTGGCTGGATCAACGACGGAGGCGGAATATGTTGCTGCTTCAGAAGCGGTGCAGGAAGCGGTTTGGATGAAGGAGTTCATCACGGAACTGGGTGTGGTTCCTAGTGCGTTGGACCCAATGGTGATCTATTGTGACAAGAATGGAGCCATAGCCAACGCCAAGGAACCAAGGTCTCACAAGAATTCCAAGCATATTAAGCGCCGGTTTCACTCCATCCGCGAGCATGTCAAGGATGGAGATATAAAGATTTGTAAAGTGCACACGGGCCTGAATGTAGCAGATCCGTTGACTAAAGTACTCCCTAGGGCAAAACATGATCAACACCAGAACTCCATGGGTGTTAGATTTATCACTATGTAAACTAGATTATTGACTCTAGTGCAAGTGGGAGACTGAAGGAAATATGCCCTGAGAGGCAATAATAAAGTTGTTATTATGTATTCCTTGTATATGATAGATGTTTATTTTGCATGCTATAATTGTATTGATAGGAAACATCAATACATGTGTGTTTAATAAACAAAAAGGGTTCCTAGTTATGCCTCTCTTATAGACTAGCTTGTTGATTAACAAGATGATCAAGGTTTCCTGATCATGGACATTGGATGTTGTTAATAACAAGGTCACAGCATTTGTGAAATGATGTGATGAACATTCATCCGAAGTATAGCATTACGATCAAGTCATTATGTTTATATTGCTATAACATTATACAAAGTAGTCTTAGTCCTTAGACCATGAGATCATGTTATTTGCTAACACCAGAAGAGTATCTTGATAACATCAAACGTCACACCGTAACAGGGTGACCATAAAGGTGGGTTCAGTGCTATGAAGGTGTTATGTTGAGGCTCATGGATCAAGAGTGGAATTTGTCAATCCCGATGACGGATAGATATACTCTGGGCCCTCTCGGTGATATCACATTAAGATAGCTTGCAAGCAAGTGATGTGATCACTAGAATGTTATATCACGGGAACGAGAAAAGAGTGCATGTCGGTAACGAGATCAAACTAGGTATTTGGATACCGATGATCGAATCTCAGACATGTATTATATCATGAGACAAAGGGATTAAATTGCTGACGTTAAAATGATGGGTTCGTAGCATGGAAAACAAAAAAATTCTACCGCAAGAACGAACAAAACCCAGATCTAATCTAGATAAAAGCCAAGATCTAATCTATTAGACATGTGCAACGAGATAGATAGGAACTAACCCTCGTAGATCCGAAAGAGTTAACGAGATTAGATCTCGTGGTTGATGTAGTCGATCACTTGCCGATCGCAAGATCGTGTGGACGATCCTTCCGGCGTCGCGTTTCGGCAGCTTCCGCAGTCGGTCAAGTGGACGACCCTTCCGGCGCCGCGTTTCGGCAGCGCTTCCGCAGTCGGTCACACGTGCGGAGTCGAAGCAGACCTTCCTCTCCCCGTTGCATCGAGCAGCGGAGGTAGTAGATCTTCTCCACGGAATCCCAGCAGCACGACGGCGTGGTGGTGGTGGTGGAGTAGAGAATTCTGCAGGGCTTCGCCTATGCCTGTGTAGAAGAAAGGTGGAGGAGAGAGGCGGCAGAGATTGGGAGTTATGGGAGCAGGGGTGGAGGGGGCGCCCCTGCCCCTCTATTTAAGGGGGGTGAGGCGCCATGGGAGGGGGAGTCCTTGTAGGACTCCCCTTTCTCTAGGCCGGCGGATTGGGGAGTGGGGGGAGGAGTCCTCCTCCCCCACGACTCCTAGTCTTGACCCACCAGGATTCCTTGATCCCTTCCTTGGTTTTCAAGCAAACTCCAAGAAACCTTCCAGAACCTTCCGGAACATTCCGAAACCTTCTAGAACCCTCATACAAATACTCCGGAACATTTCCTAACTCAGAAAATGATCCCCAATATATGAATCTTATTCTCCGGACCATTCCGGATCTCCTCGTGATGTCCCGGATCCATTCCGAGACTCCGAACAACATTCGGTCTCCAACGCACATTCTATATCTACTTAAAACAACTTCGAACCTTAAGTGTGTCACCCTACGGTTCGTGAATATGTAGACATGATAGAGACACATCTCCTATCAATAACCATCAGCGGGACCTGGAGATCCATAATGGCTCCCACATACTCAACGATGACTTCGTGATCGATTGAACCATTTACATACGAAACCAATTCCCTTTGTCACACGATACTATACTTATCCGAGGTTTGATCGTCGGCATCTCCATACCTAGTTCTACCTCGTTACTGATAAGTACTCTTTACTCATTCCGTGATATGTCATCCCTTGTGACCCAGTCACATGCTTGCAAGCTAACTAGATGACATTCCACCGAGAGGGCCCAGAGCATATCTATCCGTCATATGGATGGACAAATCCCAATCTTGGTCCATGCGCTTCAACACATACTTTCAGAATACCCAATGACACCTTTATAACCACCCAGTTACGAAGCGGTGTTTGATGTCATCAAAGTACCCATCCGGTGATGGTGATTAACATAACCTCATGGTCGAAGGATTAGGTTACTATGCATTTAAAAGCTTACAGCATTACGAACTTAATGACTTGATCTTATGCTACACTTACTATGGGTGTGTGTCCATCACATCATTCTCCTAATGATATAAGTTTGTTATTAATCACATCCTTATGTCCATGATCAGGAAACCATGATCATCAATTAATCAACAAGCTAGTTCAACAAGAGGCTTACTAGGGACTCTCTTATGTTTACAAAACACACATGTATTAGTGTTTCCTAATAATACAATTAAAGCATGGGATGTAAAGATCTATCATAAACATAAAGATATAATAATAATCACTTTATTATTGCCTCTTGGGAATATCTCCAACATAAAGGTTCTCACGATCACAGAAGTCATCGTTGAATATGCAGGAGTCAGTATGGATCTCCAGGTCCCGCTTCTGATTATTGATCTGAGAGGAGTCTCAATCATGTCTGCGTTATTCGTGAACCGTAGGGTGACACACTTAAGGGTTGCCGGACACCATTTAGGAGCACATATGTTCCAGACAAAAGGTTTGCAAAGCGCATGAAGTGTTTCGATAGAAACAGGAATTGTTTCGATAGAAACCGGAATTGTTTCGGGTGAAATTGCAAAAAGTGGTTCTGCATGTGATATTGAAATGTTGCAAGGGTTTTATGTGAATGTTTGTTAATTAAAGTAATTAAAAAAATTCTGAATAAAATAAATAAAAGAGTTTTATTAATTGAGAGTTGCATTTAATTTGGTGGAAATTAAATACATGTGAGTGGGATTTTGGGTGGAGGCCATGTTTATGTGAGTGGAGGTTCACCACATGAATGAAGGAGGGGAGGATTCCCCCCCCCTCATGCGTCGGCTATGGTAGGGGAGGGGTCTCCCTCCCTCCTATATAAAGCCCCCCTCTCCCCTTTCATAAAACACACCTCCTCGTGAAGGATCTCTCTCCCCCTCTAGATATTCCCCCATGGTCTCGGATTAGCGAGATACATGTTCCCGGTGGCCTTGTGTTTGGAAGGAGTTGCTGCTTCCGCTGATTCGCTGGAGCGAGGAGGTGGAGGTTGTCTGGTGGCTTGAACGTGTGTGCGAGGATGGATGCGCTGCTGATTTGCGGCGCTCGGACTTCCACACGATCTTGAGATCGGCAAGCGTACGACTACATCAACCACGAGTTCCTACTCGTTAACAAAACTCGTTGTCTTCGAGGGTAAGTTCTCCATGGATGTATGTCCACCCGTTTCTCTGTATCTAGTAGATAGATCTTGGCGTATAGTTCTCATTGTAGGATTTTTTTTGTTTTCTATGCTGCGGCCCCAACAATTTTTTTGAATTTTCTCCCACTACAATTAATAAGAATGACTATGTTTATGTGGAGAGTATTAATTCTTTTATGCATTTTGCTCATGATAAGAATGTTTTATGTGATAGTTATATTGTTAATTTTATTCATGATGCTACTGAAAGTTATTATGAGAGAGGGAAACATGGTTTTATGTATCTCAAAAATATTAAGTTTCCCCTCTTTATGTTGAAAGTCTTGAAGTTGCACTTGTTTTGCTTTACTATGCTTGTTGCTTTGTGCTTTCATGACTTGTTTCTTTACAAGATTCCTATGCATAGGAAGTGGGTTACTTAAATGTGTTTTGAATTTGCTTCTTGATGCTCTCTTTTACTTCAATTCATATTTCTTATGTGAGCATCTTCTCAAACTATCATGCGTAACTTAAAGGCGTTAAAGAAAAGCACTTATTGGGAGATAACCCAAAAGTTTTAGATGAGTCTTGGAAGTTATTACTTCTGTAATAACCGCTCATTATCATTTTTATTTGCTTTTTGTGCCAAGAGTAACCTCTAATGAGAGAGAAGTAATGATTGGGAAAGTTGTTGTCCCAAAACATATTTCTGTGCTTCGCCGTAAAAATTCGTGTAAAATCTTTGTACGTCGTTTTGAGTCGTGCATTTTTGTGGTTCTGCCCCAGGTTGTTATCAAACTTTCGTTAGTTCAACACTTTTTGATTTGATCAATAGAAGGTCTTCGAAAAAATTTGTCTTTACCTGCTGGTCTGTTTTGACAGATTTCTGCCATTATTTGCATTTGCTTCTTGTTGGTTCCTTTTTGAGTTATTTTGGGGAATTGAGCTTTTTGAGGGAAGTGCTACAGTATATTGTGTTTTATTGGAAGTTTTATTGGTGTTGGAACTGAACCTAAAGACTTATTATCTTGAGTGCACTAATGTTGCTAATAAAGATTGTGTGAAGTTTTGTATGAAGGAAAAATTTCAGGTGTATGGAAGGAATTAGTAATGAGATGAAGAATGATCTAAAGCTCAACCTTGGGGATTCCACGCGTGTTACCCCAAGAAATATCCAAGAATTACAAGCGTCAAAGCTTGGGGATGCCCAAGGCATCCCCTTCTTCATCAATAAAAATCCCAGGTTTCTTCCAAACACTTAATTTTTATTGTTTCATGCACAGTGTGTTGTTCTTGGAGCGTCTTATTTTTCGTTTTCGTTTTCGTTTTTTGTTTGCTTGGTTTTCTTAGTTTGCTGAATAAATTGGTTGGACCCCCTCTTTCATGTATTGGTTTTCAAATAGTTTGGTTTGGATTGGAAAAGAGTAGGAAAGTTCATGCTAAAGTGGTAAAGAGAGCTTGTTTTTCACTGTGGCCTATGCTTTGTCATGCCATGCTTGATATTGTTTTGGCTTTATGCTTAGTGATCCTTGCTGTAGCATGACATGTTTTAAACAATTGAGATTGCTTAATGCGCCTTGGAAGAATCATGCGTTGTTTTAGCATATTAAAGCATAGTATTGTGGTATTCTCCTTTGATGCTTTATTTGGGTTGACTTGGCGCATGCTCACACCATGTTATGACTATCCCAAGTCACCATAGCCTTTATGATCCTTTAGTTTTCGACTTGTAATATCACTTTATGCTTTAATCAATGATGTTTTGTCGCTTTGCATGATTATTCCATTATTGCTCTCTTAGGTGGTCGCTCCCAGTCTTTTGCTAGCCTCCGTAACCAAGTATGAGTTCCACTCATGCATCCAACTCCTAAAACCAAGTTGTTCTAAAGTGTCCACCATACCTACCTATTAGCATTTGCTATTCCAAGTATATTCATGTTTTTATCTACCTTCCAAATTAAACTTGTTATGTGAAAATTAGTGATTAAAGCTCTCACGAACTTGATGGCACACTTTGCATTTCTTGCAATTAATAAACTTGAACCATTGGGTCCTTCTTTATTGCGTATATGCTTGCACTTTATAAGTTGAAGTTAGCAGAACCATGTATCATGGGGAACGCTTTCAACATTGCACTTGTACTTTGTACCCCATTGATATCATGTTCTTTTGCTTATGGATCCCGGCGGTGTGAAATAAAAGTGGAACTTGTAAGATCATGGAGTTTGTATGTGTGTTAGAGAAACGCCTAGGACGCTAGCCTAAGCCATGCCTAATCATGGTAGAAACTTGCAGCATCACCATAATGAGCACTCTATGAAGCATCCTCAATAAAAACCTATGCAAATAGCAAATATAAAGATCGCTGAGATGCTCATTGTCTACTTGCCTTGTCATTTTGATTATGGGATAGCTCCTGTATCATGTGCAAGGGGTACCATGTTGGCGGTTCTTTATGATAAATATGTACTTACAATGATAAGAGCTTACTCGTGACTAAAGTTGAGTAGCATGAGGTTAGGTCTTCGTAAATAAGGGGCATGAGATTTTAGCTTATAACTTGTCAAGCATATCCTCTTAGTTGTGTCACTTTAACCTTAATCACCTTCGAGATGCTTATGATAGGGGCAATGAAATATGAAAGCTAACAAGTACCATAATTTTTGGAAGCTCTTTATGAAACTTGAATCTCTACTTCCTTCTATGAAGGCCTTTCTTTTACTTTTATGTTGAGTCTCCACCTTCTATCTTTATGCACCTACTCTGAGAGCATATTGGCCATTCTTAGTTCTATGTGCATTGTCCCAAGACTTGTTGATTGATGCATAACCTTGATATTGCTTGTTTTAAACTACTTCTATCTAGTCACTCTTATGAACTTTGAAGATGTCCTATGCATTTATATTTGCTACTCTATGAGGGACAAGCTAAATGCCATTATGCTATGTTTTCTTTATGTGAAACAAACAAACATCTTGCAAAGCATTGTTATTCATGAATCTTTTGTTTGTGCCTTTTCATGTTGCAACATAGTTGCTTTGTCTTATTGCTAGAACTTTGTATTTCATGTTATGATTGAAGTACTATGATCCCAGCTAGCAATGTTTTACAAATACTTTGATCAAGTTTATGATGGTGCATGTCACCTCAAAACTATTCTTTCTTTTTATCACTTACCTACTCGAGGACGAGCAAGAGTTAAGCTTGGGGATGTTGATACGTTGCAAACGTATCTATAATTTTTGATGTTCCATGCTTGTTTTATATCTACTTTCTTATGTTTTGTCCACACTTTGGAGTACTTTTCATATGCTTTCTTGGACTAACCTATTAACAAGATGCCACAGTGCCAGTTGCCTGTTTTGTGCTGTTTTTTGGTTCCACAAAGTCAGAAAATCAATATTCTCGGAATTGGACCGGACAAAAGCCAAAGTCGATATTTTACCAGAAGACTCACGGAGCCAGAAGACGAGACAGAGAGGGGCCATAGGGTGGCCAAACCACCCCTAGGCGCGGGTCCCCCTGGCCGTGCTAGGGCATGGTGTGGGCCCCCTGGCCGGCCACTGACCTTGCCTCTTTCGCCTATATATCTCCCCCGATGCAGAAAACCTAAATAGTCAATTAGAAATCCACGAAAAGTTCCGCAGCGCTGCCGCCACCAAAGGGGATATTCGGGGGACAGAAAGTCTCTGTTCTGGCACCCTGCCGGGACAGAGAAGTGCCCCCGGAGCCATCTCCATCGATCTCCACCACCATCTCCATCACCATTGTTGATTCCCATGATGAGGAGGGAGTAGTTCTCTCTCGAGGCTAAGGGTTCTATCGATAGCTATGTGTTCATCTCTCTCTCTCTCTATGCATGATCTTATTGAGATCATGAGCTTGTAATCTATAGATCTACCTTGCTACTCAAGTGCTTTAATAGATCTCTTCTCTCCCCATGTGTGTGAAGTTGACAGTGTGCACACCATGGTGGCACTTAGGCTAGAGATTACAAATACTTGTTATGCGTTATATTTGGAGTTGGATGTCTTTATGAAATTGTGGTGTTTGTTTGAACCATCTAGTGCTCAAGGTGACAGTGTGGGGTTTTCTAGATGGGAAAGATGAACTTTGAGGAGTGCTGTTATAGCCCTACCAACGATTAGAGTGTCCAACCGAAGAGTAGTTCAGCGTAGTATCATAAAGAAGAATATATTTATATGAGAGTGTTCACTAGTGAAAGTATGATCCCTAGGCCTTGTTTCTAAGCACTCAAACACCGTTTTCTATTAGATCTGTTACATGTGTGCTTGCTTTCATCTTTATTTCAGTTTTACTTTAGTCTTTTCCACGCCATCAAGCTATTTTCTAGCACCATTGTCTTATATCCATACCACTTGTATTTCACTATCTCTTCGCCGAACTAGTGTACCTATATACCTGACAAGTGTATTGGGTGTGTTGGGGACACAAGAGACTTCTTGTATCTTGATTGCAGGGTTGCTTGAGAGGGGATCCCACGTGGCCACATTGCGCCACCGCCGCCGCGGGTACCCGTCGGGTCTAGGTACCCGGCGGGTCACGGGTCTAGAGAAAATCTGGACCCGACTATATAAATGGGGCGGGTATGGGGGGCACCGACCTGGCCCCAAACCCAGCGGGTGCCATCCCTATGCACAATAGTAGCTCAAAGTGGTATGATCTGCTGCTGTTTGTCTCTGCCAAGGGTGCATGGTCTGAGGCTTTATTTGCATATAAGAATATATATTCTTGTGGCTACCATAGCTCAATGATGAGCCTTGCATAACATTTCTATGCAATTTTGAGAGCTCTCCTATTCAAAAATCTTTTTGCAATAGACTGATAATAACATATGCTATGATTTGATTTAAAGATGGATAACCACCTGATATTGTACAAGTTACTTGGAACTTGCTAAGTATGTGCTTGATCTGTTGGCTACTGTCATCCTTGTACTAAATCCACTCTTTGGCCTTCTTCTCCTGGATCTGCTCCTGGCTGGTTGATACATTGCAAATGTATCTATAATTTTTGATGTTCCATGCTTGGTTTTATCCACTTTCTTGTGTTTTGTTCCAACTTTAGAGTACTTTTCATATGATTTCTTGGACTAACCTATTAACAAGAGCCACAGTGCCAGCTGCCTGTTTTCTGCTGTTTTTGGTTCCAGGAAAGTCAGAAAATGAATATTCTCGGAATTGGACGGGACAAAAGCCAAAGTGCCTATTTTTCTGGAAGGGATCAAGTGCTAGAATATGAGACGGAGAAGGGCCAGGGTGCCACCACACCACCTGGCCGCGTGGCCAGGCCTGGCCCGCATCAGGGGGTGGTGTGGCCGCTCCCGGCACCCCCTCGGCCCTGTCCTTCCGCCTATAAGTTTCCCTCGGGACGAAAACCCTAAGTACCCGATCAAAAATCCATGAAAGAGTCTGTAGCCGCCGTCATCTCCATCCCTAGATCAGGAGGGATCTGAAGCTCTTCCCAGCACCCTGCCGGAGAGGGGAATTCACCCTGGAGGCCTTCTTCATCACCATGCAAGCCTCCGGTGTGATGCGTGAGTAGTTCATCCTTGGACTACGGATCCATGTAGTAGCTAGATGGCTGGTTTCTCCTCCTTTGTGCTTTCATGTTTAGATCTTGTGAGCTCCGTTCATGATCAAGATCATCTATTTGTAATTCATACATGTTGTGTTTGCGAGGATCCGATGGATATTGAGATGCTATTTCAGATTGATTATTGATTCTATCATGTCTTTGTTATTTGAGATCTTGCATGCTTTCCGTTGTTAGTAGCTATCTTGGCCAAGTAGATGCTAGCAACTCCAAGAGTTAGTATTTATGCTCGATAGTGGGTTCGTGCCTCTGGTAATCTGGGGAAGTGACAGAAATCTCTAAGGTACTAGATGTGCTGTTGCTACTAGGGAGAAAACAACAATCCTTTGTTCATAGAACAATCGTATTGTTTACTTTACACGCAGTTCGTAAAGCAATAATCTGTTACTTGCAACTTAATACTGGAGGGGGTTCGGATGATAACCTGAAGGTGGATTATTAGTCATAGATGCAGTTGGATGGCGGTCTATGTATTATGTTGTAATGCCCAATCAAGTCTGAGAGGAGTCAAGATGATTAGTATATGCATGTATTTCTCGGTGTTTGTTAATTGCCGCGTTGTAATTTGTTCACCCAGGATGTTATCTATCTAAGGAGAGCCACCTCTAGTGAACTATGGATCCCGGTCCTCTTACTTTACATACAATCTACAATCTTTTACTACTTTGTGTTTACTTTCTGCAAACTTTTACTTCTTTCCATTCGATACGTTTAATCCTTTGTTTTCCGCAAAACACGGTGAGATTGACAACCTCATCGCAAGTTGGGGACAAAGTTCTGTGGTTGTGTTGTGCAGGTCTCCACGTTGCTACTAGCACCGGTAGTGCGCCCTGCCAAAGCTCAGCTAGTAACACCTTTGGGGTGTTTCCTTGCTCCTACTAGTTCCATTAAACCTTGGTTTCATAACTGAGGGAAAACTTACTGATGTGCTCATCATACCTTCCTCTTGGGGTTCCCAACGAGATCTACATCAACTACGAGTCAGCAAGATTTTTTCTGGCGCCGTTGCCGGGGAGTCAAGGACATCTTCACAAGGGGAGTCCCTCATAACGAATCTCTTTACTTTGTTGTTTTTGTTTTGCTTAGTTTCTTTTTGCTTTGTTTGCTTGTTTTGGTTCTTTAAAAACACAAAAATATTAGTTTTACTTTTTTTGCTTTCTTATTTCAAAAACACAAAAAAAATTAAGTCTCCTTTAGTTGTCACCTCTTCCTTAGCTCACCATGTTGATCCCTACATTCACCTTGAAAGACCTTTCAATTGGTAGTGGTTCTATAATTGGGAAAGATAACATTGAAGAATTCTTTAATCATGTTAGCAAACATGAAGATACTGAGGATAGATCCCTTGTAGAACTTGCTCCAAATTATGAGATTGCTACAACTTCTTTAATCCACATGTTAGAAGCTAGGTTTGTTAACCTCAACCCCTTAATGCAAGCAATGTTTCTTAAGCTTAAAGAATTTGAGGATCCTGAAAAGAGGGATTTTATTCTAGAAACTTTGTTTAAGGAGTTCTATGATGTTGCCAAGGAAGCTAGAAAAGTTTTTGAACGTTTCAATATGCTAGGCTCATGTGTAGATGTTGTTGGTACACGAGAAAAGATGAACAAAACCGAACCTAATGGGGAGGAACCTAAGATACCAATACCCTTTAAACTAGTAGCAATACATGATGCCATAGAAAAGAATCTTGATTGGATTGTTCCTGCAAACCCTTTTGATGAGAATAGTGAACCCAAGAGAATTGAGAAAGGATCCTCTAGAACTTATTTGGATGATATACCTTGCCTTGTTGAAAATATTTCTGGTATTGGTCTTAATGCTTCTTCATTTGAGAACACTTGATTCTTTCTTTGCTTCTTATGCCTAACTTAAAGGCGTTAAAGAAAATTACTTGTTGGGAGATAACCGAAGAGTTTTAGTTGAGTGTTGGAAGTTATTACCTCTGTAATAACCTCTCCTTATCCTTTTTATTTGCGTTTTGTGCCAAGAGTAACCTCAAATGAGAGAGAAGTAATGATTGGGAAAGTTGTTGTCCCGAAACAGATTTTTGTGCTTCACCGTAAAAATTCCTGAGCGAGATCTGTACGCAGGATTGAGCTGTAAGTTTTTGTGATTTTGCCCCAGGTTGTTATTAGTTCAACACTTTTTTATTTGAGCAACAGAAGGTCTTTGAAAAAATTCGTCTTTACCTGCTGGTCTGTTTTGACAGATTTCTGTCATTTTCTGCATTTGCTTCTTGTTAGTTCCTTCTTGAGTTCCTTTGGGGAATTGAGCTTTTTGAGGGAAGTGCTACAGTATCTAGTGTTCTAATGGAAGTTTATTTGGTGTTAGAACTGAACCTTGAGACTTATTTATCTTAAGTGCACTAATGTTGCTAATGAGATTGTGTGAAGTTTTGTATGAAGGAAAAATTTCAGGTGTATGGAAGGAATGAGTAATGAGATGAAGGATGGACTAAAGCTCAAGATTGGGGATGCCACGCGTGTCACCCCAAGAAATATCCAAGAAGTACAAGCGTCAAAGCTTGGGTATGCCCAAGGCATCCCCTTCTTCATCAATAAAAATCCCAGGTTTCTTCCAAACGCTTCATTTTTATTGTTTCATGCACAGTTGTGTTTTTCTTGGAGCGTCTTCTTTTTTATTTTTGTTTTGGTTTTAGTTTGGTTGGTTTGCTTAGTGTTCTGAATAAATTGGTTGGACCCCCTCTTTCATAATTTGGTTTGCAAATAGTTTGGTTTGGTTTGGAAAAGAGTAGGAAAGTTCATGCTTATGTGGTAAAAAGAGCTCGTTTTGACTGTGGCCTATGCTTTGTCATGCCATGCTTGATATTGTTTTGGCTTTATGCTTAGTATTATTTGTTGTAGCATGACTCGTTATAAACAATTGAGATTGCTTAATGTGCCTTGGATGACTCATGCGTTGTTTTAGCATATTAAAGCATAGTATAGTGGTATTCTCCTTTGATGCTTTATTTGGGTTGACTTGGCACATGCTCACACCATGTTATGACTATCTCAAGTCACCATAGCCTTTATGATCCTTTAGTTTTAAACTTGTAGTATCACTTTATGCTTTGATCAATGATGTTTTGTTGCTCTGCATGATTATGGCCATTATTGCTCTCCTAGTTTGTCGCTCCCAGTCTTTTGCTAGCCTCCACCACCAAGTATGAGTTCCACTCATGCATCCAACTCCCTAAACCAAGTTATTTCAAAGAGTCCACCATACCTACCTACTAGCTTATGCTATTCCAAGTATATTCATGCTTTTGTTTACCTTTCACTTGTTATGAGAAACTAGTGATTAAAGCACTCACGAACTTGATGGCACACTTTACTTTATTGCCTCTAATAAACTTGAACAATTGGGTCCTTCTTTGTTGTGTATATGCTTGCGCTTTATAAGTTGAAATTAGCAGAACCATGTTTCATGGGGAACGCTTTCAACATCGCACTTGTACTTTGTACCCCGTTGATATCATGTTCTTTTGCTTACGGATCCCGGCTGTGTGAAATAAATGTGGAACTTGTAAGATCATGGAGTTTGTATGTGTGTTAGAGAAACGCCTGGGCCGCTAGCCTAAGCCATGCCTAATAATGGTGGAAACTTGCAGCATCACCACAATGAGCACTCTATGAAGCATCCTCAATAAAAACCTATGCAAATAGCAAATAAAAAGATCGCTGAGATGCTCATTGTCTGCTTGCCTTGTCATTTTGATTATGGGAAAGCTCATGTATCATGTGCAAGGGGTACCCCGTTGGCGGTTCTTAATGATACACATATACTTACAATGACAAGAGCTTACTCGTGATTAAAGTTGAGTAGCATGAGGATCGGTCTTCGTAAGTAAGGGGCATGAGATTTTGGTTTATAACTTGTCAAGCATATCCTCTTAGTTGTGTCACTTTAACCTTAATCACCTTCAAGATGCTTATGATAGGGGCAATGAGAGCTGAAAGCTATAAGTACCATAATTTTTGGAAGCTCTTTATGAGACTTGAATCCCTACTTCCTTTTACAAAAGGCTTTTCTTCCACCAATTTATTGAGTCTCCACCTTCTATCTTTATGCACCCACTTTGAGAGCATAGTGGCCATTCTTAGTTCTATGTGCATTGTCCCAAGACTAGTTGATTGATGCATAACTTGATATTGCTTGTTTTAAACTATTGTATCTAGTCACTCTTATGAACTTTGAAGGTGTCCTATGCATTTATATTTGCTACTCTATTGAGGGACAAGCTGAATACTATTATGCTATGTTTTCTTTATTGGAAACAAACAAACGTCTTGCAAGGCATGTTATTCATGAATATTTTGTTTGTACCTTTTTATGTTGCATCATAGTTTCTTTGCCTATTGCTAGAACTTTGTCTTTCATGTTATGATTGAAGTACTATGATCCTAGCTTTGAGTTTTGCAAATACTTTGATCAAGTCTTTGATGGTGTATGTCACCTCAAAAATTATTTCTTTTTTTATCACTTACCTACTCGAGGACGAGCAGGAGTTAAGCTTGGGGATGTTGATACATTGCAAATGTATCTATAATTTTTGATGTTCCATGCTTGGTTTTATCCACTTTCTTGTGTTTTGTTCCAACTTTGGAGTACTTTTCATATGATTTCTTGGACTAACCTATTAACAAGAGCCACAGTGCCAGCTGCCTGTTTTCTGCTGTTTTTGGTTCCAGGAAAGTCAGAAAATGAATATTCTCGGAATTGGACGGGACAAAAGCCAAAGTGCCTATATTTTTTGGAAGGGATCAAGTGCCAGAATACGAGACGGAGAAGGGCCAGGGAGCCACCACACCACCTGGCGGCACGGCCAGGCCTGGCCCGCGCGGCCAGGCCTGGCCCGCGCCAGGGGGTGGTGTGGCCGCTCCCGGCACCCCCTCGGCCTCTCCTTCCGCCTATAAGATGCCCTCGGGACGAAAACCCAAAGTACCCGATCAAAAATCCACGAAAGAGTCTGTAGCCGCCGTCATCTCCATCCCTAGATTGGGAGGGATCTAAAGCTCTTCCCGGCACCCTGCCGGAGAGGGGAATTCACCCTGGAGGCCTTCTTCATCACCATGCAAGCCTCCGGTGTGATGCGTGAGTAGTTCATCCTTGGACTACGGATCCATGTAGTAGCTAGATGGCTGGTTTCTCCTCCTTTGTGCTTTCATGTTTAGATCTTGTGAGCTCCGTTCATGATCAAGATCATCTATTTGTAATTCATACATGTTGTGTTTGGGGGATCCGATGGATATTGAGATGCTATTTCAGATTGATTATTGATTCTATCATGTCTTTGTTATTTGAGATCTTGCATGCTTTCTGTTGTTAGTAGCTATCTTGGCCAAGTAGATGCTAGCAACTCCAAGAGTTAGTATTTATGCTCGATAGTGGGTTCATGCCTCTGGTAATCTGGGGAAGTGACAGAAATCTCTAAGGTACTAGATGTGCTGTTGCTACTAGGGAGAAAACAACAATCCTTTGTTCATAGAACAATCGTATTGTTTACTTTACACGCAGTTCGTAAAGCAATAATCTGTTGCTTGTAACTTAATACTGGAGGGGGTTCGGATGATAACCTGAAGGTGGATTATTAGTCATAGATGCAGTTGGATGGCGGTCTATGTATTATGTTGTAATGCCCAATCAAGTCTGAGAGGAGTCAAGATGATTAGTATATGCATGTATTGCTTTCTCGGTGTTTGTCAATTGCCCTGCTGTAATTTGTTCACCCAGCATGTTATCTATCTAAGGAGAGCCACCTCTAGTGAACTATGGATCCCGGTCCTCTTACTTTACATACAATCTACAATCTTTTACTACTTTGTGTTTACTTTCTGCAAACTTTTACTTCTTTCCATTCGATACATTTAATCCTTTGTTTTCCGCAAAACACGGTGAGATTGACAACCTCATCGCAAGTTGGGGACAAAGTTCTGTGGTTGTGTTGTGCAGGTCTCCACGTTGTTACTAGCACCGGTAGTGCGCCCTGCCAAAGCTCAGCTAGTAACACCTTTGGGGTGTTTCCTTGCTCCTACTGGTTCGATTAAACCTTGGTTTCATAACTGAGGGAAAACTTACTGATGTGCTCATCATACCTTCCTCTTGGGGTTCCCAACGAGATCTACATCAACTACGAGTCAGCACTGGTCTCTCTCTTTTTGCTATGGTTGGTTGTAATTGATGGTGTGCTTGCAAAAGTAAGTGTATGGTCTCCTAGTGGAAATGTGGAGATGTGGTGTTGGGTAATGTGGTTCCTTGGCTACGGAGTGAAATGAATAACTCTAGGGCTAGTGTTGTCCTATAGCTGATGCTCTTATCTCATGGTTGCCTGCTCTGAGGTATGGACAACACAGAGGTTTGCATGGATGAGTATGTTGCTTGCAAGTGGGCCTTTTGGGGTTCAAGTTTCCATGTTTGTAGTTCGGTTACTTGTGGATGAGCTCAAGCAGAATTACCCTTCCCTATATTTCTTGCGGTGTTTACCTCTTATTTATTTACTACTTTATAACCAAGTGAAACTTGCCCCAACCTATGATGTGGTGCTAAGACTAAAACACTAATAAGAATGGTTACTAAATGGTCTATTTATTTCCAACTCAAGGAAGAGTCTGGCTTAGCAACTCTGCCAGTTTGAGAGTTTACTAACCCCAAACACCCCTCTTTCTCTTGGTTTCATTTCCTTTGAGTTGTTTTGCAGGGATCAAAGTGAAGAGTATATGAAGAAAATAATATACAAGAAAACAGCTTAGGATTTTCTATTTTCTTTTACTATAATTTTCCTTTTTATTCCTGAATATTGTAAAGACAGTGTAATATTATTGTACAATATTAATAAAGCTAAAGTTTCTTGCTTATTGTAATTGGGATATTGTAAATGTTCTAACTTATTTATAAATGAGAATTCATTTATTTATTATTTTAATTTCTTTTCCATATTCATTTCCTATTTAGTTATTTCCCTTTACTTTATTTGTAGTCTTAAATTATTAATACAGTACAATTGTTTGTGTATTATAAGAACTCATTTATTTGGTTATTTTTGAGATTCAACTTCATTTACTAATTCATTTCAAACTCTATTTGAATTCAAACATATCTTTTGGTTTTCAAATTTGAATGGCTATTCCCCCTCAAAAGCAAACATACAATAGAGGTCATGTAGAAATCTATCGCACTTGCCCGGATGCTTCCATCAGAACAAGAGAGATCTCGATCCCTCTACACGCTTTTAGTTTTGCACGAAAATTCTCAGATTTTCTTATGCATGAATGCAATGCACAAACACGTGTCCTGACTATTTCCATGTGCTAATCCTAGGATGTTACAGATACTTGGCTAGCAGCAATCTCATAGGAACCCTACTCACATAAAGGGTAGTATGGTGTTTTCTTAGCAACCCATTCGGGATCACAACAACATCACTACTTAATGCTTTGATCTTTGTTTTACACTTAATAATTGTTTGTAGTGTGTTGCTTCGTGGTGCACTCGGTTGGATTAAAAGACTTTTTGTATGCCCATTGCATCACGTGGGCTCTAGTATATTAGGATGTGTTTCCCACAAGAGATTATCACTATTAAAACTTTACACATGAATGTGCTTATTATTATCTTTCATCCCATATGATGTGCAGCTGCAGGTGGATCTTCAACTCTGTCCTATCTCCATCCATTGATTCAACACACTATAAAAGTGAACTAGATTGGTCCGATAAACAATGGTAAAACAAAGAAGCAAAGTCTTGTAGACATGTCATTTTCATTTCCTTTTAGCATTGCTTTCCAAGGTTCGATTAAACCTAGATCTTCTAGGGAAAAAGCTATTATACTACATCCATGAATCCAGATCAAAGGTATCGGTAGGCAACACCTTCCCATGTTGCTTCTTAAGGAGTCATATTCTCCCAGTGGATTAACCATTGTGGAACAACAATATCATAATCACCTGCATTACGAGGTATTTGGCGATGTTACAGAATTGACAGAGGAAAAGCTTCGATTTTACCGTTCGGGGTTACCAAAGGAAGATGCGTTTGGGACCACTCGAGGTCCCAAGTGTTTATTCAGCTGATTGACATGGAACACATCATGTATTTGAGTGCCCTGAGGGAGTTGGAGTTGGTACGCACTTTTCCCCACCAGCCTGATGATTTTGAATGGGCCATACCATTTTGAAGCTAGCTTCAGAGGGTTTCCACTTCCCAGCGCATGTTCCCTGTGTGATTGCATTTTCAGATAGACCATGTCTCCTAGTAGGAAGGATCTCTTAGTTCTAGACTTGTCAGCAAACTTCTTCATGGAGCTTTGTGCTTTGGCCAAGTTTTGTTGTAGGGTTTGTAACATAGTATCCTTTTCAGATATAGTTGCTTGAGCTTTTGGGGACATATGGTTGGTATCAGGAAGGGTACTCAACATAGGAGGAGCATATTCATATAAGGCTTGGAATGGAGACATCTTAATTGAGGTGTGGTAACTGCAATTATACCACCATTTAGCAGGTGCTAACCAGTCCACCCATTTCTTGGGTTCACAAAATTCCATGCATCTTAAGTACTGCTCCAGGCATTGATTAACTCTCTTAGTTTGTCCATCTGATTCAGGGTGATAAGCTGTTGAGAAGTGTAATTCAATTTTGAGAGATGAGAATATTTCCTGCCATAACTTGCTGGTGAAGATTCTGTCTCTATCATATATGATTACAGATGGAGGACCATGTAATTTCACCATAGTTTCCATGAAGAGATCATCTACTTTCTTCATTGTATAAGGATGTGCCAAGGGGATGAAGTGGGAGTACTTTGCCAATCTGTCAATCACAACTAGTATGACATTTTTGCCTTTTGAAGTGGGCCATCCTTCCATAAAACCCATGCTGATTTCTGCCCACTTTAGTTGTGGAATGTTCAGTGGGTTAAGAAGGCCAGGGTAGGGAACCTTTTCAGTTTTGGAAATCTGGCGCACTGGGCATTTAGCAACCATGGAGTTGATCAATTCTCTCATTTTTAGCCAGTAGAATACTTGTTTGATTATGTGGTTAGTTACCCTGTTGCCTGAATGGCTCCCAAATATTGAGGAATGAAAGGTGTTCAAGATTTGACTTTCAAGTTGGAACTTGGAAGTAGTTCCAATATATAGCCTTCCTTCGTATCTTAAGACATCTAATTGCAGACTATATTTTGGGTTGCTGGTGCTGTCTAGAGTTAACTCTTGGAGGAGTCTTGTACAGTGAGCATCTCTAGCATAAGATGCCATTTTGTTGGGGCCAAAAAATTTGCTAAAGAATGCAATGGGTTTTGCATGTTGCATGAGGATAGCACCTAGACCAGAAGCACATGCATCGGTTTCCAAGGTGAAGGGCACTATAAAGTCTGGTAAGCTTAGTAGAGGTGGGGAAGACATAATTTTCTTGAGTTCATCAAATGCTTGTTGTTGAAGAGGACCCCACATGAATGCATTCTTCTTCAATATGTTGTATAGTGGTTTCTAGATAGAAGCGTAGTTCTTGATGAATCTCCTGTAATACCTAGTTAGCCCCAAGAATCCTCTTAACTTTTTGATAGTTTTAGGGGTTAGCCATTTGAGAATGTCCTGTATCTTGGTGGGATCTGTTTAGACTCCTTGCCCAGAAATGATGTGCCCCAGGTATTCCACTTGGGATTGAGCAAATGTACATTTGGATAATTTGGCACTTAGAGCATGGTTCCTGAATACAGTCATGACATCAGTCAAATGTTGTTCATGCTCTTGACTTGTCTTGTTGTAGACCAAAATATCATCAACGAATACTAGCACAAATTTCCTTAAGAACTTGGAGAAGAGGTTGTGCATAAGGTTCTGGAATGTAGCTGGTGCATTGCACATGCCAAATGGCATGACCAAATACTCATAATGACCCTAATGAGTGGAGAAGGCTGTTTTAGGGATATACTCTACTTTTATTCTAATATGATGGTACCTAGACCTTTGGTCAAATTTGGAGAATATGGTAGCCCCATGGAGTTCATCTAGCAGATCTTCAATAACTAGAATAGGAAATTTATTTTTGATTGTGACATCATTTAATCCCCTGAAGTCCACACATAATCTCCAAGACTTGTCCTTTTTATGACCAGGATAGCAGGTGATGAAAAAGGGCTTTTGCTAGGTCTGATTTCATTATTCTGAAGCATCTGCTTGATAAGAAGTTCCACTGCATTTTTCTGACTATGGGACATTCTGTATAGTCTGATATTTGGGGGCTTAGCACCAGGTATGAGTGGAATTTGATGATCCTCTTCCCTCCTATGGGTGGCTGAAAGATATCTTGGAATTGTTGCAGAAGGTTGGTGACAGCATCTGGCACCAGCTAGGGCTGAATGCCAGTAGTGGTGGTTGCATCTTCTGGGCTAGTGTTCATCAACATATATCCCATAGCTCCTTGTTGTATCAGCTTACTGCATTTATCTAAGGATATCAATAGGTTGTTTTTTGGAAGGAGATGGTCTTGGAATGTATGCAATACTCCATTTACTCCAATAGTTAATTGCCATCCAATAAAGACAAATGTTATTGGGTTATGTTGTTTGAACCAATTTACTCCAAGGATTATGTCTGATCCTTGTAACTCTAGAATTCTGAAATCAACCTCAAAGTGATGACCTTCGATTGAGAAGGAGCAGTTGTATGCTATGGCGGTGGAAGCAAGGATGCCACCTCCTGCTACCTTGACACTTCTTTCTTTGGATGTTGTTAAGGGAATGTTGTTTTGTAGTGCAAAGGTCAGGTCCATGAATGTGTTGGTACTACCAGTATCAGCTAGAGCCACTGCTTGACCTTTTGAGACTGTCAATAAGAGAGAAATGGTACTGCCACTAGGACAAACATTATATGTTGTTGTTGAGATATTCATCAAGGTTTCTTGTGGTATTTCCTCAAGAGTTATGGGTGGTTGTGTAGGAGGGACTGCTTTGTCAGGAATAGACAACAAGTGTATTTGCTGGACAATTTCATCCTCAAGTTCATCATCAGAGTGGCCTTGCATCTAGACGGTGTTAAGGGATCTTTGCATGGACTGGCACTTGTGGCCCAATGACCAATTCTTAGGGAAATACTAGCATTTTTGGGGTTTTCTGGGCCTATCATTTGTCTGTCTGTTCCTGTTCTGTTGTGCTGGGATTCTATTCTGAGGTGGAAATTGTCTGGGAGCAGGGCTGGGAGGTATCACTTTCTTAGTGTTAGACAAATGAGCCTTCTCATATTGTCGAGCATACCGATAAGCTGACAGGAGGGATTCTGGTTTCTGGCATTGAACTATGTGTTTGATTCTTTCCTTCAACCCACTGATGAATCTGTCAATGAAGAAGTCATGTGGTAAGTAGGCCCTTTCCCTCTTCATATGAGTCATCCAAGTTTCATACTAGTCAATATAAGAATTGATAGAAGTGATTTGTTTCAACAACTAGAGCTGGTACATTGGGTCATTTGTCATTGTATCAGTAAATCTATCCAAGGGTACTTGACTTAGTTCAACCCAACTCATTCTGTTCAGAAAATACCTAGCACTGCTGAGCCATGTTTTGGCTTGCCCTCTTATGTCTGCCACTCCCCATTGGACTCTATTGTCAGCAGGTATTTTGACCAGATCAAAAATATCTTCACATTCTAACGGCCATGCTCTAGGGAAGTCACCCGTAAATATGGGTAATTCTATACGAGGTGAGCGAATGTGTGGTTCATTTGGCTGATTTCGAGCTAGGTTTTGGAATGTTTGTAATTGGTTCCGTGTTTGGGTTGGTTGGGTCAGTTGTGGTGGTGGGAAGTAAGAATTTTGTTGCCCTAGAGGAGGATAGTATGGATACTATGGTATTGGTGGTGGGTAGTAAGGTGGTTGATATGGGATTTGTTGGTTTGGCTTGTAAGGTGGGGGGTTTGGTGGAGTGTAGTATTGAGGTTGGGGTGTTGGATTTGTGTGTTTGTGTATAGGATGATGATGATGATGGTGGTGATGTGGAGGTGATGGGTGGAGTTGTTGTCTGTATAGGTGTAGTGGTAGTGGTGATAATTGCAGAGGTATTGGCCGAGTGAGTGGGAGGGAGGGGTAGCTATTCTGGCATTAGTTTGCCCATGTGTAGTGGAAATGGTGGTGGTGCTGGGGAAGGTACTTCTGGAATTGGGGAAAGAGTTTGGCTTTGAAGAGGTGGGGGTGTTGAAAAGTTGATGTTTTGGGTGAGGTTGGTGGTAGGAGTTGTTGCCGCTTCTTACCGGGACATGTTTACAACGATGGTGCTCATCATAGCGGACATCTTAGAGATCTCACCTTGGAGTGCAGCGATTGCCAAGGTGGTGTTAGTCTGATATTGGGACAGGCGGCCACTGACGGATCTGAGACCGCGAGGGTCATGGGCTCGAACCTGCTCATCCTCATGTTCATTGTCAATCGTTGCCGATGTGTTCCCTTCCATGTTGTACTTTCTTAAACTGCACGACCTTGAGCGAGCGCGAGTCTTGGATGGCATGGTGGTGGAGGGATTTTACGGCCAGAGGGAATGATCTCCGGTAACCTCGCCAAGATCTTGAGGGAGGGAGGGAGCGATGCCGGTGCAACGGGAGAGAGGGAGGCAAGTCGGATATCAACTGCTCTGATACCACTTTGTCTGGGCCTCGGTGACCAAGACATCATCACGCTCGAGCGAGAGGAGGGGAATTGGAGCTCTCGGGGCTCAGAGCTACAACTACACAATAAGAGGAACATGACGATACAAATAATTAGGGTTTTTATTATACGTGCCACCTAGCCACCCACTCCCATTCCTTTATATCAAAAGGATAGGGCCACACAGTTCATTACAAGAGTTTAAACACTAATCTTAACTAGGACAAGATTAATATGCTAACGAAGACATCCAGCCGTCTCTGAAGCGGTAACCCTGAGCCTGCACCGTCCGATAGCTGACGAAGTTAGAGGGAGAGCAGAGAGGACCTGACACAGCCTGTGTCCCCTGCACCTGCGCAGCTCCCAGGACCTCTGTCTCGCCCAGAACCTCCAACTATCGGCGCCACCGCACTCTCCTCCTCCGCGTCAGCTCGACCACACCCAGCGCCAGCCCAGATCAGGCCCGTCTGCTTCCACGCCGCCCTGCATCTAGCCGACAGCGCCGCAGTGCCTCATGTACCTCGCCGCTGCTCGCAGCCGCAGAGCCTCCTGCACCTCACCGTCTCGCAGCCGCAGCGCTCGCCCCCAGCCCCGCCGTCATCGCGCCACCAGAACCTCCCGCGCGCCGGGATCCCGAGAGGAGGAACAGAACTCCGCCGCCACCGTCTTTGGGCACGCAAGGCTTCGCCGTCGCCCCCTCCGGAAGCGGCGAAGAGGGGAAGAGGTCTACGCGGCGGCGGCTAGGGTTTGCCCCCGTGTCGTCAGAGGAGGGCGACGCGGGGTTGGGTCTCTCCGTATCACATTAAGGTGATAGCTCCTGCTTTTCTATTTTATAGGTCATCTAAATTCATAGTAGTATATTGAATTCAGATATTGACCGCTTGTGCAGTAACACGTAATTATGAACAGAAAAGGTTTCGAACGTCCAGTTTAACCCCTAGTAGCATTTACCTTGTCGGTTCTGCTCTGTTCATCGGTCGTAGCACGAGCTCAGTTGGGTTTTCTTGTGTCCAGAACTGAACAAATGGTGGTGCGCCTCCTTCCCCGCGAAAAGCTTGTTCGTCATCTCCCTCGCTCCGTCTGGACTGACGCTGCAGCTCAGCCGCCTTTCACCGCGCCGTTGCACGACCTCAACGCCCGGCTGAAGGTCCTGGTCCAGTCGGGCAGCCTCGCGAACGCGCAGGCCCTGTTCCACGCGGCGCCGCGCCGCGATGAGGCCTCGTACGCCGCGCTCCTCGCGGGCCATGCCGCGGCAGGGGATTTCGCCGGCGCGATTGCGCTCTTCACCCGCCTCCGAGCCTCCGAGTCTTCCCCTCCGCTCGACGCCGCCGACCCGTTCGTCCTCAGCCTCGCGTTCAAGGCCTGCGCCGCCGCCGCGTCCGACGCCGCGCCCCTACACGCGTTCGCCGTCCGGTCCTCGGCCATCTCCTCCGTCTTCGTGGCCACTGCGCTGGCCGACGCCTACGCCAAGGCCGGCCGCCTCGCGCTGGCTCTCAGGGTGTTTGACGAAATGCCGCAGAAGAACGTGGTTTCCTGGACCGCCCTGCTCACCGCCCTGTCCCGGGCGGGCCGCCGGCACGACGCGCTCCGCCGATTCGCCGAGATGCGCGCCTCGGGCGTGGCCTGTGACTCCCACGCATGTGCGGCCGCGCTCACCGCCTGCGCCGAGGACGCCGGCGGCCTGCTCTGGCGCCGTGGACGCGAGGTGCACTCGCTCTGCGCCAAGCTCGGCGTCGACGCCACGCCCTACGTCGCCAACACGCTGGCCACGCTCTACGCTCGCCGCGGAGACGTCAGCGGCGCGCTGGCCGCCGTCGGGCGCATGGGATCCCGTGACGTAGCTGCGTGGACGACCGTGATATCCTCCTATGTGCAGACTGGCCGCACCAGGGAGGCTATCCAGGCGTTCGTCGCAATGCTTTGTGGCGAGGCATCGTCAAATTCTGCATCACCAAACGAGTACACCTTCGCTGCCATCATCGCTGCCTGTGCAGACATTTCCTGTGTCCATCTTGGAGAGCAGCTGCACGCGCAAGCTGCACAGAGAGGGTTCGCCAGTGCCCGCTCAGTGGCCAACTCACTCGTCACGCTCTACGCGCGCGCCGCCGGTCGTCTCTCGGCAGCCGATGCCGTGTTCAGGGAAAGTGCTGCCAAGGATGTCGTCTCCTGGAGCGCGATCATATCAGGCTACGCGCAGGAAGGGCTTGCCGAGGAGGCTTTTGCCCTGTTCACCGAAATGCGACGGCATCACTGTCCTCGCCCAAATGAGTTCACTCTTGCCAGTCTCCTAAGCGTGTGCGCGAACGCTGCGATATTGGATGCCGGTCGTCAACTCCATGCGCTTGCTCTCGCTGCTGGTCTCAAAAACCATGCGATGATCAGGAGCGCGCTCGTTGGCATGTATGGGAAGAGCGGAAGCATGTCAGATGCCGATGCTGTATTCTCCAATCGCACGAAGGACGATGTGGTTTCGTGGACTGCGATGATTGTTGGACACGCTGAGCATGGCCAGAGCAAAAGGGCACTTCAACTATTTGAGGAAATGTGCCGTGTTGGGCTGAAGCCGGACCATGTTGCATTCATCGGTGTGCTCAGTGCTTGCTGTCATGCTGGGGAAGTCGAGCTTGGATTCAGATACCTCAGTGCAATGAGCAAACGCTATGGACTGGAGCCTGCCAAGGAGCACTATGGCTGCGTGGTGGATTTGCTGGGCAGAGCGGGAAGAATTGATGAGGCTGAGGAGTTGATTGGCAGAATGCCTGCTGATGAAAGAGACGGTGTTGTTTGGACATCTTTGCTTAGGGCATGTGCAGCTCGAGGGGAAGAGGAAACCGGGAAGAAAGCCTCAGAGATGGCCATGGAGGCAGAGCCATGGGGTGCAGGAGCACATGTGGCAATGGCAAACCTATTCGCCAGCAAGGGACAATGGCGTGAGGCAGCACACGAGAGGCATATGATGAAGCAGAAAGGGGTGGTCAAAGGGGTAGGGTGGTCGTCGATCACAGTTGGAGGGACGGACAGGGGAGTCGGGGTGTTTGCTGCAGGTGACCGGACACATCCCAAAGACAGTGTGATCTGTGAGATGCTTGAGTTGATTTATTTCGGTGTTGGATTGGCTCGCCATGCACCTGATCAGATGGATTTAGCATCTGAACTGGAGCTGATGGTTTAACATTAACTGACGAAGTGAGCAATTTCAGAAAAAGATTGGCTTCAAAGGTAAAAATCACATAAGTATTTGGCTTGATGAGCACTAATTCGGCTTAATAGTTCTGCTTCTGTGTTGAAGTACTCTCCAGTGTTACTAATGCGACTTTGATCTGGGTACAACTCTTGATAAGATGGCCTGAGTGCCTGCAACATATATGTACTAGGCAAGGATTTTCTTGTCGAAACATATATGTACTAGGCAAGGATTGCCTGCAACATATATGTACTAGGCAATAATCATCATTTTGTTGGTAAAGATGGTATTCTGACGTTCCCATAGGAGAGTTGTGGCATTGAGGCTGGGTAAGTCATCTTATTTAGTGCTATGCTGATATTGATAGTTACCTTCGCATTGTACCAGTTTATGATACTAGTAGTTTGTTGCTAACTTTTCTCGTTGCAATATTGAGCATGGATGTTAGTAGATTATCACAAGTACTCGAAACATCATGCTTGTGCAATCACAGAAATATGATAAAATAATAAATATATGTTTATGTTATTAAACCCTTCTTTCTGCATGTCTTCACAGCATATTTTGAGGTATTCAGATTTGTGTATATTTTCATGCATGTGTCCTGCATAGTATTGATTTAATTAGTACTCTATATGGTTCAGGATGAGCCTGTGGTTGAACGCGACCATATATGGTTCAGAATGAGCCTATGCTGCCTATGGTTGAACGCGACATAATCCCTCTCTTATAATTTCGCGTTCAACCATGGGCTCATCCTGAACCATATAGAGTACTAATTAAATCAATACTATGCAGGACACATGCATGAAAATATACACAAAATCTGAGTACCTCAAAATATGCTGTGAAGACAGCAGGATTCTTCGGTCAGGTATACTAAAGCACCATATATATTTCTTCTTGTGTTTAGCCTTTCTGACATTTCAGTTTTTGTTGCATGTTTGTAGTGGCTTGCAGAGCTCTCACACTGAAAATTTAAGTTTCATAACTTCATATATGATTTCAGAAGGATTGTTTCTTTATTTCACATATTCCAAAGTATAATTTTGGGAAAAAATATACCAAAATACCTAGAGTATCACATTGAGCCGGGTGTCTTTTATCATAGATTTTGAGTCACGGGAAGGTCCCTGCTGTCACGGCTAAGGGTGTGCAAAAACTGAAACCGGTCAAACCAGCCAAACCGGCCACTTACACCCTAGTTCATTTTCCTTTACAAATGAAATCCAAACTTTGGAGCTAGTACAAAAATTTGAACTAGCCCAAACCGGCCAAACCACTCAAACCGGGTTTGCACAGGCCTAATCATGGCCCAGGACCTAGACGTCAGCTGGGTTTGTTATTTTTAGTAACTTAATCGGAGTTGTTCAGGATAGGGCTCAGCTGACGTGTCTTTCTTTTCCTTGCTTTGGTCATGTACATTTTCAGTTTTGTGGTGCTGAATACTCATTTTGTGATAATGGACAAGGAAAGCGAGATATTCTTGTACTTCCCCTCAGGTATAAACAGGAAATTTTACCAGTATTTCCTTGATGACTGGTGCACTGATTTGAGGATACAATCAGTATTTCTGTGTTTCCTTGTCATATACTGTTTTTTTTGGAGTTGCTGCCTTGCTGCACTTGGCTAAAAACACAGGAAGGACTAGACTGAACGGATAGGCTGATAGAAAAGCAGGCTGTTTAATAGAAGTTATTTAGATCACAAGTTACTTTGACATTGTGCTATATTTAGTAAATGTTTCCCCCTTAAAAAATGTTCAGTAGATGCATGATAGGCTGGCTTTGTTTTCAAGACTTGCTAATTCGTATTTTATGTAGACTAGTATGGATCTCTCTGCAGCAATGTGCAGATTTCTTGTTTGACTTTTGACGAATTTCAACTGTCCAGTTAATTGATACTACAATTTTGGTAAAAAAATCTTAGTAAGCTTGGTTGTTAATTTTTCTTTTGATGTAGGCACTGGAGCTTGATCCTGGCGATGCCACCTTGTTCTCAAACAGGAGCCTTTGTTGGCTTCAAATGGGTGCTGGCTGCAAGGCTTTGGAAGATGCTAATAAATGCAGAAAAATGCGGCCGGATTGGCCAATATCCTGTTATCGACAGGGCGCAGCTCTGATGTTACTGAAGGTTACATAGAGGATATTGTTGACTGTTTTTTCTTGGTCTGGCAAATTGTTCACGATTGTTGACTTGGTCTTTGTATCATCAGGACTATGAAGGTGCAAGTGAACGGTTCTTGGATGGACTCAAGCTGGACCCAGTTAACGCTGAGATTGAGGATGCACTATGGTAAACTATCTGCCTCTTCGGTTACACTGTCTTTTGACGATGACTTTGCATTGGTAGCTGACTGGAAGTGTTTCATCACATCCCACACACACCATTAGCTATATACTGAACACTTCCGTATGCTGCAAGTGTATTCGGTGGCGGAGCCAGCCAACATCTGGAGCCTGGACAAAACCTTCAGTACGAAGTGTTGATGAGTTTTTTGCCTGATGAAGCTTCCGCTTGACTCCTTGTGCTCTATTAGATTTCAGTGAAAGTTTCCAGGCAGAGCCTGGTTGGTCAACCGGGCTCGCCGGGCTGTGACTCTGGCACCGAGTATATTCATGCCCTTGCCACGATAAGTGTCAAGAACTTGTGAAAATATTGGTTATGGCTCCATTCTGTTTTGGTTTTTTTTTTTTTTTTGAGATAATGGGCAGCTTCATTCATTCATACGGGATTGTTCGGTACATACAATGGCCCTGATTACATTAGGTGGTTCATTAAGCCAACAGGACCCTACATCATGTTCAGCAGACTTTGCTAGAACATGAGCCGCCACATTACAAGAACGATTAACATGAGTAAAACAACAAGATACAAACTTTGGAGCCCTACTCTTAATATCAGAGACTATGGCACCTATGTAAGATCTGTCTCTCTCCTTGTTTTTCACTTTGCTTATGAGACTAGCACAATCAGATGCCACAGTAATCTTCTGGAAACCAACTTCTTCAGCAAAAATTAAAGCATGGCGCATTGCAATGGCTTCAGCTAGCTCTGGATTGTCGACATGGTCCACGGAGCATCTACTTGCAGCTAGCACCATTCCTAAGTGGTTGCGGATGACGACACCAATGCCCATACGGTTACTGTTTGAGAAGATGGCGGCATCAACATTGATCATGACCGACTCAGCCGGCGGCGGAGACCACTTGGGCATTGACGTCTGGTTCTCACGCCTAATGGCGATAGTCGACCTAAAGCTGTACAATAAGATGAAATCAATATAAGCTTTGATCTTACCCACCACACGTGAAGGATGGGGCATTTTTTCACCATTTCTTACATTGTTCCTATTCTCCCAGATGTGCCAGATTGCAACAGCGAGGATCATTGAGTGGAGGTCAGAGGCATTAGAGATCCAGTTCAAAAGCCACTGTTGCATGCGGACAAAACTTTTTAGTTTTAAAGATACCTCAAAGGAGTTTTTTAGCTCTGCCCAGATTTCTTTAACATAATGGCAACGGAGAAAACAGTGTTCCACCGTCTCATCCTTGTTGCAAAATATGCATTCGTACCTTGTTGGAATTGAACGTTTGTGGAGTTGATCACCGGTAGGAAGGCAGTTTTGTGCAATTCTCCATAGTACTATCTTCATTTTATCTGGACACTGGATTCTCCAAAGATTCTTCCATAATTTCTCCATGAAACCTTGTTCCGAAGATGATCCTTCACCATCTGAGCTTCGATTTATCCAGAACAGATGTGTCCTTGCAAGGTTGTAGCCCGACTTCACTGTATAGACTCCATTCTTGGTATATGGCCAGGAGGCAAAATCACCACACCCTTCAGAGCTTAGAGGGATTTTAAGAATTTTTTCCACAATGTCTTCGGCAAACAATTCTCTAACAGATTCTTCTTTCCATAAGGCACGGTTGGAGTCAATTAGAGAACTCACCGTTCGGCTATTTTGCACAGGAACTAAGGTGCGTATTTTACCTCGTATTGTATCTGACACCCAATTATCCTCGGTAATAGAAATCTGCTTCCCATCTCCTACTCTCCACAATAATCCTTTTTGTAGGAGTTCCTTCCCCTGCATGATGCTTCGCCAAGTGTAGGATGCGGCTCTTGGACACTTAGAATTCCAGAAGTCCCCGTCAGGGAAATATCTCCCTTTCATTACACGATGACAAAGAGAGGAAGGCTCCAATAATAGTCGCCAGGCAGAGCTCTATTAGATTTCTTGTGAAAGTTTCCAGGCAGAGCCTGGTTGGTCAACCGGGCTTGCCGGGCTGTGACTCTGGCGCCGAGTATATTCATGCCCTTGTCACGATAAGTGTCAAGAACTTGTGAAAATATTGGTTATGGCTCCATTCTGTTTTGCGTTTGTTTGGACTTTTAAATGCCACTTTGTACTGGTAGAAAATTACGCAATTCCAAATCCCTGATTCTTGCCCTTGGAATATGCAGGGAAGCTATGGAATCATTGAAGACATCTCGGAGGACTAAAGCTAAGTGAATGTTTGGGTGTTGCAGCGAAACCAGTTTGAGGCTTTTTGGCAGGCGTTTCTCCGTTTTGCGCAAAGACTTATTTCTTGAACTGACTAATTCTTTGGGAAGTTAAGCCGTGTGTCTGGTGGAGTATTAGCGTGGCATGTCTGGATGGGCATATTTATTTATGCATGCAGTAATACCTTGTGGAAACAGTCTATCTATCCTATACTCCCTCCGTTTCAAAATATAAGATGTTTTAGCTTTGTGAAAGGTGTACTTATTAGATGCTCTTAAGACTGGATGCTTAACAGCGTCTACTCAGTTTCAGCTTGTATCTGTGGTCGCTTAACAGTTCGCATCGTCCGCAATTTTGCTGCTCTGGAAGCCGAAAAGCGCAACACTGTCACCGCTTATATTGCCATGAGGTGCACTCATTAACTTTTTGGTGAGGCATGTGCACCAAAGCCTTGGAACGAATATTTTCTTCAGATGGAGCAGAAACCTCCTTTAACCAGACTGCAGCCGGTGCTGCAAGATCGGTGGCAACCAAGTCTGCGATAAGGAAAATTCAGTTCAACATTTTCATCTGTCACGTGCTCTTCCTTGCTTTGTCGACTGACATTGATGTGGCTTTTAACTTACCGCCATCAACTAGTATAGAAAATATATTTGAGAACTGGTTTACTGAGTTGTCATGCCACTTAAGGCTTAGATTCGTGTTGAGGTATGTGCTTTATGTTGGACTACCATGATATGGTTTTTAATAAAATGGCAGTTTTATGTTTGTTATAATAGCGAACAGTACATGTTAAAGACTCATGCGCTATCTTTAGCAATTACTAAAAGTCTAAAAGAAACTAGCAAACCATCAATGTCTTTAAACTACTCCCTCCGGTCTATATTAATAATCTCAACTTTATCTAGATACGAATACATCTAGTTAAGTTGAGACCATTAATATGGATCGAGGGAGTACTTTTTTGTTTCACAATACAATCTTGTACTTTTTCTAAGTCAGTTAGAAAAAACATCGATACCAAACCACAAACCTGTAAACACTGATGAGAGTTCTTCCATTCTGATTTTTGAGCCGCAATGCCAAGACTACGTGTGCGACACAACCATTAAAAAAATGAACAACATTCGTCGATAATGTAGCAACCAAGTCATATACTCTGAGAACCAACCTCCTCGCAGCAACCTAAAAAACCAACAAAAATCAATCTGGCAAAGCAATATCTGAAAAACCATACCTAGAGAAATTTGATCTTCTAACACTACCATGGACGTCAGGAAAGAACTCTTGTCGTTGAACGAAGGGCCGAAGAATATGGTGTGTCTTTGTTGAATATTGTGTACAAGTTTGGGTTTTTTGAACGGGAATGCTTGAACCACTCCCTTTTTTGTTTCTTAGTTCATACTTTTTCTTGATTAGTTATGTAAACTAAGTGTTACATAAGTTTTTCGATTATATTTTCTGTCCGCTGTCCTCTGCACATAAGTTTTGGAACCTCTTACATTTTTATATATATATCTAGAAGGTCTTAAGACTAACAATCTTATTCGTACTTCAGCTCATGGTCTTCTCAATATTCTATGCCTCCTTAATTCCTGTGAAGATTTGTAGATACTATATCTCATTGCAATGTGCTTAACTATACAGGTTTTGTGGTAGGAGCATTAAGGAGAAACATTATTCACCTCACCGTGCTCTCTAAAACGAATCATCAGATTGTATATGCTTTTCCTTGTCAATCATATGATTGGTTGCATGGTTTATTGGTCGACTTTTAAGGCTTTGATTTTGTGCGTCTGCTGTTTGTTACATTGGCTTATTGGCTAACTTGACATGCATCTTTGTGTAAGTTACTAGGTTTATGCCTACTCATATTGGCGCAGAAACAGACCTACGTTTTGTATACTATGCAGGTGAGGTACTGTTCTTCATTCTTTGCATATGATAATAATAGAATATTTTTTGTCTGATAAAGATTTAATGCATTTGAGCTATGTTCCTAGCTGCAATCTGCTCAATGCTAAAAGACTGGTCAAGCATGGCCAAGGAAAAGTTCAAGGAATATATTCTTAACTGCCAGGTTAGCCTGAGAAATTCCTAATGCACTTTAGTTTGCAATGATGAAATGGTGTCCTTCTGGCACTGTCGGGGGGATGACCCCCGGGTGGGATAAGCCAGGCCAACCTGGCCAGCTCCCGAAGAAACAGGCCGGATGGCCACAAAACAGGAAATCTACCACCGGCTGGAATGCTCTAGCCAGACCGACACCAGGCTACCCCGGCTGGTTCGTCTAGCCGGCCAACCAAAAGAGCAGGCCGGGTGGCCAGCTCCACCCGGTCGCCTCAGATTCGGTGGGAGGATACGGAGAGTGTGATGCCATGTCAGAGCACGCCTCCGGGTCCTGCGTCACTAGACAGACTGTGGCGCTGCCCACACGACACTACTGGACGACCGCAATAAGCGGGGTAAAGCTGGGCACTGAGCATTGCTCTAGCGGCAAAGCGTTGTGGTCTGGCGGCTGAGCACTGTAGCTATGTCGCTGGGCACTGTAGCGCTATCGCTGCGGCACTGTAGCATTAACTACGACACCTGGGACCACCGGCTGGCCCTGCCAGCCGGCTCACTTTGTAAACCCTAGGTCGGCCGGACAAACCCTAAAGCCCATCTTGTAACCTACACCTCCCAGCCAGTATATAAGGGAGGGGGTAGAGCTAGGGCTACAGGGAGGACTCAACTACTCAAGATAGCCATTTTCTACCTCTAGTTCTTCCCTAGCTCGACAGGGAAACAGCTCAAGGAGCACTTGTATTGGACACACCCGTGATATAGAGATCCTTGCAGGAGTAGGGGTGTTACCTCGCCGAGAGGGTCCCGAACCTGGGTACTTCGCTGTGTTTGTAGTGCTTATACCTAATCCCATTGCGATAGCCACCGATAGCATTCTGATTGACCCCTCTTAAGACATCCTCGATGGCACTACCGTATTCCACACCACGACATGCACCATCGTTTGCCTTTACTAATTCTTATTTTCACCACATGCAGTTGTATGATGGTCGATTTCACATGGTTCCTAGTTCATAATCTCATGGTACGAAGGCAATTTAAACCTTTTGGACTATATGAGATTATGCAAGCCACAATAATGATAACTTAATTCCACTTCTTTGAAGATGACCTAGCTAGAAGCATTATGTGTGAAAACATGGTTGACCTCTATGTTTTTTCTATTTGTATCGCTGCACATCTCACTGCTTGTGTTATCCTGCTTATCCTATAAGCAGTGGCGGAGCTAGCCCATAATCTGAGCTTGGGCAAAGTATATATTAAGTTGATTTTTTAAGTGTTTGCCTGACTCCTCGTTCAATCCTTATTTCCCTATAATATTTCCATGGGGTTAGCTGGATGAGCCCAGGCAGCTGGGTTGTGGCTCCACCACTTCAGTTCCTAGCTTGATGGAACTGTACTTACATTCCGTGAATAAAAGACTACTGATGGGAGATGAAACCTGCTTGGAATCTTTATTTTCTTAGAGACTAGCTAGGTAGCATTTTAAATATTGTTCTTTCTTTATATTTTGAAATGTTCTCTGAGGTACCACTGGTGGAAAAATGGCCTCTAGTCTCGGTTCATAAGGGCCATTGGTCCCGGTTCCCGAACTGGGACCAATCACTCGGGACTAATGCTGGTCCCGGTTCGCGTACGAACTGGGACCAATGGGTCTCCACGTGGGCGGGCGCGCGACGAGGGGCGTGGATCATTGGTCCCGGTTCGTGAAACAAACCGGGACCAATGGGTCTCCACGTGGCAGCGCGAGAGACGGGCGGGGGTGGATCATTGGTCCCGGTTCTTGGCACGAACCGGGATCGTTGGTCTTTGTGCCGCGGCAGGGTTTTGTGCCGCGGCAGGATTTTCGGGCTATTTTTGTGCCGTGGCAGGATTTTCGGGCTATTTTTCTGTCGCGGCAGGATTTTTTTATCAGTTTAATGGTACTACATATATACAGCAATAATGAAACCACGATATATATATTACACATCATGCATGATCACAAATATATTATACACCGTCTCACCCGTCTTCTTGGTCAAAACATATTATAATTACAAACGATACTCTCACACGAATTTGATCTAATTTACATCTTCTTTTTTACACTTCACCCTTCCAAATGAAGCGGGTAATAGTATTCTTCTTTCGGATCTATGACTTGTTCTAACAAGAATCTGGCAATTTCCTCTTGAATTGCTTGCACGCGTTCTTGTGATAGAAGACCGCCCCGCATCCGTTCGATCTAATATAAAGAAGGGGATCAATATATATGAATGAAACTAAACACAACTGGTGGTAATAAACTAAAGTTGTGATTATTGTTTATCGTACTTCAATTTTTTTGATGTTCCGGTCTGCGCCCTTCTCTTTGGTCGTCTGGCGAATGAACTCGCAGACATAGTATCCACATAAGTTATTCCCGGCTTCCTGCCTCAAGCACTTTACGAGAACGGAGTTCAATCAAAATAATAATCAAGCATGATAATGGTGGTATTGAAACTAGAATCAAAGAGATGTGTGGATCTAGCAAGTAGTACTTACAGTCAATGGTTGAAATGTAAGCTCTGGCTTCCAAACACCCCTAGTTTTGACGGTGAACCGTTTTCAAGCCTTCTGGAGGCATTCCTGCATGTCTGCCCACTTTTCTAATGGTGTGTGTTTCGAGTCTAGGAGTTTTACTACTCCGGTGTCAACAACAATGATTAACAGAATATAGTGGAAGTTGGACACAGTAACAAAATATAACACGAGTCAATTATACGTTTAACATCGAGTAATCGAAAATAGAATGTGTACAAGATAGTAACACTCACCCAGCGTTGTAAGGAAATAGTATTTCCCTTCTGTTGCTGAAATGCTTCAACGCTTGTACCAAGTTATCCTCTGTCTCTTTGGGTTTTGTTTTTAGAGTAACTTCATGAACGAAATTGCAGTCAACAAACCCAAGGTCATAGATTTGTCTTTTGTTGCATTCGAGAATCTTCATTCTGCATATATAATCAGTATAGTGATGAGTAAGATTATACAAGCAACGAATGAGCTGAGCTAGAAAGACTTAATTACAGAAATTAATAATACTTATAAATAATAGGCACTGACGATAGTTTTGTCGAGGGCGTCTTGTTGGTAAAACTGAAATAATTCTGGAAATTCGATTAATAGGAAGCCATCTCCATGACCGTAATGGTGGTGTTTATATGCAGCATAGATCCAGTTTTTGGATTCAGCACAGGTTTGGATGTACCAGTTATGCAATCTTCGCATTTTTGTTGGTAGATCTTTGCTAACTCAGGTTTGACGAGAGGAGCCCCGTACTGGTACACGTATGCTGTTTCTTGGTACCCCGGAACTCATCCATACGACTCATGTACTCAGTAATAGACAGTTCATATAACTGGGCCTTTTCTCCGTACAGTCGAACAAACTCCGGATCAATGTTCGGATCATGCTGCTCCTAGGCTCTCCACTCATTGGTATCGTATACTTTGAGCGGTTTGATCGACTGATTTTTCTATTGTCCGAGCTGGGCAACTTCTTTCCCGACTCTCCGCTCTTTTGCCTCAGCCGACTTGGTAATAGAGCGATTATAGTCTGATGTGAGCGCTATGGGTTGGTGAAGTTGAATCTTAAGCGCGGCTGCTTTGGCTTTATCTTCTGTGGTGACCGGAAAGAATGCCTCTATCGGCTTTTTCTTGTTAGCCATGTCAATCTTCCACTTTTCATAATGGGCAGCTGCGGCCGCAGCAGTTTCCTCATCTATCTTCTCGCAAGGTAGCTTCTTCATATTCTGATGAGGTACTTTTGGGAGGGGCGATAGCTTACGCTTCGGTGATTGGAACGTTCTCTTGCTGATGCTGGTGGTGCTGCCCCTGTTAGTATACTTCCTCCTTTGACTCTGAGGCTCAGGGGACGGAGACGGCTGACGCGGCGATGGAGACGGTTGCGCTGAGTGGTGAGGCGGTGAAGGCGACGGTTGCGCTGGAGAATGGTGAGGTGGCGGCGAAGGTGGATTACTGCTCTGAGGAGTGGGTGGCCTTGGCGGCACATAATTTGGAAGCATGATGCGCTCCTTTGGCCATAATATAGTCCCCCCTTTGGCTTCTCCTAGTTGAGTCAGCTCCATATCTTCCCCTGCAGGGTGGTCTAGCTTCAGCTCCTCAAAATCTCCCTTCACCTCATCCACCGTGACGACAGCGTAGCCTTTTGGAACCGGTCTACAATGCCAAGTTGGGTTAGGCGCAATTGGTACCGCCATGCCGACCGCCGCCGTCACCTTTAAGTTCATAACCTGCACCTTTAGCTCACAAGCTGTGGTCTCCGTGATATCATCCACTAGGTAGCGTTTAGGAGGAGATGTCATCGGTGCATCATCATCAACATCATGGAGCTGCGTGGAAGCGACGCTGCTTTTCTTATTCGATAGGGCGCCGGTACCCTCGAATGCAACTTCTACCACGTGCCGTTGAGATTGGCCGCTAGTACCTTGCTGGCTAAGTCTGTCGAGTTGATCCTGGTGCCGCTTTAATGCTTCTTCTACATTACGCAGCCGGTCTGCAGCGACCGCTTTCTTAGCTGCCTCCCTTTCCTTTCTCCTCTAATGGCTTTTATCAGGATATCTCTTCACTTCCGGGGGGAAGGCAACCTTCCACGGCTTGGATCCTGGTGTGCCTCGTGCTCGTCCGTCGTGTTCAGGATTTTTAAAGGTGCGTGTGAGCTCATCGTTTTCTCTATCGGGAACGAACCGTCCCGCTGCAACATCATCTACTGCATTTCTAATATCGTCGATGGGCGGGGATCATCTTTGTGTTTCTGATTATATATTGCCCTCCCTTCTTTGTCCAACGTGCCCCCATGGCTGTAAAACCAGTTCTTCGCCCGTGGTGTCCATGTTGCGGGCTCTGGTCTGATCCCGGCAGCTATGTAATTGACCTCAAGTGCATCCCACTTAGGCATGCAACCGGCGTAGCCAGCAGGCCCCATGTTATGATGGTATACTTTCTTAGCAGCGTTCTCCGTATTTATTCTAGACCTTTCCTTAGCTTTCTCCGATGTCTTGTACTTCACAAAATCCTCCCACTGGTGTCTTAACTTAGCATAGCCGCCTTGAGTGAAATCCGGAGTCTTCTCTACCTTGACAAAGTTATTGTACAGTTTCTTCTTCCAGTTCTTGAATGCATCGGCCATCTTGATGAGAGCAAACTTCTTGACTCTTTGCACAAGCTCCATTCTTGCTCTCTCCTCCTCATCTGGATTCACATCTGGCATCGGCAGGAGGAAATTAATCATGAGCTTGTCAAAAAGCTTATCTTTGGCGGTGTCGCCGACATACGGGACTCCACCGCCGCTTGGCCGATTCCATTCTTGAACGGTGATCGGGATGTAGTCCCTCGCAAGAACTCCGCATTGCTTGACAAATTTTCTTGCGACATCGACGGGAGCTTGCGGTTCGCCATCTACACCGACCACGTCGATCCTATACCTCACAGTGTCATCCAACTTTTTTGTTGGGCCTTGTTTCGTTCTTACGGAAGAAGTTCTCGATCCGGAGGGCTAAAATAAGAAAGAGTGTTAATATATGCATGTATATATATAGACAACAGCATTTTAATTACAAAAATACATATATACACCTCGTCGGTGTTTGCGAGATTTAAGGTTCCGCCGAAGCCATCGCCTTCTCCCTTATCGGCTTCTCCCCTGTCCCAGGCTTCGGCTTCTACCTCACCGGAGCCGTCTCCTCGGTTGAGAGACTCATCTCCCTGACCAGAATCGTTTAGAAACTCACTGGTGACATCGATATCGATATCTTCATTTTCACAGATCATTCCTTGGAGGATGTTTTCCTGATGTTCTAGAATCATAGTATCTTGATGTGTTGGATCCATAGTATCTGCAAAGATGATGTTCTGGAATTACATATTAAGTTTATGAAAAGAAAGGGGAAACAATAATCAACACATGACATCGATGCAATGCTCAAGCAAGGTTGATGATATGACAAGTTAAACAAAGTTGAAATTTAACCCTAAGGCATGCTTGGCAATTTAAGTGGGATCCGAAGGGTCCAAACCCTAGTACAGGAGAGACCCCGAAATCACCTATGAGGGGTTGATTTCATTCTCTGATTAAACTTGTAATTAAAGTTGTTGAACAATGCATGATTACGAGTCTATTGTGTAGATCTCATTTTTCTGAACATTTTGATATATTATACATATTTTTCTGACTTAGAAATAATTAGTTATTGAATTTATAAGATTAAACTCTTTTCTGAAATTATTTAAACAATTATTAAACTTTTACTGCATCATTATGACGTCAGCTTGGGGTGGGGGTTTGTTTTTCTCCACGGCTAAACTAGCCACAAAGACTGACGCGAGGGGCCTAAGCCACCTCAGATGCCACGCTGGCGGGGCTTGGTCAGTGCCCACGTCAGGCACACGCGACGCGACGACGACGCCATAGTGGCGCCACGTAGCCTCGCCGGCGAACTGCCAGGCGGTGGTGGAAGACGGCGGAGAACAGCGCGCGGGGCGACGCGACTAGGACCGTTCGAACCAGCGCGATGCGGGCTACCTAAAACGGGCGACGCCACTACGGGAGGTGCACCGGAGCAATGGGTTTGACGGTGGCCGGCGGCGGTAGGTGCTCGTGGGAAGGACGATACAGTGAGGGAGGGAGACATAGGAGTGCTGCTGGAGCACCAGTGGCTCACCAGGAGGCCGATGGAGGGTGCGGCGAGGCCGGAGGAGGCCGGGTGCTGCCGGAATCAGTTGAGAACGCGGCGACCGGAGTCGGGGACGGTGGGGTCGATTGCAACAATGGAATCCTTGCCTGCTCACGGCGTCGTCCGACGGCGGCGGACAGTGGCGCTCGGCGACAGGCGTCGACGGCGTGAAGCGACCGCTCTGGATTTGGGCAGCCTGACGGCGTGATTTTGCTCCGCCGCAAATTTTCCTTAGCCGCGCGTCGATGTGCTCTGTGAATTGGGGGAGTTGGGGAGGAGGAAGGGCTGTTAACTGTACATGCCTTTGGTCCCGGTTCGTCCCACCAACCGGGACCAAAGGATCAACGGTCCTGGTTGGTGGGACGAACCGGGACCAAAGACCATTGGTCCCGGTTCATCCCACCAACGAACCGGGATCGTTGACCCGTTTTTTAGATTCTGGCAAACCTTTTGGTCTTCCCGCCATTTTCAAATTTATTCTTTAATTAATAAGATGTTTCAATTTAAGATGATTATTTATTTGGAATTTCAAAAAACTTTTAACAGGAAAAGTGCTTCAATTTAAATAACTAATCAAAAACCATTTTCTGTTTTCAAATATTTTTATTTGAACTATACAATTTTACTATTTTCAATTAAAATTGCATTACAAAATATTTATTGCATAATTTGGAATTTCAAAAAACTTTCAACACGAAAAGTGCTTCTATTTAAATAAATAATAAAAAACCATTTTTTGTTTTCAAATATTTTTATTTGAACTATACAATTTTACTATTTTCAATTAAAATTGCATTAACAAATATTTATTACATAATTTGGAATTTCAAAAAACCTTTAACAGGAAAAGTGCTTCAATTTAAATAACTAATCAAAAACCATTTTCTGTTTTCAAATATTTTTATTTGAACTATACAATTTTACTATTTTCAATTAAAATTGCATTACAAAATATTTATTGCATAATTTGGAATTTCAAAAAACTTTCAATAGGAAAAGTGCTTCTATTTAAATAAATAATAAAAAACCATTTTCTGTTTTCAAATATTTTTATTTGAACTATACAATTTTACTATTTTCAATTAAAATTGCATTAACAAATATTTATTACATAATTTGGAATTTCAAAAAACTTTTAACAGGAAAAGTGCTTCAATTTAAATAACTAAACAAAAACCATTTTCTGTTTTCAAAAAATCATTTATAGGTTCACAACATGCTATTTCATCAGAGATCCACTTCAAGTTCAGCGAGGCTCAGCCCCGGGCTAAGAAGCTTCATGCCCGCCGTTTTGAATATAGTTTGAAACAGGCACAAGAAATTCAAAAATGATCCAAACAATGTGAAACCTTCGCGTGGTGTCATATTATGTGTCACAGTTGCAAGGAAAAATATTGAACTTGAAAAATTGCAAACATCATAAAAATTCCTTCATAAAATGACCTATCATGTTCAAGGTTTCATGGCATTTAGGTCAAACCACCAATGTTATGGCTAGAATCAGGGCATAGTTTGTGATAATGTGCCCATATTGTGCACATATGTGCATCTTGGGATGGCTTACGCTGTCGCAGGAGGAAGTTTTCCCTTTCGACGCACGAAAAAGCTAATTTCCATTTTTGAGGTGCCGAAATCGGGGTGTTCTGTGAAGCAACCACCAAATTAAAGTTTGGCATTGGTACCAACCTATTTTTCAAAAATACTAGACCACCTTATATGGACAATTTCCCAACCGGTGTATCTGGAATCTTTCCGTCCATCCCTCATGAAAAAGACAAATTCATGCCGAATCGGTAGGAGGTTGCCAAGATTTAAACTACTAGTACATGATATATTGTTTGTGAATTTAAAAAAAAATCATTTATAGGTTCACAACATGCTATTTCATTAGAGATCCACTTCAAGTTCAGCGAGGATCAGCCCCGGGCTAAGAAGCTTCATGCCCGCCGTTTTGAATATAGTTTGAAATGGGCATAAGAAATTCAAAAATAATCCAAACAATGTGAAACCTTCGCGTGGTGTCATATTATGTGTCACAGTTGCAAGGAAAAATATTGAACTTGAAAAATTGCAAACATCATAAAAAATCCTTCACAAAATGACCTATCATGTTCGAGGCTTCATGGCATTTAGGTCAAACCACCAATATTATGGCTAGAATCAGGGCATAGTTTGTGATAATGTGCCCATATTGTGCACACATGTGCATCTTGGGATGGCTTACGATGTTGCAGGAGGAAGTTTTCCTTTTCGACGCACTAAAAATCCAATTTTCATTTTTGAGGTGCCGAAATCGGGGTGTTCTGTGAAGCAACCACCAAATTAAAGTTTGGCATTGGTACCAACCCATTTTTCAAAAATACTAGACCACCTTATATGGACAATTTCCCAACCGGTGTATCTGGAACCTTTCCGTCCATCCCTCATGAAAAAGACAAATTCCTGCCGAATCGGCAGGAGGTTGCCAAGATTTGAACTACAAGTACATGATATAATGCTTGTGAATTGTTAAATAAATCATTTATAGGTTCACAACATAACGTACAACCGAGACTAAAGCTTTAGTCCCGGCTAGTGGGTGCAACTGAGACTAAAGTTATCGGTGGGATAAGGACGCGTGGGTAACCTTTAGTCCCGGCTAGTGGGTGCAACCAAGACTAAAGCTGTCGGCGGGATAAGGACGTGTGGGTGGACGCACTGCTCGATGAGATAAAGCATGTAGCGCACGATGCCCTGTCGGAGGAACAAGAGAAAGTAGAAGTGGCGTGGTGCCTATAAAAGGAGCATCGATACGCCATGGCAAGCAGCTCAACAAGCCAACATAGGTAGAGAGAGTTTCATCCCCATGGATGGAGGGTTGGGAAATCTCCCGTGGCGGAGCTTCTCGAAGATGTCATTGGTGCACACGCCCTATGGCATCTTCGGAAGCTCCGCCTCGGAAAAATTTCCCTGCAAGCCCGTGAAAGACTCCATCTCCTCTAACAGTGTTGGGGAAAGGGTTGGGAAATCTCTCGTGGCAGAGCTTCTCAAAGATTTCGTTGGTGCACACGCCCTACGACATCATCGGAAGCTCTGCCTCGGAAAAATTTCCCTACAAGCCCGTGAAAGACTCCATCTCCTCTAACAGTGTTGGGGAAAGGGTTGGGAAATCTCCCATGGCAGAGCTTCTCGAAGATGTCGTTGGTGCACACGCCCTACGACATCTTCGGAAGCTCCGCCTCGGAAAAATTTCCTGCAAGCCCGTGAAAGACTCCATCTCCTCTAACAGTGTTGGGGAAAGGGTTGGGAAATCTCCCGTGGTGGACCTTCACAAAATGACCTATCATGTTCGAGGTTCTCATATAAAGTTTTCATACATCACATAAAGTTTCCATACATTACATAGATTTACATAGGGTTTAGGGTTTAGGGTATGAATCCTTCGTCGCGTATGTCGATCCCTTGCCTATGATCGCTTCTTAGGCCGTAACCATGGAGCATCTTATTTGCTTAACGGGATGCTTGGGTCAGTTTTCACGGTGAAGGGCCGAATTTCATCAAACTTATCATAATCTGCTGACATGTCTGTCTTTTCCTCGACTCCCGTAATGTTTCTTTTTCCTAAAAGAACTATGTGACGCCTGGGCTCATCGTCTGATGTATTGGTTTCCTTATTTTTTCTTTTATCGGTCTAGAGGACATGTCCTTCACATAAAAAAACCCTGAGCCATATCATTGGCTAGGACGAATGGTTCGTCTTTGTAACCAAGATTCTCGAGATCCACTATTGTCATTCCGTACAGCTGGTCTACCTTTACCCCTTCTCCATTCATGTTGACCCAACTGCACCGAAACAAAGGGACCTTAAAAGTAGGTCCATAGTCAAGTTCCCATATCTCCTCTATGTAACCATAGTATGTGTCCTTTTTCCCATTCTCGCATGTTACATCAAAGCGGACACCACTATTTTGGTTGGTGCTCTTTTTATCTTGGGCAATCGTGTAAAATGTATTCCCATTTATCTCGTACCCTTGGAAAGTCAATACAGTCGCAGATGGTGTCGCGGCCAACAAGTAGAGCTAATCTCCAATAGTGGTGTCATTCATGAGATGTAATTGCAACCAAGTGCCGAAAGTCTTCATGTGATTTTATTTAATCCAGTAGTCATCCTTCCCCGGGAACTTAGAGTGTACAACATTCATGTATTCCTCGATATACGGAGCCACGAAGGTAGAACTTTGTAGAACTATGTAATGTGCTTGATTCAAAGAATGTCCGTCCCTAAATATCATTGCTTTATTTCCTAGCGTGCCTTTTCCACTCAGTCTCCCCTCATACCGTGATTCAGGAACACCAATCGGCTTAAGGTCAGGAAGAAAGTCTACACAGAACCCAATGACCTCCTCTGTTCCATAGCCCTTGGAGATGCTTCCTTCTGGCCTAGCACGGTTACGAACATATTTCTTTAAGACTCCCATGAACCTCTCGAAGGGGAACATATTGTGCAGAAATACAGGACCGAGAATGGAAATCTCTTCGACTAGGTGGACTAAGAGATGCGTCATAATATTGAAGAAGGACGGGGGGAACACCAACTCAAAACTGACAAGACATTGGACCACATCCTTCTGTAGCCTTTCCAGACTTTCTCGATCGATTACCTTCTGAGATATTGCATTGAGGAATGCACATAGCTTCACAATGGCTAATCGAACATTTTTGTAGAAGCCCCCTCAGTGCAACCGGAAGCAACTATGTCATAATCACGTGGCAATCATGAGACTTCAGGTTCTGAATTTTTTTCTCTGCCATATTTATTATTCCCTTTATATTTGACGAGAAGCCAGTCGGGACCTTTATACTGTAAAGGACTTAAAAAAAGATTTCCTTCTTTGCTTTGGTAAGAGCGTAGCTTCTTAAGTATTCACGTCCCTTATATTTGACGAGAAGCCAGTCGGGACCTTTATACTGTAAAGGACTTAAAAAAAGATTTCCTTCTTTGCTTTGGTAAGAGCGTAGCTTCTTAAGTATTCACGTCCTTTATCAGTATGCTTGTTGTATGGGTCTTTGATATGTTGTTGGTCCTCCCGTGCTTCTGGTGTATCTTTTGTCTTCCCATACACGCCCAGGAAGCCTAGCAGGTTCACGCAAAGATTCTTCGTCACGTGCATCACGTCGATTGAAGAACGGACCTCTAGGTCTTTCCAATACTCAATCTCCCAAAATATAGATTTCTTTTTCCACATGGCCGTGTGTCCGGTAATGGGGTCTTTCGGAACAGATTGACCGCCAGGACCCTTTCCAAAGATTATTTCTAGGTCCTTCACCATACCAAATACATCAACACCTTTAGGGAGCTTAGGCTTCTTCCGGTAATCCGCCTCACTGTTGAAATGCTTGCCTTTCTTTCTTACTTGATGATTGGTCGGAAGAAATTTACGACACCCCAGGTACACAACCTTCTTACATTTATCCAAATATGTACCTTTAGCTTATCTAAACAGTGCGTGCATGCATTGTATCCCTTGTTTGACTGTCCTGAAATGTTACTAAGAGCAGGACAATCATTGATGGTTACGAACAACAACGCTCGTAGGTCAAATGGCTCCTGTTTGTGCTCATCCCACACCTTTACACCTGGTTCTGCCCACAACTGCAAAAGTTCATCGACTAATGGCCTTAGGTACACATCAATGTTGTTGCCGGGTTGCTTCGGTCCTTGGATGAGCACTGGCATCATAATGAACTTCCGCTTCATGCACAACCAAGGAGGAAGGTTGTAGATACATAGAGTCACTAGCCAGGTGTTGTGACTACAGCTCTGCTCCCCAAAAGGATTCATGCCGTCTGTACTTAGACCAAACCATAAGTTCCTCGCATCACCTGCAAAGTTCGAGTACTTTCTCTCGATGTTTTTCCACTGCGACCCATCGGCGGGGTGTCTCAGTTTCCTGTCTTTCTTACGCTCTTCTTTATGCCATCGCAACAACCTGGCATGCTCTTTATTTCTGAACAGACATTTCAACCGTGGTATTATAGGAGCATACCATATAACCTTAGCAGGAACCCTCTTCCTGGGGGGCTCAACATCGCCCTCAACATCACCAGGGTCATCTTGTCTGATCTTGTATCGACATGCAGTGCATACCGAGCATTTATCCATATTCTCGTACTTCTCACCGCGGTACAGGATGCAGTCATTAATGCATGCATGTATCTTCTCCACATCTAATCCTAGAGGGCAGATAGTCTTCTTTGCTTCGTACATTGTCTTGGGCAGCTCGTTATCCTTTGGAAGCTTCGGCTTCATTATTTTCAGTAACTTCTCAAATCCCTTGTCAGATAAGCCAGTCTCTGCCTTCCATTTCAGCAGTTCAGGTGTGGTACCGAGCTTTGTGCTGCCATCTTCGCAATTTGGGTACAACAACTTTGTGTGATCCTTTTGCATGGTCTCCAACTTAAGCTTCTCCCTTTCTGTATCACATTGTTGCTTTGCATCAGAAATGACCCGAGCAAGACCATCAGCGGGGTCATCCGATGCTCGTTGTTCTTCTTCATTGCCGCCTCCCTCTTCTTCATTGTCTTCCATTGCAGTATCACCGTATTCTTCAGGGGACATAGGATAGCTGTCATCATCCTCCTCTTCTTCATTTTCTTCCAGCCTAACCCCTCTTTCTCCGTGCATGGCCCAACAATAATATCCGGGCATGAAACCTCTCTAAAGTAGATGACTTTGAATGATTCTCGGGGCAGAGTGCTCCGCCACGTTCCGACAGTCGACGCAGGGACAAGGCATAAAATTATCCACTTTGTTTGCCTTAGCCAAATCGATAAATTTATGCAGGCCTGCAATAAAACCGGAATCGCGGCGGTCGCCATACATCCATCGCATCCGTGCATCGATCTGCGTCATAATAATTAACCATTACAATAACATCGTGAATAGTAAAATGACCACCCTACATGGACACATGCAATATTTTTGTATCAGTTACAGATAAAGAAGATAAGGTTGCTAACCTCAGCCGAGGATACCGTGTTGTGCGAACTAAAGTGTGGCTCGGACATTTCGTCGAACACCTTGTGTGCAATCAAAGAAAAAAAAGCTAGCACCCACACCTTACACACAATCCAGCAAAATTTGGTGGCAAGGGGCAAATGGCTGGGCTTATATATAGCCGGGGGAGGGTTTTTGGTCCCGGTTAATGCCACGAACCGGGAGCAAAGCCCCTCCCGCGCGACACGTGGCGGCCTAGCAGCGTGCCCCCCACCCAGGTCATTGGTCCCGGTTAATGGCATGACCCGGGACCAAAGACCTTGGTGGGGGGCGCGTTGCTGGGCCGCCACGTGTTGCGCGGGAGGGGCTTTGTGAAGGAAATATGCCCTGAGAGGAAAAAATAAAGTTGTTATTATGTATTCCTTATATATGATAGATGTTTATTTTGCATGCTAGAATTGTATTGATCGGAAACATCAATACATGTATGTTTAATAAACAAAAAGGGTTCCTAGTTATGCCTCTCTTATAGACTAGCTTGTTGATTAACAAGATGATCAAGGTTTCCTGATCATGGACATTGGATGTTGTTAATAACAAGGTCACAACATTGGTGGAATGATGTGATGAACATTCATCCGAAGTATAGCATTACGATCAAGTCATTATGTTTATATTTCTATAACATCATATGAAGTAATCTTTATCCTTAGACCATGAGATCATGTTAATTGCTAACACCTGAAGAGTATCTTGATAACATCAAACGTCACACCATAACAGGGTGACTATAAAGATGGGTTTAGTACTACGAAGGTGTTATGTTGAGGCTCATGGATCAAGAGTGGAATTTGTCAATCCCGATGACGGATAGATATACTCTGGGCCCTCTCGGTGATATCACATTGAGATAGCTTGCAAGCAAGTGATGTGATCACTAGAATGTTATATCACGGGAACGAGAAAAGAGTGCATGTCGGTAACGAGATCAAATTAGGTATTTGGATACCGATGATCGAATCTCGGACATGTATTATATCATGAGACAAAGGGATTAAATTACAAATGTTAAAGGTTCTCACGATCACAAAAGTCATCGTTGAATATGCAGGAGTCAGTATGGATCTCCAGGTCCCGCTTCTGGCTATTGATCTGAGAGGAGTCTCAATCATGTCTGCATTATTCGCGAACCGTAGGGTGACACACTTAAGAGTTACCATACATCATTTTGGAGCACATATGTTTCAGACGAAAGAATTGCAAAGCGCAAGAATTGTTTCGATAGAAACCAGAAATTGTTTCGGGTGAAATTGCAGAAAGTGGTTCTGCATGTGATATTGAAATATTGCAAGGGGTTATATGTGAATGTTTGTTAATTAAAGTAATTAACAAAATTCTGAATAAATTTAATAAAATAGTTTTATTAAATGAGAGCGCATTAAACTTGGAGAATTTTAATGCATTTAAAGTGGGGACTTTAAAAGGGAATGTGAAGAGGCATTTTAATGTGGAGGGGTTACCACCACATGAATGGGGGAGGTGAGGGGTCACCCCCCATGCGCCGGCCATGGAGAGGAGGGGCACCCCCTCCTCCTATAAAAGGCCACCCCTCCCTCCTTCTTCCTCACACCTCCTTGTGAAGGATCTCTCTCCCCCTCTAGAATTATTCCCCCATGGTCTCGGATTAGCGAGATACATGTTCCCGGTGGCATTTCGTCTAGAAGGAGTTGCTGCTTCCGCTAGATTGCTGGAGCGAGGAGGTGGAGGTTGTCCGGTGGCTTGAACGTGTGTGCAAGTACGGATGCGCTGCTGAGTTGCGGCGCTCGGACTTCCTCACGATCTTGAGATCGGCAAGTGTACGACTACATCAACCACGAGTTCCTACTCGTTAACAAAACTCGTTGTATTCGAGGGTAAGTTCTCGTTGGATGTATGTCCACCCGTTGCTTTGTACCTAGTAGATAGATCTTGGCATGTAGTTCTCATCGTAGGATTTTTTTTGTTTTCTATGCTGTGGAACCAATAGTGGTATCAGAGCCTGATCTATGCGTAGGTGCTTTGCACGGGTAGTACACATATGTTTATATGTGGGCGATGATGATCATGTTATTGCATCTTCTATGTATTTTGGAAATTGGTGGCATAGTGGGATGAAGCGTTCTGGACCAACCTTACATGTCATCGTACATGAGACCGGTTCCACGACTGACATGCAACTTGTTTTGCATAAGTGGCTGGCGGGTGTTTGTCTCTCCTACTATAGTCAATATCTGATTTACAACGAGTTGCTAATAACTTGGTTATCCTCGTTGTGGTTCATGTTCGTAGGTGAGAACGGTTCTATCTCCAAAATCCCTAAGCCACGTAAAACTTGCAATTGATAAATTAGAGGCGTCTAGTTTAGGTCGTTGCTGGGCTAGTGTCTTGATATGGTATTGTTGTAAGTAGATGTATGATAGATACTCTTACAACACACTCAACGTGTAAGTTCCATATACCTTGGCCTTACACACAAAGGAATGATATAGATCATACCACGATGCAAATGATAGAGCTCAAATGCATGGACCATATCATCTCACTTTACACATTAGATGTTAGCATCTTATACTACTAGTTTAGCGCTTTTGGTAGCATTGTAAGATGATCCCTCATTTAGATATCAAGATAAAATGTGTTCTTCCTTGAGTATGCACCGTTCTATGGATCGTGTTTCGAGACATCACGTGATGATCGGGTGTACTCGACTCTACGCTTTCATACAATGGGTGTAAGACAGTTTTACACATGCGAGTACTAAGGTTCTTATTTGGCGAGCCTAGCATGTACAGATATGGCCTCGGAACACAGACCGAAAGGTTAAGCATGAGTCATATAGTTGATATGATGCCCATATAGATGCTCGCCTTTGAAGCTACACCGACTCACGTGATGATCGGACTTGGTGTAGTGGATTTGGTTCATGTAATCACCAAAAAGGCACGAGGGATGTCGTTTTTCAGTGGGAGTTCATTAGTAATTTGGATTAGTTGAACTCAATCTATCATAAACTTAGTCTAAATAAACTTTACAAATTATGTTGTAGATGGCACCACCTGCTTTTAATTTCAATGTGTTCATGGAGAAAGAGAAACTTGCTGCGAATGGTAGCAACTTCACCAACTGGGCTATGAATTTGAGGATTCTCCTCACTGCTGCACAAAAGCAATATGTACTAGATGCATCGCTAGGCCCCCCACCAGCTCCTGATGCCCCTGACAAGGAAAAGAATGTCTATATGACTCGTCAAGAGGACCACAACTTCGTTCATTGCGGCATACTGTACGGGCTAGAGCTAGAACTTCGAAAGCGTTTCGAAAATGGCAATGCCTTTGATACCATGGGAGAATTGAAAATGATTTTCGATACCCATGCTGCCGTAGAGAGTTAGAATGCTACTAAAAATTTCTTTAGCTGCATGATGGAGGAGAACAACTCCGTTAGTGAGCATGTACTCAAAGTGTCTGGGTACGCCGATAAGCTTGTGTCCTTGGGAATAACGATTCCGATTGACTTAGGCATACATCGTGTTCTCCAATCTCTGCCACCTAGCTACAAGAGCTTCGTGATAAACTATAATATGCAGGGCATGAAGAAGACTCTTCCCGAGCTTTTGTCAATGCTTAAGACTACAGAAGTGGAGATTAGGAAAGAACATCAAGTGTTGATGATCAATAGGACCACTGGTTTCAAGAAGGACAAGAAAGGCAAGCACAAGGGAAAGAAGGGTGGCAAATCTGTTGCCGCGCCTGAAAAGAAACCCTAAGATGGCCCTAAGTCCGATACCGAGTGCTACTATTGCAAGGGGACTGGCCATTGGAAGCACAACTGCCCCAAGTATTTGGCGGACAAGTCCGGCAAGGCAAACAAAGGTATATATGATTGATGTGCTCGTCGTTGACGTAGAGCTCGTTGGGAACCCCGAGAGGAAGGTATGATGAGCACAGCAACAAGTTTCCCTCAGTTATGAAACCAAGGTTTAATCGAACCAGTAGGAGCAAGGAAACACCCCAAAGGTGTTACTAGCTGAGCTTTGGCAGGGCGCACTACCGGTGCTAGTAGCAACGGGGAGACCTGCACAACACAACCACATAACTTTGTCCCGAACTTGTGATGAGGTTGTCAATCTCACCATGTTTTGCGGAAAACAAAGGATTAACCGTATCGAATGGAAAGAAGTAAAAGTTTGTAGAAAGTAAACACAAAGCAGTAAATAGTTTATAGATTGTATGTAAAGAAAAAGGACCGGGATCCATAGTTCACTAGAGGTGGCTCTCCTTAGATAGATAACATGCTGGGTGAACAAATTACAGCGGGGCAATTGACAAACACCGAGAAAGCAATACATGCATATACTAATCATCTTGACTCCTTTAAGACTTGATTGGGCATTACAACATTATACATAGACCGCCATCCAACTGCATCTATGACTAATAATCCACCTTCAGGTTATCATCCGAACCCCCTCCAGTATTAAGTTGCAAGCAACAGATTATTGCTTTACGAACTGCGTGTAAAGTAAACAATACGATTGTTCTATGAACAAATGATTGTTGTTTTCTCCCTAGTAGCAACAACACATCTAGTACCTTAGAGATTTCTGTCACTTCCCCAGATTACCAGAGGCATGAACCCACTATCAAGCATAAATACTAACTCTTGGAGTTGCTAGCATCTACTCGGCCAAGATAGCTACTAACAATGGAAAGCATGCAAGATCACAAATAACAAAGACATGATAGAATCAATAATCAATCTGAAATAGCATCTCAATATCCATCGGATCCCCGCAAACACAACATGTATGATTACAAATAGATGATCTTGATCATGAACGGAGCTCACAAGATCTAAACATGAAAGCACAAAGGAGGAGAACCAGCCATCTAGTTACTACATGGATCCGTAGTCCAAGGATGAACTACTCACACATCACACTGGAGGCTTGCATGGTGATGAAGAAGGCCTCTAGGGTGAATTCCCCTCTCCGGCAGGGTGCCGAGAAGAGCTTCAGATCCGTCCTGATCTAGGGATGGAGATGATGGCGGCTATAGACTCTTTCATGGATTTTTGATCGGGCCCTTAGGGTTTTCGTCCTGAGGGCAATATATAGGCGGAAGGAGAGGCCGAGGGGGTGTCGGGAGCGGCCACACCACCCCCTGGCGCGGGCCAGGCCTGGCCACGCAGCCAGGTGGTGTGGTGTCTTCCTGGCCCTTCTCCGTCTCGTATTTTGGCACTTGATGTCCTCCGGAAAAATAGGCACTTTGGCTTTTGTCCCGTCCAATTCTGAGAATATTCATTTTCTGACTTTCCTGGAACCAAAAACAGCAGAAAACAGGCAGCTGGCACTGTGGCTCTTGTTAATAGGTTAGTCCAAGAAATCATATGAAAAGTACTCCAAAGTTGGAACAAAACACAAGAAAGTGGATAAAACCAAGCATGGAACATCAAAAATTATAGATATATTTGCAATGTATCAATGATATACATGTTATTGATGTGTACTTGACTAGTACTCGTAGTAGCACCTGAGTATTTGATACGGGATCGGTTGCTAATATATGTAACTCGATTCAGGGGCTGCGGAACAAGCGACAACTAGCAAGGGATGAGGTCACAATGCGGGTCGGCAATGGATCAAGAGTTGATGTGATCGCCGTCAGAACGCTGCCTCTCCATATGCCATCGGGATTAGTTATAAACCAAATAATTGTTATTTGGTGCCTACACTTAGCATGAACATTGTATCCGGATCGTGTTTGATGCAAAGTGGTTATTCGTTTAAATCTAAAAACAATGGTTGCTCAATTTATATGGATAATATCTTTTATGGTCATGCACCTGTGTTGAATGGTTTATTTCTGATGGATCTCGATAGTAATATTACGCACATTCATAATGTTAATGCTAAAAAGATTAAACTTGATGATGATATATCTGCATATATGTGGCACTGCCACCTAGGTCATATTGGCGTTAAACACATGAAGAAACTCCATTCTGATGGACTTTTGGAATCACTTGATTTTGAATCATTTGATACATGTGAGCCATGCCTTATGGGCAAGATGACTAGAACGCCATTTTCCGGTTGAATGGAACGGGTGACAGATTTATTGGAAATCATTAGACTGATGTGTGTGGACCAATGAGTGTGTTGGCGCGAGGTGGATATCGTTATTTTGTTACTTTCACGGATGATTTGAGTAGATACGGGTATATCTATTCGATGAAACACAAGTCTGAAACTTTTGAAAAGTTCAAGGAATTTCAGAATGAAGTGGAAAATCATCGTAATAGAAAGATCAAATTTCTACGGTCTGACCATGGAGGAGAGTATCTAAGTTACGAGTTTAGCACACACATGAAAGAGTGTGGAATAGTTTCACAACTCACGCCTGCCGGAACACCACAACGTAATGGTGTGTCGGAACGTCGTAATCATACCTTATTGGATATGGTTCAATCTATGATGTCTCTAACTGACTTGCCACTGTCATTTTGGGGTTATGCACTAGAAACAGCTGCATTCACTTTAAATCGGGCACCATCTAAATCCGTTGAAACGACACCGTATGAATTATGGTTTGGAAACAAACCTAAGCTGTCATTTCCTAAAGGTTGGGGATGCGATGTTTATGTGAAGAAACTTCAGCCGGATAAACTCGAACCCAAAGCGGAAAAATGCATCTTCATAGGATACCCTAAGGAAACGATTGGGTATACCTTCTATCACAGATCCGAGGGCAAGGTTTTTGTTGCCAAGAATGGATCCTTTCTTGAGAAGGAGTTTCTCGCGAAAGGTGTGAGTAGTCGGAAGGTAGAACTCGAAGAGGTTATTGAACCTTCTCTTCATGAAATGGCGAGTAGCGCAGCACCAGAAGTTGTTTTGGAGTTGACCACCTAATGAAGAGAGAGATAATGATATTGATCATGAAACTCCGAAAGAGGACACTACAGAACCTCGCAGGTCAAGCAGGACACGTGCAACTCCTGAACTATACGGCAATCCTATTGTGAATTTCATGGTTGATAAAATGGATGACCCTGCGACGTATGAAGAAGTGATGATGAGCCCGGATTCCAACAAATGGCTAGAAGCCATGAAATACGAAATGGAATCCATGTACGAGAACCAAGTTTGGACCTTGGTGGACTTACCTCACGATCAAAAGGCCGTTGAGAATAAATAGATTTTCAAAAGAAAAACTGATGCTGATGGTAATGTGACCATCTATAAGGCTCGACTTTTCTCAAAGGGGTTTCGACAAATTCAAGGAGTTTACTACGATGAGACATTCTCTCCCATAGCGATGCTTAAGTCAGTTAGGATTATGTTAGCAATTGCTGCATATTTGGATTATGAAATATGGCAGATGGATGTCAAAACTGCGTTCCTCAATGGTAATATTGAAGAAGAGTTGTATATGATACAACCTAAGGGTTTTGTCGATCCTAAGGATGCTAATAAGGTATGCAAACTTCTGCGATCCATCTATGGACTGAAGCAAGCATCCCGGAGTTGGAATCTCCGCTTTGATGAGGTGATCAAAGAGTTTGGATTTGTCCAAACTTATGGAGAGGCTTGTATTTACAAGGAAGTGAGTGGGAGCAATGTGGCATTTCTGATATTATATGTGGATGACATATTATTGATTGGAAATGATATAGATCTTTTAAATAGTGTTAAAAGTTATCTAAATAGCAAATTTTTGATGAAAGACCTTGGTGAAGCGTCATATATATTAGGCATTAAAATATATAGAGATAGATCAAGGCGCCTAATTGGGCTATCGCAGAGTACATACCTTGATAAGATATTAAAGAAGTTTAATATGGACGGAATTAAGAAGGGGTTCTTACCTATGTTGCAAGGCAAGACATTGAGTAAGACTCAAAGTCCGGCTACGGCGGAAGAAAGAGAGATGATGGATAAGATCCCCTATGCCTCGGCCATAGGCTCTATTATGTATGCCATGCTATGTACAAGACCGGATGTGGCACATGCTATTAGTTTGACTAGTAGGTACTAATCTGATCCAGGTTCGGAACACTGGATAGCGGTCAAGAACATCCTCAAGTACTTGAGAAGAACTAGGGATATGTTTCTTATATACGGAGGTGAAGAAGAGCTAGTCGCTAAGTGTTATGTCGATGCTAGCTTTGACACCGATCCAGATGACTCTAAGTCTCAATCCGGATACGAATTTCTCTTGAATGGAGCAGTAGTTAGTTGGAGGAATTCCAAACAACCTGTGGTGGCTGGATCAACGACGGAGGCGGAATATGTTGCTGCTTCAGAAGCGGCGCAGGAAACGGTTTGGATGAAAGAGTTCATTATGGAACTAGGTGTGGTTCCTAGTGCATTGGACCCAATGGTGATCTATTGTGAAAAAAATGGATCCATAGCCAACGCAAAGGAATCGAGGTCTCACAAGAATTCCAAGCATATTAAGCGTCAGTTTCACTCCATCCGCGAGCATGTCAAGGATGGAGATATAAAGATTTGTAAAGTACACACGGACCTAAATGTAGCAGATCCGTTGACTAAAGCTCTCCCTAGGGCAAAACATGATCAACACCAAAACTCCATGGGTGTTAGATTTGTCACTATGTGAACTAGATTATTGTCTCTAGTGCAAGTGGGAGACTGAAGGAAATATGCCCTGAGAGGCAATAATAAAGTTGTTATTATGTATTCCTTATATATGATAGATGTTTATTTTGCATGATAGAATTGTATTGATCGGAAACATCAATACATGTGTGTTTAATAAACAAAAAGGGTTCCTAGTTATGCCTCTCTTATAGACTAGCTTGTTGATTAACAAGATGATCAAGGTTTCCTGATCATGGACATTGGATGTTGTTAATAACAAGGTCACAATATTGGTGGAATGATGTGATGAACATTCATCCGAAGTATAGCATTACGATCAAGTCATTATGTTTATATTGCTATAACATCATACGAAGTAATCTTTATCCTTAGACCATGAGATCATATTAATTGCTAACACCTGAAGAGTATCTTGATAACATCAAACGTCACACCATAACAGGGTGACTATAAAGATGGGTTCAGTACTACGAAGGTGTTATATTGAGGCTCATGGATCAAGAGTGGAATTTTTCAATCCCGATGATGGATAGATATACTCTGGGCCCTCTCAGTGATATCACATTGAGATAGCTTGCAAGCAAGTGATGTGATCACTAGAATGTTATATCACGAGAACGAGAAAAGAGTGCATGTCGGTAACGAGATCAAACTAGGTATTTGGATACCGATGATCGAATCTCAGACATGTATTATATCATGAGACAAAGGGTTTAAATTACAAACGTTAAAGGTTCTCACGATCACATAAGTCATCGTTGAATATGCAGGAGTCTATATGGATCTCCAGGTCCCGCTTCTGACTATTGATCTGAGAGGAGTCTCAATCATGTCTGCGTTATTCGCGAACCGTAAGGTGACACACTTAAGAGTTACCGGATACCATTTTGGAGCACATATGTTTCATACGAAAGAATTGCAAAGCGCATGAATTGTTTCGATAGAAACCGGAAATTGTTTTGGGTGAAATTGCAGAAAGTGGTTCTGCATGTGATATTGAAATATTGCAAGGGGTTATATGTGAATGTTTGTTAATTAAAGTAATTAACAAAATTTTGAATAAATTTAATAAAAGAGTTTTATTAAATGAGAGAGCATTAAACTTAGAGAATTTTAATGCATTTAAAGTGGGGACTTTAAAAGGGAATGTGAAGAGACATTTTAATGTGGAGGGGTTACCACCACATGAATGGGGGAGGTGAGGGGTCACCCCCCATGCGCCGGCCATGGAGAGGAGGGGCACCCCCTCCTCCTATAAAAGGCCACCTCTCCCTCCTTCCTCACACCTCCTTGTGAAGGATCTCTCTCCCCCTCTAGAATTATTCCCCCATGGTCTCGGATTAGCGAGATACATGTTCCCGGTGGCATTTCGTCTGGAAGAAGTTGTTGCTTCCGCTGAATCACTGGAGCGAGGAGGTGGAGGTTGTCCGATGGCTTGAACGTGTGTGCGAGTACGGATGCGCTGCTGAGTTGCGGCGCTTGGACTTCCTCACGATCTTGAGATCGGCAAGTGTATGACTACATCAACCGCGAGTTGCTACTCGTTAACAAAACTCATTGTCTTCGAGGGTAAGTTCTCGTTGGATGTATGTCCACCCGTTGCTTTGTACCTAGTAGATAGATCTTGGCGTGTAGTTCTCATCGTAGGAATTTTTTTGTTTTCTATGCTGCGGACCCAACACTTTGGTCCCAGTTCGTGGCATTAACCGGGACCAATGCCCACCGTCGCTTCGTCGTCCCCGTGTGTAAATATGAGGCCACATCGCGTCGCTTTCGCCATTGCCTCGGCCTCTCTGCAGTCGATCTCCACCCCACCCCTTTCGCTATCGCCTCTCCACCGCGTCGTCGTCTCGCCTCCCCTCCCTCTCCAGTCTCCACCGCGCCGCCATGGAGGTGCCCACGCTCAACTTCTATGAGGCGGCGATGTTTGCATACTACGGCATCCTCGCGCCGCCGCGCGCGACCGTGCCCGCCGGATTTCGCATCAGCGAGGCGGGTGTGCCGGTGGCTCTGCTCCTCGTCCCCGGCGGATACGAGATGGAGTGCATCATCGCGGAGCGTCGCCGCCAGATGCCCGCGTGGATGTGGGCGTTGCCCCGGTACGCGGTGGCCAGCGAGTACTGGCCCCGGCTGTTCAAGAAGGAGCGGAATGCCAAGCTTGGCAACCGCATCGTGGACGGGCGCGTGGTGCACCCGAATCTCCGCAACCGAGAAGGGCGGGAGATGTTCTGGTCCGTCCCTGGACGGACCATCTACACCGCCATCGATGCCGCTAGCCGCGCAGAGGAGCTCCGTCTCCCGAACAACGCCGAAATCGTGGAGAATTCGTCCGACGACGACGAGGAAGCCGACGGCTCGGAGGACAGCGGCAACGAAAGTGTTGTTGACTAGGAAATTTTGTAAAGTCGCATCTTTGTTTGAAAAAAATTGTGGTCGAATAATAAAATGTCTCAATTTAGATCTTTGTCTCGATTAATTTGTGGAAGATTTTTTTAAAAATACTGATCAATTCAATTTCTGCCTCGAATTAATTTCTGCCCCAAATTAATTTACATTAATTGTCCCGGATTGCGGACCGTCGTGGGGTTTTTGGTCCCAGTTCGTGGCATGAACCGGGACCAATGCTCCGCAGAGCGCCACGTGTGCGTCGCGGGGGCATTGGTCCCGGTTCATGCCACGAATCAGGACCAATGCTTAGAGATGAACCGGAACCAATGCCCAGGCGGCATGAACCGGGACCGGTGCCTGGCATTGGTCCAGATTAAGGAAACGAACCGGGACCAATGGAATTTGGGCGCTGGATCAAAGACCCTCGTTCTACCGGTGTACAGTTTCATTAGCTGGTGATAAATTACATCAAAATATTGTGTAAAAACTGAAGCATGCATCTTCCATGGCCCCATCAGGCTACCCATATTAGTTCCGCTGATGAAAATATCATGTTCAAACTAATATAGAAGGTTCTATATTTCGATTGAATTTTATATCATACTGGAGAACCGTGTATCTTCGGTGAGTTCTTTTTTCTCTAGAAATTTATGTGATATATGATTATGATGTCTCATGTAGGCTCTTTCTCTTTAATCCACAGTTGTGACTTAGTTCATTGTGTGTCTCCTTTTATTTTCTGCTCTTACCATTTGTAATCAGGTAGTTTAAATAAAAAAATCTATGTCAAGTGAGTATATAATAGAAAAAAGTGAACTTCTGAAATGCAATACGAAATTTTTGGGGTAAAATCTCCATTGAAGATGCTATAAAGATATGCTCTGCCGGTTGAGAACTATTTTCCGTGAATAGAAGTTGTTCGTGATCTTTTATCTTGCCCTCTCTTTTATTTCTATGAATATATCAGTTTCTTTTCTAAAGTTGTAACTACAGTTGTCTTTAGCGTTTCTGAGGTATCGAGTTTCCTTTTCAGCCAGCGCCTTCATTGAGCAGAGACCAATTCAAAAGGGATCGACCGTAGTTACAACTTGAGTTTGTTTTCTACACCATGAAAGTGCATTATTATATCTTAAGTTAGAGGTGTTATCTCTATCTCTATCTCTATCTCTACTACTTAAAAAGGAGAAATTTCCTCTGTTTTCTCCGGTCGCTACTTTTCATCCAACATTTTTTAAGACTGTTTTGCCTTCCCACCAAATCTGTATTATGTGTATCTCTACTGTCTAAAAAAAAACTTCAGACCGTTTCCGCACGAAGGAGAATGGGACGCAGCCTGCTGCCTAGGGTTTCGCCGCCGCCCCTGCGGCTTGGTCTCTCCGGCCACCTCCCGAGCCCTGCCCCTGTAACCTTGTCTACATCCCTCTCCATTCTTCCTGCCAGCCATCACCAACCCTGGCCGGCAACGCGTGCGGCATGGACGGGCAACATCACCTAAAAATCATGTAGATGGCTGTGGCGCCGGCGCCTCTACGCATTATCCAGGGAAGGTAGGCTGCCCTAGGAGATGAGTTCCGTCGGTTGTGCGCTGGCGGAGGCAGTGCAGGCCGCGAGGCCCCACAGATGCCGTGGCATGGGTCTTCCGGAAATTGGATTCCGAGTTGTCGCGCCACAGGTAATTGCTCTAGCAACTCCACCTGTGTTCCTTCTCTGAATTACCTCAGGCGGGGCACTTAGAGAGGAGTGGGTTGGATAGGGGACATGTTCAGGTTTTACTTAATGTTGGGAGAATATGCCTTCTGGTTTTACTTAATGTTTAGGCTTTACTTATCAGCTGATGTGACCTTGCGAGAAAGTGCAGATATGCAATCGTTCTAGAACATTGGGATCATCTGTAGCATCTGACTGATTCAGGTCAATTGTTCCGTTGGTGATTGCACTCTCAATATTCAGAGTGACCATAAAGCACTCTTTGTTCACTTTCGTACTGCCATGATTCAACCTCATAAACATAGTTCTCAATTTCGAAATTTGAAACCACCCTAGATTACAACAAATCCGTTTCAGCTGTTGATTTATCCAGTGCCTACCAACGTGTCATGGACACTGACTTAGCATTGTATTGCCCATCTGTTTATATACTGGTAGATTCTGTATAAGATTGTAAGCACAAGTATTAACTCTTTCTCCAATAGATGGTCTTGTCTACGTTAGCGACGGGCGTCTAGGACAGCCAATGTGCAACGCGGAAGGGGATAGGGCCTCCGCTGAAAGCGGAGGCCTTTGACGAACTGGTGCGTGAGATGGAGAATGATGGTGGGGAGCTCCGCCACACGCCCTTCGGCGTTAGCTGTGCGCTTGTCTGCGTGCTCTTCAACTCCATCAACATCACTTTCAAATGTTAACCAGTTCTAGCTCACACCTATTTTTAACATAATAGTTGCATTTCCCTGAAGAATTCACCGAAAGAATTTGAGTTTTTCCCTAAGTTACTACAAGTATTTGTATGTGCGTAGCAACTTCCTGTAGGATTGTGTGTTTATCTCGCATTGGAACTAACGATTTTCTGTGGGGTAATTTTAACCCTCTTTTTCTTTCCTTCCTTTGAAATCTAGCCTAGGTATCTGATAACCAGAGGAGAAGGATCACGCATCAACACCAAGAACAACATAGGTACCTAGCCCAAGATCATCGATCTCATCCACAAGTGTAGGTACCTACCAGCCTCATTCATATCTTCCAAGATCTAGATCATTCTGTTATTTTATCTATGAAATTTATTTTTATAAGTTTTCCTTATACTTTTGTTTGTAAGATCCAATGTGATCTTTATAGATCTTGCATTCTAAGAAGTTTTTATGTTCCATGGTGAGGTTGTTGTAGGCAAGGAGAATGCACTGCCATATCAAGAAGCTCAACAATCTGGTGGTAAAAACTATCAAGATGTGTACGCCCAGATTCCTGTTTCTCTGTCCTTCCTGTGAAGATTTCAGTGGCATGTGGAATGCAAAGAGAAAACTTGCCACTTTTCTTTGCTGCGTCGAGGTCGCCACGGGCGAGGAGGATGCACTGCCATATCAAGCGGTTCAACAAGCCGACAGTCAAAAGTATTGAGGTGTGTATGCAAAGTTAGATTCCAGTTTCTCCATCCTTCCTCTGAAGATTTCAGGGACATGTGGAATGCAAAGAGCAAACTTACCAATGTATAGTTTTTTCTTGCTAAATTCAAAGGTAGTGTTTCTAACTGCATTTTGGGAGTATTCAAGCAATATTGAGCCAATGTATTTCTTGGCTCATCATTTAAACTTACACTCTGAAATCAAAAGGATGGTCTTTAGGGGGCTTTATTTCTGGTTTTCCTTGCACCTATTTGTTTTCATGCTTTATAATTTTTGCACCGGGTATCTGGGCAGGCAGCGTTTTTGCATCCTATTGTGGATATAATAGATTTGTTTTGTGTAACTTCGCACCAGAAGCATGTGTCTGATGCTTTGGCTACCATATCGGTTTTATCTACACTCAGACTCATGTAGCTCTTAGACTCACATCTTCATCCAGTGATTCAAGGTAAACTGGTAAAATGGATTCCTTCATATGATATTAGGGTTGAACTTAACTATTGTTCCTCTGAATTCCTTTACATTCCCTCAGTTCTATAGTTCTATAAGAGATCATGCTGTAAAAGTTTTATCCTCATAATGACTTGGCATCTAATGATAGACCAGTTGTGGTTAACATGTCTAATTGTCTACAGATTTATGAGGCCTTAATAGTGCAATTACTTAAATTTTCATGTCATGCGTTCATATAACTAAAATAAATAGTGGGTGGAAATGTATCAAATTGAGGCGATGTTGATTATGATCAAGTAGACCCTACCATAATTTCTGCCAGATACAGTAAGCCTCTTTGGAACATCTATCAGCCATACGTCCTTTGTATGTTCGATCAGGTTTAATTGCTGCTGTTTGTGCAACCTCTTTATGCAAACATATGTTATAAACGCAGGTTATCAATAGTTATATTTTAAATTCTTGGCAGTACAATTAGTTAAATGGAGTACCTAAGTTGAAGGTCTTTTAATTACATGTTTCCTATCATGTACAACAAAAGGGATACTACTCGGTGAAAATAGAACATCCGTGTGTACTTTTCCTACAATTCTAGCTATGGACCCCTTAGTGGCTTTCGTTTATCAAATCATTAATACAATTTCCTTTCTCTCTGAATTTTTGTTAACACATCAGAGTATTTTAGTTACAACCATATTTTTCTAAAGGCAACGGAAGCTTGTTTCCCTTTTCAGTTTTTTCCAAGATGAACGCTTATCTTGATTCGATTAGCTTATTAATTTAACATATTGCGATTGGATTGCTTGCTCGCGTTAGAATTCATCATGATTCCTACATTCTTCTAGATATAACAATTAGTGACAACAGTTCAATTGACCTTGTGCTGAAGTTGTAGGAAGTAGGCACAATAATAATTGCTAGGAATGCTTCTTCAGGGTGAATCGATCCAAGCTGGGGTAATGATTGTTTGCATAGGCATTCTGTCCGTGGATTTGCACTTGCAGGATATCAATCTATAGAGTAATATGTTTTCTTTTCAGAGACCTTGCAACTCAAGAACTCCATGTTGGGTTAAGTTCTGGGTCTATAGCTACAAGTATTCACATCTCTCTGAGTTCTGCGGCAAATTAATTACCCAAGTTGTCTTCTTACCTCACTCGTAGCTTCAATATGAATATTTTTGTTCCGAGCTTGTAGGTTTACATATTTATATGTTGGCTGACTTGATACCAATTCCATTAGATGGGTTATCTATCTACTCCCCCTGTCTCAAAATAGATGTCGCAAATTTGTCTAAATTTGTATGTATCTAGACACGGATGAAGAGGCCGTTGCTGGGGAGGTAGGGGTGGCACCACCGAGTGGAGGACGCGGAGGGGATACCACTGGCTTGTTGTTCCTTCCTGATTCACTCCCCGTCCAACACATGGGGACCCGCCCCCGCGCCGGAGAGAGAGAGAGGGGTGGACGGAGTGAAGGTGTGGAAGAATCCCCATGATGAGGGAGAGGGGGTGCCAGGAACAACATGAGCGCTTCCTCGACGCCCTACTCAGGTCAGTGCAAAACATGCCATTCAAACATGATCTGTTATGCTCTGTGTCTGAACAAGTTAATTCAGCCAATCTACAGTTGCTGAATTAGCTGATTGGTTCATGTGGATTTCAGGTTCGGCCGTGACCGGAAGAAGATTGATGAGCACGTATGGACCAATAGTCCAATATCATGGTACATGTAATCCAATTTTTATCTTGATCAACATTTCTTGCATTATAAGCATTCGACAAATGGAGGGATCGTAATGTTGAACTGTCGATTATAATGTTCATGTGTTAAGTGCAGATATGTAGCCATGCGAAGAAGTAACAACTCAAGGTCCAGAAGCTCGTCCTCACCGCCTGGCTGTCGCTACAACACCCAAGCCACAAGCTCGCTGTTGCACCCGTCGTAGAGCTTGACGGTATGGTTCAGACTCCCATTAGCTAGAATAGTCTCGGAGTCCTACTGCACTCAATGGGTAATGGCAAGTGAATATATCAGTTCTTGTCCACTTTTTTTAGTGTTCTGGACTTCTGAATGATGTGCAACTTCATTTTTCTTGTTGGTTTTTTTAGATCTTCTGAATGGTGCGCCCTGGCAGTGCTTAGTAATTATGTTGCGAGTGTTAATTATGATTAGAACAATAGCAATTACGGAAATTTTGGTTAACAAAGTTGGTCTCTGATTAACAATATTCCCCTAATTATCATATCTACAATGTATGTGGACCAATGGAGTAGATAAATTCTGATTCTATAAGTTTATTTTCTCGGTTCCTTTAATGATAATATATTTAAAGTTTTAATCCAAGGTTAAGTTGGAGTCAACGGTACTATAGTTCAAGCAGTACTCTCCCTGGGATGGTAGTGAAGTTAATCCTTTCATCTCTATTCAGTGTTAAATCATAAGGCATAGTTTTTAATTGATTAGAATGTTGTGCGGTAAACAGTCCATATTTTATTGTAAATTTCCTTCTTATTTAAATGTTGCTAATATTTTTGACCATGTGACTATTCAAAATCTCATCAGGATACTCAAATGCTTTATTTTGTTCAATGGCACATTATCTACAAACTTCTTTCACACATGAGTTAATATAATTTCGTCTTCAGTTAACTTTGCCATATAGGACTTCATTGTGAGACAGGTATATATTCAGTTTCGGAGACAGCTTATACGGTTTTCTAGGTTTTGTTGTGCATGAACAATGAACTAATTAATATATTTGTTTTTAGTAAAAGAATCAGTACATGTATGTTATATATTGAGTATGCACGATAATTTTCCTTGAAAAGAAATTGAGATTACACGAATCTATGTTCTTAATCGAATAGTTTTCTTATATTGCTCAATCATTCCTCATCCTATGGAGTTGGCCGGTGCTGGCGCTGGTGGTGCCAAGGTGGGAGAAGAAAAGGGTGATGATGCTGGAGTCAGAAAAGAGGAGGATGAAGAGGACAACACATGGGAGGGGTGGATTGTGACGGAAGTGAGACGATGTGGAATGCAGGTCAGGAAGTGCCTTTTATCTTCTCTATTTCGACTCAGCACGGATTCCATGTCCTTTGACAAGTATGTAGACAACCTTGGAGATGAGGCTATGGCTACATACATGGAGGCCAAAGAGATGGTTTTGGTGGCCGATCCCAATGGCAACGAGTTTATCAGCCTTGAGCCCTTGAGAAGATTTGTCGTGGCTTTGGTGCCTACACGTGTTTTCTCGTGATAATCGTGTATATCATCTTCTTTTTATTCATTTGATGTATTATATTCTATAATCTTCTTCTTTTTATTCATTTGATGTATTATATTCTATAATCTTCTATGTAAATAGTTTTTTATTTGTTCAGATGGATTCTGCAAGAGGTTTGATACTAGATGAGATTGAGATGGAAGTGGACATGCTCAACTGTTGGATTGGTGGTAGATAGTTCATTCAGTTCTCTATTTTTTTTGACAGATTTAACATGCCACATTGACACTTGGAATGCACATCACCTATTTGATCGATAATTCATGAGAAATACATTAAATCGGCTATTTTTGTCTATGGCAACACACGTGTATCTAACTAAAGTTGGTAAATATACTAAGGAGCTGGGCGATTGCTTTCTATCCGTAGGATATTGAAACCTCTGCTACTAAAAGAGGGGGAAATAGATACACCTGAGTAGGTGTTTTCATAGGCACTATGTTTAACTGTGTGGTAAGGAAAAACCTGAGGGTCTGTGGCCGTGGCAACGCACGGGCATTTGTACTAGTTAGCTTTAAAATAGTATGTGTACATGCACAATGCCTCGGTGGTTTTTCATGTCAAGGTCGTGCTTTGGGTTACCGTATCTCATTGCTCTTTAGGAAAGGTGTTGATGCGTGGAGAGTATGTTACTATTTTTTTTTTGAAAAAGTGTTTGTACTACATGAGGAAATAGTTGTTGCCGTATTTTTGGCAACATAAATTATACTCTCTTCATTTCAAAATAGATGTCACAAGTTTTTAAAAATTTGGATGAAGTACAAAACTTGTCTGTGTGCAGGTGTGTTGACAATAATCAATATACTCCCTCTGTCCCAAAATGTAAGGCGTCTAAGCTTTAGTCAAAAGTCAACATGTTTTAAGTTTGACCAAGTTTATACAAAAAATAATAATATATGCAATATCGAATGGACATATTGGGAAACTATATTGTATGGTAAATCTATTGATATTGATTTGATATTGTGGATGTTTATATTTTTACATATAAATTTAGTCAAACTTAAAATATGTTGACTTTTGACTAAAACTTAGGCTACATTTTGGAATGGAGGGAGTATTACTCTTGGCAGAGCTCTGTCCTAATTCGAGGTTGGGCTATTTAGTTGAGAAGATATGAGATGCGTGTTGTGCACCCGGATGTGTTTGTACTACAACACATGAGGAAATAGTTGTTGCCGTATTTTTTGGCAACATAAATTATACTCTCTTTATTTCAAAATAGATGTCACAAGTTTCTTTAAGTTTGGAGGCAGAGCTCTGTCCTAATTCGAGGTTGGGATATTTAGATGAGAAGATATGAGATGCCGGTTGCGCATCCGGATGTGTTTGTACTACAACACATGAGGAAATAGTTGTTGTCGTATTTTTTGGCAACATAAATTATACTCTCTTCGTTTCAAATGGACGTCGCAAGTTTTTTAAAATTTGGATGAAGTATAAAAGTTGCCTCGTGCAGGTGTGTTGACAATAATCAATATATTACTCCTGGCAGAGCTCTGTCCTAATTCAAGGTTGGACTACTTATATGAGATGAGACGATATGAGATGCGCGCACCCGGATGGCCGAATATTCCTAGAGCTCAGATGAAATTGTGATCTTGAAGTGGCTTTAGTGTCTTCTGAAGCTGTCCCAGACATCTTTCAGTTCATAGTTCGTGTGCATTTTTTTAGAGGGAAAGGGCACCAGCTCCGGTTCCATTAAACATGAAACCAACACTTACAGAATTTAGGTCCATGGGGACGTCAGCAGCAACGCCCCAGTACACACGAGACCCAGACACCACATCTACCGCCCCCAAAGCACTGCTAAAGCCAGCACATATAGAAAGGACAAGCCACACCAAAGTTTTACACGACAAAAACAAAACATGAGGGAAAGACGAAAGAGCCAGCTAGCATCCTCCATCATAGCTCCGAAACCACTCTTAACCAGTTCCCATCTTTAACTAGCTCCAGCTGGTTCTTCTTCAGTCTTTTTGCAAGGGCATCAGTAGTAACTTTCCACTTCACCGCATCTGTATCCTCCATAGAGCAAGAGCGTTGAGCAAGTACAAGATCCGACCCTGTCAGCTTCTCAAGAGTCAACCAGGATCCGGCCAGAGCAGGGGTGGAGGGGCATTCACTAAATGCGTTGTAGCTTCCACAAGGACGCCCAACTTTTCTTTTGCATTCCCTAAAGATAGAATCATCCACTAGGATAGCAAATAGCCCACTTTTCTCCAAATAGCCAACACACCAGTCCAGGTAGAGCGATTAAACACTAAATCATTTCTATTGAGCCAGATACTCCACAGAACAGCCGCATAAGCAACATTTTCAACACTATTTTGTTCTCACTGACCCAGAGCTTGGCAAGTGTATCAAAAGACATCACCCAGCCAATTCTACCAGTAAGATTACAAAAACCAGACCATACCAACTTGGCTACTGCACATTCAAAAAATACATGACAACAAAGAGTCATGTTCAGTACAATACACACATGTTAAATCATGCAATGTTTGTATTTTAGCCAAATTATCTCTTGTTAGTAGCTTATTATGTGCCAGAAACCAAAGAAAAAATGAATCTTAGGGGGAACCTTGATTTTCTAAACAGCATGGACATACACTGGAGTAATACCCCTAAAGTTAACCACACCATAGAAGAATCTAACAGTGTATATCCCATTTGGTTCAAGTTTCCACAATATAGCATCATCTTCATCATTAAGCTGAAGAGTTTGAGCAATCTCAACAAGCTCATACCATCTATGTAATAGTTCAGGAGTAAAACATCTCCTGAAAGTGATCTTCAACTGGTTAGATTCCCATGCTTCAGCAATGGTAATATTATGTTCATTAGTGATCACATACAAGTCCCAGTACTGCACAGCTAGACTAGAATCACCAAACCATTTGTCTTCCCAGAATTTTATCTTCCTACCATCCCCAACTTTCCACTGATAACCTATCTTGGCTGCATTAGCAGCCCAACGCACCCCTTTCCAAAAGGGGGAAATGCCATTACTAGAGGAGGCAAAAATATTTGGATCATCAACCTCATATTTATGATCAATGATCTTTCTCGAAAGTTTATTCTTATCCAGGTAATATCTCTTAACTCAAGACGCCAAAAGGCACAAATTCATCTCAGCAATGTTTGGAACCCCTAAACCCCCAAATTCCTTTTTTGAGAGACTAGTCCCCAGTTAGCTAAATGATATTTAAAGTGACCCTCATAGTTATCCCACAGACAATGTGCTAACTGAGAATAATTAAGGCAATAGCCCATTTAGGAAACTTAATCACACTAAGCAAATATAAAGGAATACTATCCAAGACACTCCTAACCAATTCCAACTTAGCTGCATGAGACAATAATTTACCCCTCCAACCAGCAGCTCTTTTTAAAAGCATATCAATGACAAGTTGTAAATCCTCCTTCATTAACTTCTTGTAATGCAAGGGAACACCTAGATATTTAATAGGGAAAGATCCCAATCTATAGCTCAGAGTTTGAGCAAAGATCTATGTCTCATTGTCACTGTCGTCGGTTTGAGGACAAGTACGCCATGAGGGGGTCCTCGAGGCGTGCGGGAGAGAGGGGTGTGAGACGTACGGTGTTCCGGGACGGTGAGCGCACAAGTTTACCCAGGTTCGAATCCGCCGGCTTTGGACGGACCCTACTCCTGCTAGCAATCCAGTAATACGGCAGAGCCGGAATATGGGTTACAAGGGTTTCGCCTGTGCGAGTTGAGGGTCTAAAGTATTGGGTTGCCTTAAAGGCTCTCCCTAGGACGGCTTATATAGATATCCGGCCTAGGATTTACATGAGAGATCAATCCGGCTACGACTAAGAGTTGGTTACAAAGTACATCTTGAACTACAAGTAACATTATGGGCCTAAGTCGGTAAGTCTTCTGGGCCTTCCCGTAGTTGGATTGGACTCCGTCTTCTCTCCCTAACTGGGCGGCCCATGAAGCAAAGCTCTAACCCGAAGTGGGCCACCCTGGTCAGTGAGAATCTGTGAGGATACCCAGAAAGTATATCCCCAACAGTAGCCCCCGGAGGCCTCCAAGATCCAAAGTCGGATTTTATCATCGTCTAGCTTGATCTTCGGCTTACAGAATCTTGAAGGGTTCCAGAAACTTCACAACAAAAAATACGATCCGGGTCTTAAAAGTAAGTCGGACCTTTCAATTAGTTACTCGGATTTTCCAGCTCGCTTTTAAACTAAGCCGGAACTTGGTCTCTAACGCCACCTGACACGAGCATGGTCCAGTCACGTCATCTGACAGACGTTCCGTCAGCACGACCATTGGTGGGTCCGCGGTTCGCGGAACCGAGGCGCTGTTTCAATGCGTGCGTGGAGATCGAGGCGACGCAATCATCGCGCAGGCCCTTCCCAGTTCTTTCTACGACGCGTATTAATTAAACTGTAGCGTTTGCACGAATCTTGGCGCAGGTAGGTGGTTATAAGGGGTTTAGATTTTTTCTTCTCCTCTTCACCAGTCCTTCGCCGTTCGTTTCTTCCCAATCCTCCAGCGCGCCTAGAGCCTTTTCGTCCTCCTCCCACAGAGCTCCTAGCGCCACCACTTTAAGGTCACCCTTTTCCACCGGAGAGAAAAATGGCTTTATCTTCTTCTTCTTCTCTGGCGGCGGCGGCGTCGGCGGAAGCAGCTGCGGAGAAAGAGAGCTTCCGGGGAATCTGGATCCCCTGCGCCCTCGACGACGACGGCCTCAAAAACGTGGAGAAGGAGGGGATTCTCGCCGCCGACGACTGGCGGAGCGGTTCTGGCGAAACCGTCCCCAATCCACGCGAGGGCGAACGCGTCCACTTCGGCACCCATCTGGACCGAGGTTTGTCCTTTCCTCCCTCGGAGTTCTTCTTCGAGGTGATTGACCACTATGGAGTTCAACTACATAATCTTCCTCCCAATTCTCTTCTAGAGATGAGCGCATATGCCGCGCTTTGCGAGGGCTTTCTCGGCATTAGGCCGAGTTTGCTTCTCTTCCGGTATTATTTCCATGTCTGGAGAAATTCCATTTCTGCCGGTGTTCCTTATATCACCGGTACTATTAGTTTTTCTGTTAGACGAGACCGGGTATATCCCAAAATTTCTGCCGGTGACTCGGTCAAACAGTGGCCAGCCACTTTTTTCTATCATAGGGATATTCCGGCTCCCGGCAAAGCCACTGCTTTGCCGGCTTTTGTCGACGGAGCCGCCACAGCCCAGCCTTCCTGGGATGAGGCCGCTCCGGCTCTCACCGATGATCTGATCCTCGCTAAGAGGCGGATCAAATATCTTATCAAGCACAAGGGTCTGAGAGGATCCGACTTAGTCCAGTGCTAGGTCACACGTCGGATCCAGCCACTTCAGTACCACGGGGATAGACTGATGCACTCCATCACGTCTTCCAAAAAAGACTCTCTCTGCATCAGCCCCAAAGCCTACACCATCCAAGGTTACATAAGCCAGATCAAATGGCTGATCAAGGAGCGGATCGAGAGGAAAATTCCGGAGATTTCTCTGGACATGCACACGGTGGAAAACCCCGTGGTAGCGGTAAGCTTCCATCAGTACACCTTTTACGTGTTTCAATCTTTTAAGTCATATACTGCAATGCTGATATGTTTTCTTGTTTTCAGCTTGCTGATCTCCCCGAGTCGGAGCTTGCTCCACTCGAAGGATATCCTCCTGAGTTTTCTCAGGAGACTGAAGTGGTCCCATTGCCGGACCTTGCGCTCAAGAAGCGCAAAGCTCCGACAGTGGCAGTAGGCACAAAGGAAGTGCCCGTTATGAAGAGGTAACTTTCATTCACAATTTCCGCCTTTGTACCTTTCTCGAATTTCTTTCTAAGATTTAATGTTTCCGACTTTACTACATTCTCAGAGCAAAGCCTCTCATCAAGGGTAAGGGGAAGGGGATTCCTGCGAAGCCCCTGCGCCAGGCGAAGCTTACCATAGCTTCCCCTGCCATGGCTCCTCCGACTCCTGCCCCTCAACCTTCTGCAACACCGGCGATTACTCCTTCTCCGGTTGTTGCAGAAGATCCGGCTCCTCCAACGGCGCCTGTGATCCTTGGATCGCACACTGACGTCACTGTGGGTGTGTCAGCTCAAGATAAGGGTGAACCCTCTCCGGGTAATGATCCCTCGGCTGAAGTCTTCGCCGACAACCTCCTCAGCAATCCCGGACTTGCCAAGTTTGGCTTATCTCGGAAGTCCACAGAGGAGATCCAGCGGCTGGCCAGGCAAGTCCTAGACAAAAGCCATCTATCCCCCGAAGAGGAAGCGCACGAAGTAGAGGACGTCAAGTTCTCTGACCTTCTTGCCCAAGTCCGCCTTCACGGCGAGAGGATCAGGACTGGCGAGCTTCAAACAGCCCTAGTAATTCCTCTTACTCTCGCCGAGAAGGTGGCAGCTGAGGTGAACGCGGGATTAGACAAACTCACCCGCGAACAATATGTAAGTCGGAATTCCAACTCTTGTTTTTTACGTTATTTTATATCATATCCTCTAGCCCCCAAGCATGAAGTAGGATATAGAAATCCGGGTTTATGCTTTCATTAGGATGCCAAAGAACGAACTAGTGTAGCCCCCAAGGCTCGTGCTGATATTTAGCAAAAAATATTAGCCCGAGTCTTAAGTAGCTTTCTGACTTTGGGTATTCTAACTTACAGAAAGTGTATTCCTATAGCCAGGAATTGTTAAAAAATGTCTGTGATAAGTGGAGAGAAATCAAAGCTCTCCGGCTTAAAAATGCTAAGCTCAAGTTAGCCAAGGATGAAGCCAAAGGTAAACATTTCAAGATTCAAACCTTGTCTTTTACTTTTTTCAATGTCGAATTTTTCTGAACTTTTGTTCTTTTTGTCTTACAGCATTGGTGAAACAATCCATCGCTATGATTGAAGAGGCCGAGAACCTCAAAACCTTGGTGGTGGAGAACAAGGGACTTCACCAAGAGATGGATAAGCTCAAGGCGGATCATGAAAGGAGCATAGCTCAAGTCCTCGAGTCCTCCTCCATGGCCATTGAAGAGCGCGATCTCAAGATTGCCGCTCAAGATAAGGTTATCTCGGACCTCAAGAATGAGGTTGGCAGAGAAAAGGATATCTCCCAGGCGCTCCGGGCTGAACTCCAGAGTCTCCGGGAGGAGAAAGCCAAGATTGACGACGTCATTCTTGGTATGTTCCATTTATCTGACTTATCCGGCTAAACCTTCAGCCGGAAACTTTGCCGAGCAACGGAGCTCAATTGCTAAACCAGTTTAAACTCGAAAACAAAGCCGGCTTCCAGTACCAACAATTCACTACTCGAAAGATACCCGCATCCAGCAATCAGACAAATAACCCAAGTAAAGACTAGATTTTTTTTAGAGTTATACCCGAAGGTAGCGGTTTTAGAATCGGAAATCTAAACCAGAACGAACATGAGCATAAAGTACTTTCAAGCATTCTGGGATTTTTGACTATGACATGATCATTGGGAAATAAGATGGTAAAAACTTCTCAAGGAAACTTTGAGGTAACCAAAACTTTTATTTCGCACAGAGCATGTAGATATGTATGATTACAAAGAAAGATAAAACTAAGAATAAAATGGACGTAGCTGAGCAATATTCCACGGTCTGTCTAACTCATCCGGATTTGTACTGCCTCCAGCTCTCTTTCTCTTCTTAGTAGCAGGTCTTTCTTTGACTGGCCTCATGTCAGTTAAGTAGTACGACCCATTGTGCAATACTCGACTAACTAAAAAGGGGCCTTCCCATATTGGGGGAAGTTTGTGCTTTCTTTGTTGCACAAGCCGGAGAACCAAATCACCTTTATTGAAAGATCTAGTTCGGACTCTCTGGCTATGATACTTGCGTAACTTCTGCTGATAGGCTGTAGATCTCATTTCAGCAACGACGCGAACTTCTTCGACTAAGTCGAGATCATTTTGTCGAGAAATCTCGGCATCCTCTTCGATATACGCGGCCACTCTAGGAGAAGTATGAATCAAATCACTAGGAAGAACTGCTTCTGCGCCATAGACCAAGAAGAAAGGTGTATATCCCGTTGACCTGTTCGGAGTTGTTCGCAAACTCCAAATTACAGAGGGTAGTTCCTCTGCCCAAGCCCCCGCAGCACGTTTCAGTGGTGCTTCGAGTCTTGGTTTCAAGCCTTGTAGAATTAAACCATTTGCTCTTTCGACTTGTCCGTTAGCCTGTGGATGAGCGACTGACGCAATGTCAAGCCGGATATTTTGCTCGTCGCAGAATTCAACCAACTCTCCCATGGAAAAGTTACTCCCATTGTCCGTGATAATGCTATGCGGATAACCATACCGGATTATAACATTCTCGACAAATCTTTTGGCTGTTGCTCCATCACAACTAGTGACAGGTTTAGCCTCGATCCGTTTCGTGAATTTATCCACCATCACTAAGAGGTGAGTAAATCCACTTGGAGCTCGTTTAAAAGGTCCTACCATATCAAGCCCCCAGACCACAAAAGGCCATGTTATAGGTATTGTTCGCAGCTGATCAGCCGGAACATGAGCTTGCTTGGCGTACTTTTGGCAGCCTTTGCATGTCTTGACTAATCGTTCGGCATCTGCCTGACCTGTAAGCCAGAAAAAACCATGTCGAAAAGCTTTTGCCACTAAAGATTTGGCTGCAGCATGGTGACCACACTCGCCTTCATGGATTTCTCTTAAGATTTCCACTCCTTCTTCCGGAGATACACAGCGCTAAAAACCCCAGAAACACTCCGTTTATGGAGCTCGCCTTTAACAATAGTATAGGCTTTTGCTCATCGGATAATCTGCCGGCTCAGCACCTCGTCTTCGGGTAATTTGCCATCTACCAAGCAATCAAGGTAGGGTCGAGTCCAGCTAGGAATTACAGCCAGAACTGCTATTAAAGGTGAGTCGGATTTGGTCGGATAATCCTCATATCTACTCCCTTTATCGAGGGAATTTTGAGGTGCTCTAAAAATGCTCCATCCGGAACCTCTTTCCGCACAGAGCCTATTCGAGATAGTGCATCTGCTTCCTCGTTTTCTGCTCGAGGGATGTGTTGAACTTCAAACCCCTCGAATGATTTAGATAGATCATCCACGACAGCTTTATACGCTGCCATGTGCTTATTTGCATTACAAATATCCGAGACTTGCTGAGCAACAAGATCCGAATCTCCGTAACACATCAAACGCCGGATGCCAATATCCTTAGCAATCCGGATTCCATGCAGCAGTGCTTCATACTCGGCAATGTTGTTTGTCGCTGTGAAGTGGATCTGCAATACGTATAAAAGTTTATCTCGTTGGGGTGATCTGAGCACTACGCTAGCCCCCGAGCCCCCTCGAGCCTTAGACCCGTCGAAAAAGAGGGTCCAATATTCCGACTCAGGGAGGACCATGTTCTCCTTGGTCTCTGTCCAATCAACGACAAAGTCGGCAAGGATCTGGGATTTGATTGTTGTACGGGGTTTGTACTCAATATCGAAAGCTGCAAGCTCTATGCCCCATTTGGCGACGCGTCCTGTGGCATCGCTATTGTTGATTATATCTCTCATGGGAGCTTTGCTCACCATGGTAATTGGGTTCTCCTGAAAATAGTGTCGTAACTTACGAGATGCCAGAAAAACACCGTAAGCCAACTTTTGATAGTGCGGATATCGCTGTTTTGATTCTGTCCGGACCTCGCTGACAAAGTATGTCGGACGCTGCACCAGGTGCTCCTGATTTTCTTCTGGTCTCTCCACCACCATAACTATACTGACAACCCTATTTATCGCAGCAATGTAAAGCAACATCGGTTCCTAAGGTTCCGGCGCCGCAAGGATAGGAGCAGATGAGAGTACTTTCTTCAGGTCTTGTAGTGCAGCTTCAGCTTCATCAGTCCAGACAAAATCCTTGATTTTCTTCAGGAGTTTGTATAATGGTGCGGCTCTTTCACCAAGCCGGCTTACAAATCGACTGACCGTAGCAATGCAACCAGTTAATCTTTGTACGTCCTTCAGGCGAGTTGGCCTGGAAATATTGAGAATAGCTTTGATCTTGTCGCGGTTCACCTCTATGCCTCGTTGGGACACGATAAAACCTATCAATTTTCTGGCTGGTATTCCAAAGAAGCATTTCTTCGGGTTAAGCATGATGTTGTATTTTCGTAAATTGGCGAACGTCTCCTCTAAGTCGGAAATCAATGTTTCCTTCTTTTTAGACATGACCACGATATCATCCACGTATGCATGTACATTGCGTCTGAGTTGATCATGGAGGCAACGCTGCATCGTGGTGTTGGTACGTACTCCCTCCGTTCGGAAATATAAGACATTTTAGTTTTGTGAATCGAATGTATCTAGACATCTTTTAGTGTATAGGTTCGTAGAGATTCGACGTGAACCTATACACTAAAAGATGTCTAGATACATTCGTTTCACAAAGCTAAAATGTCTTATATTTCCGAACGGAGGGAGTAGCTCCTGCATTCTTCAGCCCCAAGGGCATCGTAACATAACAGAAGGTTCGGAAAGGGGTTATGAATGAAGTCTTGATTTTGTCAGATTCCTTCATCCGGATTTGGTGATAACCGGAATATGCGTCGAGAAAACAGAGGAGTTCCGAGCCTGCCGTAGAATCAATAACTTGATCAATTCTAGACAGAGCGAACGGATCTTTTGGACAAGCCTTGTTCAAGGCAGTATAATCAACACACATCCTTAAATCAGTGGTGTCCTTTTTAGGGACCATTACAGGGTTAGCCGACCAATCAGTATGGATGACCTCTTCTATGAATCCGGCTAACTCGAGCCGCGCTAGTTCCTTAGCTATTGCTTTACGCTTTCATCACCAAACCGTCGTAAGGACTGTTTGACGGGTTTAGCGTTCGGGTTTACATTTAGAGAGTGCTCGGCAAGTTCCCTAGGTATTCCGGTCATGTCAGATGGCTGCCATGCGAAGATATCTTGATTTGCTCGGAGGAACTTGACGAGCGCGCTTTCCTATGCGCTACTTAGGCCTGCGCCTATCTGGGTCACCTTGGAGGGGTCATCATCCTTCAATGGCGTTGTCTTCGTCTCTTCTGATGCCTTGAATTCCGGATTTGGCTTTGTCACCTCCTTCTTTGTCATGGGCATCTCGGACAGATCTATGCTCTTCTTGATCTCCTGTTACTCCTGGGCATGCAACACGGCTTCGGCAAAGGCCGCATTTCCATCCTCGCACTCTCGTGCTTTCTTCGGGTCTCCCCTGATGGTGATCACGCCGTTGGGACCTGGAATTTTCATCATATTGTAAATGTAGCACGGACGAGCCATAAAAGCCCAGTAAGCCGGACGTCCAAATATAGCGTGCTATGCGCTCTTGAACGGGACCACTTCGAAGGAAAGTGCCTCCGTTCGATAATTTTTTGGTGTTCCGAAAGTAACATCCAAAGTGATCTCTCCCAGGGAGTTAGCTTGTCTTCCTGGGACAACTCCGTGAAAAATCACAGAGCTATGGTTAAGCTGTGTTTCTGAGATCTTCATCCGGCGTAGCGTTTCTACATAGAGAATATCGATGCTGCTACCACCGTCCATGAGGGTCTTGGAGAAACCATAACCGTCAATAAGTGGATTGACGATTAAGGCGTATTTTCCTCGCCTGTGTAACTTAGGCGGATGATCAGCGCGGTCAAACGTTATTGCCACTTCCGACCAGTCCAGATACTGAGGGACAGCCGGAACTGTTGCGTTAAGCTCGTGGAGAACTGCTTTCTTGACCTTTGCTGGTTGAGATCCGAGGAAGGTGACGTAAGTGTCCTTCTTGGTAGGAAAAGTTTTCTTCCCTTCCGACTTGGGATTTCAAGCGTCGGCTTCCTCCATGTCGGAATCTTCCTTGGTCTCTTTGTCTTTTTCGGGATTTTTCTTTCCCTTCTTCCGCTTAGCTTTGTAGCCCGCGGTATCATCTCTCTTGATGTCGTCGTTAAAACGACATTCAGCGTTGGTGTGGGACGAGCCCCCATTGGCGTCCAAGTGATGCACACATGGGTTATTGGCAATGTCGACCCAAGTGTAGGTTTTACCTGGTTGTTGCTCTCCTCTACCTTGGACCCTTGATGTCCCACGGCCACGCCCGCGGCCTCCGCTGCGCCCTCCTCGTCCTCCAGACCCGGAAACAGTAGTGACTACTACCGTCTCCGCGTTGGGTTTTTCTTCCGAGGTGTTTTTGCGCTTCTGAGCCTATTGCTTTGTCTTTGCTGACTGAGGTACAGCCAGGACGTTGAGTAATCCCTCTGCATCGTCGTCAGCATCTGCATACTTGCTCGTTGTTTCTATCATCTCTCCCAGATCAGTAACCTTGTCACACTTCAAGCGGTGGCGCAGTAAACCAATTGGGAGACTTGAAATGAAAGCTTCAATCGCAGTTTGATCATTTACTCCCTCGCAGGAGTTCTTGGTGTCAATCCATCGTCCGAGATAATCTCGGCAAGTTTCTCCGGCTTTCTGGGTGCAACGCTGTAGGTCTCTAACCGTACAGGGCCTCCGATATGTGCCTTCGAAATTCCGAAAGAACGCACTTTGTAAGTCATACCAGTTATGGATGGTGTTCGCCGGAAGTTCATTGAGCCATGATCGTGTCGTCTTCCGCAACATAAGTGGGAGATATCGGGTTGCGACCAGGCCGTTTCCGCCTTTGGCGATGCAACAAGGTTGGAAGAAGTCCTGTAACTAGGTGTCTGGCCGAGCAATGCCGTCGTAGGCTTGAATATGTCTTGAGATAGCAAATCCTTCCGGGAATTTTGTAGCTCTGATGCGTGGTCCGAAGCACTTTGGGCCCACGTACACGTCATAGTTTTCGTAGCGCCGAGCCTCTATGTTGGAGTTGATCCTGTGCCTTGCGTCGTTCGGGGATAGGGATCGTCCCGAATATCGGCTGTGGCTGCGGTGCCTTGGAGCCGGACTTCGGCTTCTGCCACCACCTCCTCTGCCATGTCGTCCTCCTTGACCTCCTTGGGGGCCGTTGTGATAACTGTGATGTGGAGAGGGTGGTGCAGCTGGGTTGTTTCCGGCTGATCGCCGGCCTCCGGCCGGAGCGTCATTAATCCGGTTCTGGGGAGGTTCTTGACTATGACGAGCCCCCTGCCGGTTTGTGCCAGCGTGGTTTCCGTCGTTCCTTCGTCCGCCGTTCCCACCATGGTAAGGCTCAGCCGGACGGTTTTCATGTCTAGGAGGTGGCATTTTCTGACGATCCTCCTCCCGACGTTTCTCTTTATCTTCTCCTTTTCGGGGAGGATTCCTTGGAATCAGTGCAGCGATCGCGTCTTTTTCTGCTGCTGGAGCAACGTTGCTCCAGTTATGTGTAGTTCTGCGGTGCTGTCCTGATGATCCGGTTCTTGAATAATTGTCTTCCCTGCGTTTGGGGTTATGATACTGCGCCCGAACGTAATGGGATCTTACGCCAGCCCATGCCGGATCTGTGCGACATTGGTCGGAATCCGAGACCAGCTTTTGGCTTCCATACAGGGCGACCTTTTGCTGCTCCAGTCCCTATTGAGTAGCTTGATACCCAAACGTATCTCTTCTGGTCCTGGATTAGCCGATAGAATTTCATGAGCTGCCACAGTATTTTGCACTGGTCTTGGGTATACCCAATCTCCGTTGCTATCTTTCCGTGGCTTCCCCATCTCATCCCCAAAAAGGACGGCACATACACGTGGGAATTGGTCATCATTGGTGTGACGCTTCCGTGTCTTCTGATGTAGACGGGACATATACTCCTTGTTTGACATGCGCTTCTTCTCCATCTCGATGTTTTTGGCTTCATCAAGGAGTTGTTGACGACACACTTCTAGGGCTTGGGCCCTTTCGTCCAGCTCATCTGTGGTAAGTTATGCAGTTGTAGGGATAGGTGTGGTTAATGCGGCATTGATGAGTTTACGCGCACCTTCAGTGATCACGTGTCCATCCACTGATGCTTCTTTTTTCGGCTCGTCTAGGATAAGTGCTCCATCCGAGTCTTCCTCGTATTCCTCGGCAATCACCTCCTCTGTTAGAGGGTCTTTTGCCGGGGTCTTGTTCTTCTTGTTCTTCTTCTTTGCCTTCTTGGCAGTGCCGGTAGCAAAGACGGCTTTGGGTCTGTTTCCCGGAGTCAAGCTCTGATCGGTACTTTCGGACATCCGGAGCTCGGGATTGTCTCCGACTTCCATATCATCCTGCGCTTTGGGAGAGTGTTCCCCGGATCCTTCGTCCATGGATTCTCCATCTTCTGCAGCTTTGGAGTTGTACTCCTCGTCATATTCCGCGGAGAACTTTTGGAAATCTGTCGACGTCATGGACTCATCCGAGGATGCGGGAACGTCGGCGTTTGTTCCAATTGCCTCTAGCACCGAGTCGGTGTTTTCTCCAGCATCGGTAGAGCCGGATCCGGATCCAACATATCCGACGAAGTGCGATGCATGCTTCCTGAGGTACCTGCGGCTTTCGCGATCAGCCATATTGAAACTTTTAATGGTTTCGAGGATTGCTTCTGCGCTAGCGCCTTGCAGTATCATACATCTTAGTGTGTACCTGAGGAAAGGCCTGTCTGTCCCGACATTGTCAGAGTCGGAATCAGTGTCGCTGATGTGCTCCTCCTGGATTTCGACTTCCACGGGTGGGTCGATCTGGGATCCGGCTTCTCCAGGGAGATCCACTCCAGATTCGACTTGGACCGTGAGGTCTTCTTCAGGCTTGGATTTCTCCACTATCTCCGCAACTGGTGCGGGCTGGGTGGGATTAGGGTTATCTGAGATCCGGAACTTTGCCGCCTCCGCGGACAAAGGGGACCAAGAAAATTCTTCTGCCTCTATCATCACCGCTGGGGTGGGTTGGGCAGGTTCAGCGAAACCGATGTAAACATCGATCTCGCCAAAAGACATGATTGTGTAGGCAGTCACGGCCTCCCTAGCCGGAATCCAAGTCTCGTCGAGAACGATGAGAGGGACGTCGCTGGCGTAGAGGATGCGACCGACGGTGATGGTCTCGCCGATTCCGATTCTTGCAGATTCCGCTCGGAACGCAGATCCAAAGCTCACTTGCCCCACGGTGGGCGCCAACTGTCATCGGTTTGAGGACAAGTACGCCATGAGGGGGTCCTCGAGGCGTGTGGGAGAGAGGGGTGTGAGACGTACGGTGTTCCGGGACGGTGAGCGCACAAGTTTACCCAGGTTCGAATCCACCGGCTTTGGATGGACCCTACTCCTGCTAGCAATCCAGTAATACGGCAGAGCCGGAATATGGGTTACAAGGGTTTCGCCTGTGCGAGTTGAGGGTCTAAAGTATTGGGTTGCCTTAAAGGCTCTCCCTAGGACGGCTTATATAGATATCCGGCCTAGGGTTTACAGGAGAGTGATGGGTTCGTAGCATGGAAAACAAAAAAATTCTACCGCAAGAATGAACAAAACCCAGATCTAATCTAGATAAAAGCCAAGATCTAATCTATTAGACATGTGCACCGAGATAGATAGGAACTAACCCTCGTAGATCCGAAAGCGTTAACGAGATTAGATCTCGTGGTTGATGTAGTCGATCACTTGCCGATCTCAAGATCGTCTGGACGATCCTTCCGGCGCCGCGTTTCGGCAGCGCTTCCGCAGTCGGTCACACGTGCCGAGTCGAAGCAGACCTTCCTCTCCTCGTTCCAGCGAGCAGCGGATGTAGTAGATCTTCTCCACGGAATCCCAGCAGCACGACGGCGTGGTGGTGGTGGTGGAGTAGAGAATTTTGCAGGGCTTCGCCTATGCCTGTGCAGAAGAAAGGAGGAGGAGAGAGGCGGCAGAGATTTGGTGTTATCGAGGAGGGGCTAGAGGTGGCGCCCCTGCCCCTCTATTTAAAGGGGCGAGGGCGCCTTGGGAGGGGGAGTCCTAGTAGGACTCCCCACCTCCTTTGTCGGCGGATTGGGGAGGGGGGAGGAGTCCTCCTCCCCCACGACTCCTAGTCTTGACCCACCAGGACTCCTTGATCCCTTCCTTGGTTTTCAAGCAAACTCCAAGAAACCTTCCAGAACCTTCCGGAACATTCCGAAAACCTTCTAGAATCCTCATACAAACACTCCGGAACATTTCCTAACTCAGAAAATGATCCCCAATATATGAATCTTATTCTCCGGACAATTCCGGATCTCCTCGTGATGTCCCGGATCCAATCCGAGACTCCGAACAACATTCGGTCTCCAATGCATATTCCATATCTACTTAAAACAACTTTGAACCTTAAGTGTGTCACCCTACGGTTCGTGAATATGTAGACATGACAGAGACACATCTCCTATCAATAACCATTAGCGGGACCTGGAGATCCATAATGGCTCCCACATACTCAACGATGACTTTTGTGATTGATAGAACCATTTACATACGAAACCAATTCCCTTTGTCTCGCGATACTATACTTATCCGAGGTTTGATCGTCGGTATCTCCATACCTAGTTCTACCTCGTTACTGATAAGTACTCTTTACTCGTTCCGTTATATGTCATCCCTTGTGACCCAGTCACATGCTTGCAAGCTAACTAGATGACATTCCACCGAGAGGGCCCAGAGCATATCTATCCGTCATATGGATGGACAAATCCCAATCTCGGTCCATGCGCTTCAACACATACTTTCAGAATACCCAATGACACCTTTATAACCACCCAGTCACGAAGCGGTGTTTGATGTTATCAAAGTACCCATCCGGTGATGGTGATTAACACAACCTCATGGTCGAAGGATTAGGTTACTATGTATTTGAAAGCTTATAGCAATACGAACTTAATGACTTGATCTTTATGCTACGCTTACTATGGGTGTGTGTCCATCACATCATTCTCCTAATGATACAACCTTGTTATTAATCACATCCTAATGTCCATGATCAGGAAACCATGATCATCAGTTAATCAACAAGCTAGTTCAACAAGAGGCTTACTAGGGACTCTTACATGTTTACAAAACACACATGTATTAGTGTTTCCTAATAATACAATTATAGCATGGGATGTAAACATTCATCATAAACACAAAGATATAATAATAATCACTTTTATTATTGCCTCTTAGGCATATCTCCAACAGTCTCCCACTTGCACTAGAGTCAATAATCTAGATTACATGGTAATATACCTAACACCCATGGCGTTCTGGTGTTGGTCATGCTTTGCCCTAGGGAGAGGTTTAGTCAACGGATCTGCCACATTCAGATCAGTGTGTACTTTGCAAATCTTTATGTCAGCATCTCGGACATACTCGTGAATAGCGTGGAAACGTAGCTTGATGTGCTTCAGCTTGCTATGTGACCTTGGCTCCTGTGCATTAGCTATGGCACCTGTGTTGTCACAGTAGATGGCCATCGGGTCCAACGCACTGGGAACCACGCCAAGTTCAGTAATGAATTCCTTCATCCATACGGCTTCTTGTGCAGCCTCCGAAGCAGCTATGTATTCCGATTCAGTTGAAGATTTCGCCACAACGCTTTCCTTTGCACTCCTCCAGCTCACTGCAGCACCATTCAAAATAAATACGTATCCCGATTGTGACTTCGAGTCATCCGGATCGGTGTTCCAACTAGCATCGGTGTAACCGTTTACAACAATTTGTTCATCACCTCCATAACAAAGAACCATATCCTTAGTCCTATTCAGGTACTTTAGGATATTCTTGACCGTCGTCCAGTGTTCCATTCCAGGATCACTTTGATATCTGCTAGTCAAACTAACAGCATGTGCTATATCCGGTCTTGTACACAACATGGCATACATGATAGAACCTATGGCAGAGGCATAGGGAATATTATTCATCTTTTCTCTATCTTCTGCCGTAGCTGGACTTTGAGTCTTACTCAAGGTGTTACCTGACAACATGGGCACGAACCCTTTCTTGCTATTTTCCATTCTAAACTTCTTTAGAACTTTGTCTAAGTATGTACTTTGTGAAAGCGCTATTAGGCGTCTTGATCTATCTCTATAAATCTTGATGCCTAGAATATATGCCGCTTCGCCAAGATCCTTCATTGAAAAACTATTATTCAAATAGGTTTTGACGCTACTAAGAAGTTCTATATCATTCCCAATCAACAATATGTCATCTACATATAGTACTAGGAATGCTACAGAGCTCCCACTCACTTTCTTGTAAATACAAGCTTCTCCATAAGTTTGTATAAATCCAAAGTTTTTGATTACTTTATCAAAACGTTGATTCCAACTCCGGGATGCTTGCTTCAGTCCATAAATGGAGCGCTGAAGTTTGCATACCTTGTCAGCATCTTTAGGATCGACAAAACCCTTGGGTTGTACCATATACAACTCTTCCTCAATGTCACCATTAAGGAACGCCGTTTTGACATCCATCTGCCAAATCTCATAATCGAAATATGCAGCAATTGCTAACAAAATCCTCACAGACTTTAGCTTCGCTACTGGTGAGAATGTCTCATCATAGTCAACTCCTTGAATTTGTCGGAACCCTTTCGCGACAAGTTGAGCTTTATATACGGTAACATTACCATCAGCATCTGTTTTTCTCTTGAAAATCCATTTGTTCTCGACAGCCTTACGGCCATCCGGTAAGTCCACCAAAGTCCACACTTGGTTTTCGTACATGGATCCCATTTCGGATTTCATGGCTTCTAGCCATTTGTCGGAATCTGGGCTCACCATAGCTTCTTCATACGTCGCAGGGTCATCATCGTTGTCCACCAACATGACGTACAAGGCAGAGTCATACCAATCAGGAGTAGTACGAACCCTTGTTGACCTGCGAGGTTCAGCAGTAACATCATTTGAAGTTTCATGATCATTATCATTAGCTTCCTCTCTAATTGGTGCAGGCGGCACAAAAACATCTTCCGGTGCTACGCTACTCTCAAATCCGAGAGAAGGTTCAATAACCTCATCGAGTTCTACTTTCCTTCCAGTCACCTCCTTTGAGAGAAACTCCTTCTCAAGAAAGGATCCATTCTTGGCAACGAAAACTTTGCCTTCGGATCTATGATAGAAGGTATACCCAATTGTTTCTTTAGGGTATCCTATGAAGACGTATTTCTCCGCTTTGGGTTCTAGCTTATCAGGTTGTAACTTCTTTACATATGCCTCGCAACCCTAAAATTTAAGGAACGACAACTTAGGTTTCTTACCAAACCACAATTCGTACGGTCTCGTTTCAACGGATTTAGATGGTGCCCTATTTAAAGTGAATGCGGCTGTCTCTAATGCATAGCCCCAAAATGATAAAGGTAAATCTGTAAGAGACATCATAGACCGAACCATATCTAAGAGAGTTCGATTACGACGTTCGGACACACCATTACGCTGTGGTGTTCCCGGCGGTGTCAACTGTGAAAGTATTCCACATTTCTTTAAATGCATGCCAAACTCATAACTTAGATATTCACCTCCGCGGTCAGAACGCAGAAATTTAATCTTCTTGTAACGATGATTTTCCACTTCACTTTGAAATTCCTTAAACTTCTCGAAAGTTTCGGACTTATGTTTCATAAAGTAGACATACCCATATCTACTTAAGTCATCCATGAAAGTGAGAACATAACGATATCCACCACGTGATGCTACACTCATTGGACCGCACACATCGGTATGTATTATTTCCAATAAGTCTGTAGCTCGCTCCATTATTCCAGAGAATGGAGTCTTAGTCATTTTTCCCATTAGACATGCTTCGCATCTTTCAAGTGATTCAAAATCAAGTGATTCAAGAAGTCCATCAGAATGGAGTTTCTTCATACGCTTCACTCCAATGTGACCAAGACGACAGTGCCACATGTATGTAGAATTATCATTCAATTTTATTCGTTTAGCATCTATGTTGTGAACATGTGTATCACTACTATCGAGATTCAGTAAGAATAAACCATTCATTTCAGGTGCATTACCATAAAAGATATTACTCATATAAATCGAACAACCTTTATTCTCGGACTTAAAAGAGTAACCGTCTCGCAATAAACAGGATCCAGATATAATGTTCATGCTTAACGCAGGCACCAAATAACAATTATTCAAATTTAAAACTAATCCCGAAGGTAGATGTAGAGGGAGCGTGCCGATGGCGATCACATCAACCTTAGAGCCATTTCCAACGCGCATCGTCGCCTCGTCTCTTGCCAGTCTTCGTTTATTCCGCAGCTCCTGTTTCGAGTTACAAATATGAGCAACCGAACCAGTATCAAATACCCAAGCACTACTACGATTACTAGTAAGATACACATCTATAACACATATATCAAATATACCATTCTTCTTGATGTTGCCGTTCTTCAGATCCGCCAGGTACTTGGGGCAGTTACGCTTCCAGTGACCAGCACCCTTGCAGTAGAAGCACTCAGTTTCAGGCTTAGGACCAGCCTTGGGCTTCTTAGCAGGTGCGGCAGCTTTCTTACCGTCCTTCTTGAAGTTGCCATTGTTCTTAGGCTTGCCCTGTCTCTTGAAATTGGTGGTCTTATTGACCATCAACACTTGGTGCTCCTTCTTGATCTCCACTTCAGCAGTTTTCAGCATGGATGACAGTTCAGGCAACGTCTTGTTCATGCAGTGCATGTTGTAGTTCATCACAAAGTTCTTGTAACTTGGTGGCAGTGATTGGAGGAGACGGTAAATCCCCAACTCATTAGGAATTGATATTCCCAACTCTTGGAGCTTGTTTGCGTACCCAGACATGGTGAGCACGTGCTCGCTAACGGAGCTTCCCTCTTCCATCTTACAGTTAAAGAACTTTTCGGAGGCCTCATAGCTCTCTATGGCCGCGCGAGTCTCAAAAATTAGCCTAAGCTCCTTAATGATATCGAACGGGTCATGGTGCTCAAAACGCTTCTGGAGCTCCGCTTCTAAACCTTATAGAATGGCACACTGAACTGTGGAGTAATGATTTTTCCGAGTGGCGTAAACATTCTTTACGTCATCGGTGGCATCATCCGCAGGTGGGTCACCTAGCGATGCTTTGAGCACATAGGTCAACTGACCAGCCCTAAGGACGATCTTCAGTCCACGGAACCAGTCCGTGAAATTGCTTCCATTGTTCTTAAGCTTTTTTTTCTCTAGGAACGCATTGAAATTGATGGAGGGGGTCGCCATAATCTACAACAATTTGCAAGTAGTTTAGACTAAGTTTATGACAAATTGAGTTCAAATTTAATTCTTAAACTAACTAGGTGAACTCCCACTCAAAACAACATCCCTCACATTGTCTTAGTGATTACACGAACCAAGTCCACTACACCAAGTCCAATCTTCACGAGAGAAGATGTAGTTTCATTGGCGAACAATCTTCATGTTCATCATATCATTTATATGACTCATGCTCTACCTTTCGGTATTCCGTGTTCCGAGACCATGTCTGTACATGCTAGGCTCGTCAAGATAACCTTAGTTTCCGCATGTGCAAATCGGGCTTGCACCCGTTGTATGCACACGTAGAATCTATCACATCCGATCATCACGAGATGCTTCGAAACGACGAGTCTTAGCAACGGTGCCAACTAAGGGTGAACACTTTATTGCTTGATATTTAGTGAGAGGGATCATCTTATAATGCTACCGTCGCGATCTAAGCAATACAAGATGCATAAAGGATTAACATCACAGGCAATTCATAATTAGTGTGATATGATATGGCCTTTTCTTCTTGCGCCTTTGATCTCCATCTCCAAAGCACGAACATGATCTCCATCATCACCAGCATTGCGTCAAGGTCAGTGGCGCCGCTTCATGGTTATCCATCATCACTAGCAACTATTACAACTACTTGGAATAAAGCTATTACAAGATGAATAAACACGCAGGTCTTAACAGAATTAAAGACAACCATTAGGCTCCTGCCGGTTGCCATATTACAACAAGGATCATTGCATACATAAAATGCAATCATAATCACATGATGGCCATATCACATCACAAAACCCCTGCAAAAACAAGTTAGACGCCTCTAATTTTCTTTGCATTTTTTACGTGGTTTGGGGCTTTCGCATAAGACCGATCTTACCTACGAACAAGAACCACAACGTCCATACAAGTGCTGTCAGATGCTCATTGTAAATTGAATCTTAACTATGGTGGGAGAGACAGACACCCGCAAAGCAAGTTGCACGTCAAGCGTGGAGCAAGTCTCATGTGTGATGACATGTAATGTTAGCCCGAGCCGCTTCATCCCACCATGCCGCAAGATGCAAAGTACACGCTAAGACACCGACAACAAAAGCATCAACGCCCACAAAAACATTGTGTTCTACTCGTGCAACAGATCTACGCATAGATACGGCTCTGATACCACTGATGGGTTCGTAGCATGGAAAACAAAAAATTACTACCGCAAGAACGAACAAAACCCAGATCTAATCTAGATAAAAGCCAAGATCTAATCTATTAGACATGTGCAACGAGATAGATAGGAACTAACCCTCGTAGATCCGAAAGCGTTAACGAGATTAGATCTCGTGGTTGATGTAGTCGATCACTTGCCGATCTCAAGATTGTGTGGACAATCCTTCCGGCGCCGTGTTCCGGCAGCGCTTCCGCAGTCGGTCACACGTGCGGAGTCGAAGCAGACCTTCCTCTCCTCGTTCCAGCGAGCAGCGGATGTAGTAGATCTTCTCCACGGAATCCCAGCAGCACGACGGCGTGGTGGTGGTGGTGGAGTAGAGAATTCTGCAGGGCTTCACCTATGCCTGTGCAGAAGAAAGGAGGAGGAGAGAGGCGGCAGAGATTTGGTGTTATTGAGGAGGGGCTAGAGGTGGCGCCCCTGCCCCTCTATTTAAAGGGGGGAGGGCGCCTTGGGAGGGGGAGTCCTAGTAGGACTCCCCACCTCCTTGGCCGGCGGATTGGGGAGGGGGGGAGGAGTCCTCCTCCCCCACGACTCCTAGTCTTGACCCACCAGGACTCCTTGATCCCTTCCTTGGTTTTCAAGCAAACTCCAAGAAACCATCCAGAACCTTCCGGAACATTCCGAAAACCTTCTAGAATTCTCATACAAACACTCCGGAACATTTCCTAACTCAGAAAATGATCCCCAATATATGAATCTTATTCTCCGGACAATTCCGGATCTCCTCGTGATGTCCCGGATCCAATCCGAGACTCCGAACAACATTCGGTCTCCAACGCATATTCCATATCTACTTAAAACAACTTCGAACCTTAAGTGTGTCACCCTACGGTTCGTGAATATGTAGACATGATAGAGACACATCTCCTATCAATAACCATTAGCGGGACCTGGAGATCCATAATGGCTCCCACATACTCAACGATGACTTTTGTGATCGATAGAACCATTTACATACCAAACCAATTCCCTTTGTCTCGCGATACTATACTTATCCGAGGTTTGATCGTTGGTATCTCCATACCTAGTTCTACCTCGTTACTGATAAGTACTCTTTACTCGTTCCGTGATATGTCATCCCTTGTGACCCAGTCACATGCTTGCAAGCTAACTAGATGACATTCCACCGAGAGGGCCCAGAGCATATCTATCCGTCATATGGATGGACAAATCCCAATCTCGGTCCATGCGCTTCAACACATACTTTCAGAATACCCAATGACACCTTTATAACCACCCAGTTACGAAGCGGTGTTTGATGTTATCAAAGTACCCATCCGGTGATGGTGATTAACACAACCTCATGGTCGAAGGATTAGGTTACTATGTATTTGAAAGCTTATAGCAATACGAACTTAATGACTTGATCTTTATGCTATGCTTACTATGGGTGTGTGTCCATCACATCATTCTCCTAATGATACAACCTTGTTATTAATCACATCATAATGTCCATGATCAGGAAACCATGATCATCAATTAATCAACAAGCTAGTTCAACAAGAGGCTTACTAGGGACTCTTACATGTTTACAAAACACACATGTATTAGTGTTTCCTAATAATACAATTATAGCATGGGATGTAAACATTCATCATAAACACAAAGATATAATAATAATCACTTTTATTATTGCCTCTTGGGCATATCTCCAACAGAGAGATCAATCCGGCTACGACTAAGAGTTGGTTACAAAGTACATCTTGAACTACAAGTAACATTATGGGCCTAAGTCGGTAACTCTTCTGGGCCTTCCCGTAGTCGGATTGGACTCCATCTTCTCTCCCTAACTAGGCTGCCCGTGAAGCAAAGCTCTAACCCGAAGTGGACCACCCTGGTCAGTGAGGATCTGTGAGGATACCCGGAAAGTATATCCCCAACAGTCATCTATATTGATAGGCACAAGATCACACTTATGGAAGTTAATTCTCAGCCCTGATACATGTTCAAAGCAAGATAGAAACCATTTCAAATTTTTACATTGCAGTAGATCCTTTTGTAAAAATAGCAGGGTATCATCAGCATACTGCATGCTGATTATACCATGTTGTTCAAAGCCATGTAACAAGCCTGTAATCAGGCCAGCTCTAGCAGCTTTTATCAACATCTTAGTAAAGACATCCCCTAACAGGTTGAAAAACAGAGGGGAGATAGGATCCCCTTGTCTAACACCCCTGCTAGCAACAAAAAACTCACTATTCACATCATTAATTCTAACCCCCACAGACCCACCATGTAATAAGGATCTATATCACATAATACACTTAGGACCAAAGCCTCTCCCAGCTAGCATTTTGAGTAAAAATTATGTATCCACCATATCATATGCCTTCTCATAGTCAATCTTAAAAATAAAGACAGCTTGACCACTTGTAGCAACATCATGAATAATCTCATGAGCAGAAACCACACTCTCTAAGATAAATCTACCTTTGATAAAGGCAGTTTGATTAGAAGATATAATCTCCTCACACACCACACCTAACCTATTTGTAGCACACTTAGAGAAAATTTTAAAACTACAATTGGTTAGAGCTATAGGCTTATATTTTTGAATGGTTATAGCATTCTGTTCTTTTGGAATAAGAGTAAGTAAAGAAAAGTTTAACCTAAACAGATCTAGTTCACAATTATTCCAATCATTAAACAGGGCCATAAGGTCCCCTTTAATGAGATCCCAAAAATGTTGATAGAACAAGAAAGATAGGCCATCAGGCCCAGGTGCTCCCTCAGCATAAGAGCTAAACACAACATCTCTAACTTCTTGGAGGAGAGAACCAACCTGTGGTTGGATGGTTAGGAGGATAGTGGTACCCTCAGCCTACTAGAGTTCAAACCTCAGGTTTGACGCTTTAGTGTCTCATAAAGGCGGAATATTTTTTCAGTGAGAGGCGACGTTCCCATCGATAGCGAGCATGTGATGACTTCGTCAATTTCAAGACCCGTCGGCTCAGTCTCTTGGAGTTGCTCATAGGGATAGGGTGTGCGTGTGTGTGTTCATAGGGTGAGTGTATGTACGCATTATGAGCGTCTGCGTTTGTACTGTGTTTCTTAAAAAAAATTACTCTGGAGGAAAATATTTTGAGCTTCGGTTACTTTTGCAGATTCATCCCAAAAATCATGTAAAATATCAATATCAATTTTTGATTGAAAACCAAACAACTTTTTATAATATTGAACAGCAATTTTTAAAAATTGTTGTTCGTGTGCATCAGCACCTGTTGTTTCTTTCTGCTGGTATCTGTAGGAAAAACACGAAAAGCACACAAATCTAGCATTGCGCCAAGCCGTGTTGCCGAATCATGTGTCATGGGTGAAGCAAGTAAATCCGAAATCCACCATTGGCCCGCATATTTCTGCAGACACGACATCATCCCTGTGTGTATTTGCTCCCTAATCAAGGGAAGCATAGACATGAGTATAGTTATCACAAAAAAGTACTGTGAGCATTAAGGTGCTGCCAGCAAGTGTTTAACGGAACACAAATCGCAAGTTTTGGTCAGACAAGTTACATCGACAGAGAAACAAAAAAAATAAAAATAAAACGCCGTTGCCGGGGATCGAACCCGGGTCACCCGCGTGACAGGCGGGAATACTTACCACTATACTACAACGACTTGAATGTTAACACACTTAATTAGATTTTAATTATTCAATTAAACATGACAGAAACCGAAACACCCGTACACCAACACCACTCCGTAGCAGCCCGGCAGGCTCGGCATAACCACGTCAGATAAGAAAGCCCACCTACGAAGCCCATGGCTATACTCGCTATTGGACCAAGTATCGTGGCTCCCAGGGTCGCTCCCCTCAAGTTCGCACGCGTCATGAATCGACTACTGCAAACTGCAAATTCCCGACTCGCTACATTGGTCTCGCCTGATCAGTGCATGTCCAGGACTTTCGCGAAGCTGATGTGTTCCTTAACAAGCTTACCATTTGCAGGCACAAACAACCTACACGAATCACGATACAAAAATGGATTTATCTCGTAACACCGCAAAAACAATGCAATGTTCTCCTGCAGTGGCGGATGTAGGATTAAATCTGAGAGGGTGACAGACTCAGTTTCATAGTTTAAATATCATGTATAATTCCATAGCTCAATCTGAACCGCTGCTCGCGTCTCGCGTCGCCCCCGCGAGGGCGGCCGAGGCGCAACCCTAGCCCGCCGCCGCCTCTCCCCACCTCCTCCCCTCCCTCCCTCGCCACCGCCGGCGAGCGCCGCTCGGCAAAGACCGCCCGGCGCCGGCGCCGGCGGGATCTCCTATACCCGGCGCTTGGGCTCCCTTGCGGGCGGCGACTCCTGGCAGCGGTGCAGATCAGGTGGTAGTGAACTCGACCGGCGGCGGAGCTTCTGGCTGGCGGCCCTCGGTGCGGCGCGGTGGTGGTACCCTCTCCCAGCGGCGATGCTTCGGGTCCGGCCATCGCCCGGCCAGGGACGGCAGAAGCCGCGGCGGCACAACTAGGTCTCTAGGGGCGAGGCCTGGCGCCATGGCGAGCGAGGTGGAGCGGGCAGGGGCGGACAACACATGAGGTCGGCGGTTCGGATGGCTTGGTTGCAGCAACACGGCAGCGGCACTGACACGGCCCGATATGGGCCTGACCGGGCTTGATCCAGGCCTAGTCGGTACGACTACTGCGCCCGGGCGGTTGCAATGGCACTGACAGGGCCTGATCTAGGCCTGGTCGGGCCTGATCTGGGCCTGGCTGGGCCCGATCCAGGCCTAGTCAGTATGGCTACTGCGCCCCGGACGGCAATCATCGTGTGTGATGGAGGGATGTCCCCCTCCCCTAGGCTGTTAGGTGGCCACTTCCCGGCAGGTCTGCGCTTGAGCTTCTCCGTCCTCCTCGTCGGTGCGATGTGGCGTTGATCGGAGACCGGGCTTGAGTTCATGGATACCGGGGCGGCGGCCTAGGAAGGTGGCCTGCGCGGTCGACTCTTCGGCGAGCGCCATGGTAGGGGTGATGGTTCCCATCTTCGGCCATGTGGATGGCGAGGAGCGGACGTTGGGAGACTTTGGTGTTGGCGTCGTTTCGGCTTCGGCAGCTCCCAGATCGTGTGTCAGAAGCCAGACTCGGGGACGGTGGGCGTGGGCGGGTGACGGGGAGCGGCTTGAAGGTTTTTCCAGGCGAAAGCTCAGTGCTTTGGCACCATCGACGACGGTGCCTAAGGGTATCGTTACCCTCTTGGGGGCGCTGATGCGGCTACCTTCTCTATGATAAGGCTACGGGTGAAAATATTTGACTGTCGGTCTCAACGGCGGCGGCGCGGTGCGTTGTTACCCTCTTGGGAGCGTCGTCGTGGAAGCCCGGCTCTTCTCGGTCTCAGGGCATTGTCTTCGATGGCGAGTTGTGGGCTTCCGTGTTTTGTTCTTGTTTATCTTGCCCTATTTTGCAAGGGGTCTCCCCATCACCTTGTATCAGTTCGGCCGATGTGGCTTTATTTATAAAGCGGGATGAAAGTCTATTTTAAAAAATAACACATTAAAATTAGATTAATTGACACAAGACCAAAGAATATGCATTTGTTCATGGCACCCCACTGGATACACCCCCGTTCTCCCGTACATCGTCGATTGATCGGCGGACGTGTCCCGGACTCGCACAGAGTTTCACGGAGCATTATTCTTGTGAGTGTGCCTTAGGCAGTCAGGCGGAATGATCTGCCATTCAGCTTCGCACACTTGTAGTATTTGAAATTCCATCTATCCTCTAATGCGGCATTTTTTATGTATTTTTTAGCCCAATGGTGCAAAAGGGGGTGAGCAACATGTGATCCACGCATACAACATTAAAAAAAAAATCCACGACACACAGAAACACATTACAATTAGTTGCAAAAACAGTACGATTCAATCTCGGTTTAAAGAAAACAAAAACAAAAAAATAATAAGCAACATGTCTTTTGATGAGACATTATTCAATAACATGTCAGTATTCATAGGTTTAGATGAAAAAACTTAAAAGAAAAAGAGTAAAATGTACCGAAGATTCTAAAAGTTTGGAGGAACTATATGCATGTCCTAAAAGTTTCAAATTATGTACCGAAAGTCCTAATTCTGATCCATGTGCACTGTAGCCAGCGCTGTAGCTGAGAATTAGGATCTACGGTAAATAACTAGCCGTGAATTAGGACTTTCGGTACACAAGTTGAAACTTTTAGGACCTCTCCAAACTTTTAGGACCTCCTGTGCATTTTACACAAAGAAAAATATGGTAGTAGTGGAAGCTATTTATGACTTTGCTCATTTCTCCCGCAAGTTAGATCGTACTCTTTATTTGTCCTTACTTCCCCTTCTTATTCTCCAACTAGAAGAAGCAAGCGATGAAAAAAATAACGCCTAGACACACACCGGCCTCCCTCCCCGCCTCTCAAGCTCGCTCGTCAAGACCACGACCGCCCCTCCCCTGCCTCCCAGCCACTAAACACCATTTTCTTGGATTTCACCATCATATCATTGAGTTTTTATCTGTAATCCACGCATCGCATATGGAGGCATGGCTCATAGGTTCTGTGTTGCGCAATTCTTTGGTGCTTGCCGTTCTCCAGGGTTTATCTTCATGAACACAATGTACATCGTCGCCGGTGAACTCAAGACGATGACGTTACTGGAATTGACCAAATCCTGCCATCTACTTGGCGTCTCCTTTTAGGACTTCAAAGATGGATGGTGCATCAGGAAAGGCAGTTTAACTGGAGCTGCTGATCTTCGAAGGTGACCGACATTGATTGAGATGCGGCTTTATTTTTTGGGTGTCTCCAAGTAACAGTCGACTATGACTTAAGGTATGTCATAGTTGAGTGGCCTCATTTGACATCACCGCGTGCACGCATGTGTGCGGTAGTTCTCGGCGCCAAGGAGCACCGACGCGATGATTTTTTTGAAAGAGTACACCCGCAAGATAATTTGACTCATCCCTGACACACCAAGCTGCATGCATGGACCTGGCCCTATGCACGTTGCTCATCTCCGACGGACATGCACTTCCCCTATACTAGCTCATATTGCCAAGAGATAGGGTGTTTCGTAGTTAGGTACATCATTTAATACCTCTAAATTTGTTGCTCGCTACTTTCGATTTTATTGTTTAGATCTCGAATATTTCTTTTTTACTTTGGAAGGAAATATGCATGGCTCGAGACTCAAGGAAATTAATAATGATTATGCATCCCATTTGCAATTGGTAAATGTTAGTTGCAATCCCACTTGCAACTAGAGAAAATTTTAGTTACAACCCCACATGCAACGAAAAAATATGTAACACCCCATTTCCAGTTATCATGATTAATTGTCCAGAATGCAAAAATCAGGGGGAACACAAAAAAGTTTTTGCTGATGGAGTGATAGTTATTTGCTTGCTTGTACATGTGTTACTACTTAGGTAGTAGTTAAGAGTACTTACTCACCTTCCCATCAATTGCAAAAGCTATTTAACAAAAGATAATGTATTGGCTTAGTTTACATGTTTTCAAATGTTCTGGCACTTTAAAACAAGAGCCAAGATACTTTCTACAAACTCAAATGTTTTGATATCTTCTATTTACAAAGCTATGGAGATCTATATGATATCATCTCCTTATGTTTTCAAGACAGAACATCCAAATAATCTTACCTCTAGTTTCCAAAGCTCTTAACTAAAACTTTTGACTACCACTCTTGGTAGAAGTACCAAGGGATCTCACCTCCTTCAAAAACTCCACCCCTTCAAAGTACTTCTCTCTACCTCAAGCTAGGCTTGATCGCATCCATAGTAGTAGTCTTGAGATGCTTGTAAGATGAATTGCCTTTATCTGCTGTTTTAAAATAGATTGTCTGGACTTACTTGATTAGAACGTAGTATGAGCTACCTTAGGAGCTCATCCTTTAGTAACAAACTAACCCCAACAATACAACTTTAACCTTGATGAGAAAATCACCAAACCATAGAAGGAAAATAACCTCTCTCCCTATTATCAGGGTCACCTCTTGGTAAGCTAATTAAAAATCCTAACTCTTGATCTAAGGCCATGTGCCTCTTCCACACTATTCCTTGTGAGGTTCTCTACCATTCCCCATACTCTCCTTTGATCATTAAACCTATTCACCAACTTTTCCCAAGCTTGTCTTGATCCTTAGTCAAAAAAGGACCCCTGGTTTACCTTATCAGACTCATTTTTAGTCACTTATCCTTTGTAGTTTCCAAAGTAGAAAAGATCAACTCAAGCCATGGACCCACTCCACTTAATATACTCATCAACATCCTCCAATTTATGATGAGTTTGGAACCTTGCGTCTCCTAAAAAACTTTAACTCTTGCACCCTAGTTAAAAACCCCAAATCTATCAAATTTTGACTTAGTCTAAAACTGTTAACAATATCACATATTTGAGTCTCTACCTACTCCAACCCTTGTGCATTCTTGTAAATGTACTTGAACCATGTTTTAAATATATAATAAGTAATTCCAAATCCCACTCTTGCCTTTAGTTAAATCATTCTTGGACCCACTTGTTCTTGATGGTTTTATAGGCAAGAAAATAACCTATTGATGCCAATCTTATAAACATGCCTACTTTGGTAGAAGTTTCTAGCTCCACCTCAACCTTTCTTGGCCAACTCTTGGTATGGTTGTGATCTACTAAACATGGTCTATCAACCCACACTTCCTGACGAGGGTTTAACTCGTCAATGCCCATTGTTATGGACTTGGGTTTGGGAGAAGGAGGGAGCGTTGGAGGCATCAGTCGGCTAGCAAACAAGCACACAGGGACACAAGTTTTACCCAGGTTCAAGCCTCGTAGAGGTCCCTACTCCTGCTTGTCTGCTCTTGGAATTAACGAAGGAATTGAAGATTACAAGAGCGCGTAGATGCAATCTGGCAAGAGTTGTGGAAACTAGGGTTGCGTGTGTCCTCCTCGCCGCCCCCTCCTAGCCTTTATATAGATAGGCTAGGTCTCGGGTAGCAGGTCGAGTCGGTTACAGATTAGGGTTTTTTCCTTTAAACTTTCTATCTTAAGCTTCTTCTTGTCTCGCAACCAATTGAGAGTCCGTGGGCCACTCGAATTCTCCATTTGGGCCTTGGCAACGCCGTGGGCTTCCGCCGTATCTGGACCGTATATACCAAACTCGAGTACCTGTAGGGTATACCCATGTCAGTAGCCCTCGAGTGTCCAATGGAACCGCAGATTCGACTGGAGACTTTATGAAGTCTTCCGAGTGTAGTTAAAACAGAACATTACGCATCGCTTGGCGTGCGTCCATCATCAAGCCCACAGAGCTACATCTCCATCGTCAAGATGGAGTTCTTCCCTCCGTCAAAGACGATTCGCGAGTGCCCGGTGAGGAGGTAATTCCTTGTCCTCCTCCTGGTTTTCGGGTGATGTTCCTTGCGTTCATCATCCATGGTCTTTCTCTGCCCCTGCATCCTTTCTTCAGGGGCCTCCTTTGCTTCTACGGGCTCTAGCTGCATCAGCTGTCCACAAATTCTATTATCCACATCTCCTGCTTCATTACTCTTTGCGAGTGCTGGCTCAGAGTCGAGCCGCACTTTGGCATCTTTAAGAGGCTTTTTAAGCTGAAACCCAGTCAGCGTCCGGTTCTGTAGTCTACGACATAGGAGGCTACGGGATCCATATTGACTCTTCCGCCACTTATTTTGATATCAAACTCACCGCGTCCGTCCAAGGATGGAGAGATAAGTGGTTCTACATCCGCGACCAGAAGGCCGATGAAGAGCACTATGGACTCGCGCCCTTCGATCCCGCGACGCCGTGCAAGAGGAGGCGTTCTTGGAAGAACACAGTGATGTCTGGCGAGTCCGAGGAGACGAAAGTGTTGTACAAGCACGTTTGCGACCTTGAGAGTCGCATAGGAAAAGAAGAGGGAGGCGCTGCCCTTATTCGCACGTGATTGCGCCGAGACCAGAGTCCATCCCATGTTTCGCTGGACCGGTGCGAACGACGCCACTCGCGTATCTTCCGATGGCATTTCTGTGGGTGAGGTTGATAAAAGGGTGCGATTGGTGACCAAATACACCACCAAGGAGTTTCTCCTAGGCGAACCAGTCGTGCCTCCTTTCGACGCCTCAAACCCTCCTCCTGAGGTAGACTTGTATGACGAAGTAGCTTTCGTTTTCGGTTGCCTTTTACGATGATGTGATTTATAATATTGTATCTTCTGAATGCAGGACAAGCAAGTGTCTCCCAGTTTGCCCCCTCGTCCTTAAGGGATTATCCCTCGCGAGGTGGATGAAGAGGACGAGTCGGAGTCGACCGTCCCAATCGAAGAGGAGGAGGGAGCCCCTGAGTCCAACAACCCAAACACTCGCAAGCATTCCCGTAGCGAGGATTCGGATGCCTCGTCGCCGACCACGCCAGAAGGCCCTTCTGTTGATGCAGAGGAGCCGATCCCTGCCGTTCCTGTGCGCTCCATGGCTCCTCCTGCCCGGAAGAAGCTGCGAGTGCCAAAGGAGTCATCGGAGTCGGAGGAGCAAACCTTCAACCTTGACAAATTTGACTGGTAAGTTTTCGACTTTGCCTTAGTTTCTTTTTTGGAGTTGCATTCCCTGAAGTTTCTGCTGGATGCGTTCTGTAGTCAAGCGGCATAGTCGTCTTCTGGTGACGTCCAATTGTGAAAGAATCCAGAGTCGCAGACTCCAAGGCCAAAGAGGTGGCCAAACAGTCTTCTCCTCCATTGGCGGCCCACTCCGGGCACAATTCTTCGAGTTCCCTGCATGCTGGGGAACACCAGATTGTTACCCGGACGACTGCACGGTAGTCATCTTCAGAGTCTTTGGAGGACCACGTAAGCGTCCTTTTTTTGTTTTGTCAATCAAATATATACTTGGTGCTATTGCTGAACTTTGTTTTCTTCTAATGCAGCTCATCATGAAGGAAGCCACGTGCCTGGCGGAGCAAGTCCTGGACATGGGTCGACAGCATGCGCGGCTGGACAATCACCATCACGTTGTTGAAGGTTAGTTGTTCCTTTGTCTTTGTCTTGGTAAAGCTTCTAGATTCGATTGATGATACGTCCTACTCTTTTGCAGTTGAGCATAACGAACTTCAACATCATGCTGCTTGACTCAAAAAGGCGCTTGTCGCGGCGATGAAGAGTCGCGACGAAGCAATCGCGGCCCTGTAGGAGTCGCAAAAATGCGAGGAGGACTTGCGAGAGCATGAAGAGGACTTGTGCTCCTCCAATGTCGAGAGGGAGAAGTTGCTCGAGGAGCAGCTTTTCTCGATTGCTAAGTCCCTCTCAGGTATTCTTTCAACTGAATTTTCTTTGTTTCTTGCTTCGACATCGTGGTATTGTACCAACACTTTGCTGTATGTAGATGCCGGTGGCCTGAGCTTTGACGCCCAGGCCCTTCGTCACGACGATGCATTGGTTGGTGCCGTCGCCGCAGTCGAAGACCGCAGTGCTTCTCTTCAAGGGACGCTGACGAAGGCCAAGAATGTGCTCAGTCGCATACGCAGGGACCTGACTCCCAAGGCTGAACTGCTTGACAACCTGGAGGATCTGGTGGAATCCCTTGCTGGGGGTATTCCCATGGACTTCAGGAACTCCTAGCGGTCCGTTGGCGCCACCATGGCACTCGTAATGGTGCAAGCCCATGGCGTGGAGGTGGATCCTGCCGTGGTTTCCAAGGCGATGCACGTCGGTGCAGATGGCCAACAGGTAGTGTTTGCTCCTTTTAGTACTGGTTGTGGTAAATATGGGCCGCAGCTCATCAGTACAGTCGACAAATACTCTGAGGAGCTGCAGCGAGCGAAGAATGCGGCGAAGGCTGCGGCATCAGGGGCCGGCACTGGAAAGTCTGTGGTGTCAGAGACTGCCATTGATTCGACGAGGTCCCCTAAGTCCAAGTCAAAGTCAAAGAAGCAGGATGCTCCTTAGTAGCTATCTTGTAATAGTTGTAGTTTTAACTTTTGTGTTGGAACAATGCTTTTATGGAAGTATCCCAGTCGAGACTTTTGTTGAGATTGAACGCGTCTATGCCTTTTGTCAATGTATTCTTGGTCTCTTATTTGCTTTTTCTTGGTTTATGATATGGTATGTTGAGTGGTCCCTCGAGTGATCCTCGTGATCCTCCACCCACCGATGAGACCTTGGCGCAGCCGCGCTCAAGGGTGGATGAGTTGTCCCTGCTTTCACGACTACGTGATCGTGTTAAGCAACTGGAGCGTGAGTTTCCCATCCTCTGTGGTAGTGCGGATGTATGGAAGTCAAAGGCGGAGAAAGCTACCACCCACGAACATTATCTCTTAGAGGAGGTGACGCAGCTGAGTGAGCAGTTCAAATGTTAGCTTTCTGTCCTCTTATCTTTTCTTTTAGTCAGTCGTGGCGATGCCTTGTCTTCATACTTTTCCCTTTTGCTTGGTGTAGTTGTCAGTGCCTATCATCCACAGGATGAGAAGGACCGTATTGCCGTTCGAATGAATGATCTGACCTAGGAGAAAGTACATGTGAGTGGGTACTTCTGGGTGGACCACGATCGTGCGATCGTGCTTGCGACCCTGTAGGATCGTGCTTCTCGGGTACTTCACTTTTTGAAGAAGGCACAGTCGTGCCTTAGGCATATCTACCAAATGATGTATATGTTGGACGTCGTCCCTTCAAGCCTGTTGGCTCTTCTGACGAAGTTCCAGGATTTGAGTGCGGTTCGCGAGTGCGTGTGAAAATAGTTGATAGCCGGGGCTAAGGCTGCGTTGTCGCTGGTGAGACTGCATAGGCCTGATGTAGATGTTGCAGTTGTTGCCGCTGGACCGCCACCTCCACCAGAAGGTATGACCTGGGACATGGTTCCGCACTACCAAGCGGTTGACCGCCTAGCGGAAGACATTGTCGACTTCTTTGAGGGACAAACAAACGTTCTTCTATTGCAGTAGTAGCATGACTTGTATCCTGCACATAATTGTACAAGTGTTGTAAAGTTCGAATGATTGTATTGGGTGCATTGAGAACCCGTTGATGTGTGAAGAGCTTGTTAGCTTATGTGAGTTTCGAATGTGTTGCATGCTGCAGTTCCTTTTCGTTAGCCTGACGTGTGTTTATCTCAGCACCTTGCCAACCTGTCAGGTGCGTTGCAGCTGGGTTGGTGTTTATTAAGAGTTCGATTAGTGCGTCAGCTACTCAGGATAATGTGATTAGTTCGTAGAATAGGGGTGTAAAGGGTGGCGCAGCCCCCGATTGATGAAATTGCATAAAAGTAGAAAAATACACCGAGTTTTGGGGCACTTAGCTTTATTTATTCGTAGAATAGTACGAGGTACAATGTGTGGCTAAGTAGCCTGGCTTGATAGCCTTATTTGTAATGTAAAAATGACTAAGGGTAGAAACGACGCAGCTGCGCGACGTTCCAAGGGTTGGAGTATGCGACTCCTGTCTTGAAGTCTTTAAGGCGATAGGCGCCACCTGGTATTACTTCTGTAATCACGTATGGTCCCTCCTAGGGGGACTCGAGCTTGAGGTTCCCTTGTTGCTTCAATCGCAGGACCATGTCTCCTTCAACGAAGGACCTGGGGCGTAGCCTTCTACTGTGGTAGTTGTGGAGACTTTGCTGGTAGATTGTCGATCTCTCTGCTACTATTTCTCATGCCTCGTCAAGGAGGTCGACGGAGTCTTCGAGTGCAAGGGTTGACTCCTTCTCGCTGTAAGCGACCACCCGCGGGGCTTTGTAGCGTACCTCTGCGGGTAGCACCGCCTCGGCTCCGTGTACCATGAAGAACGGAGTGTATCCCGTGGCGCTGTTTGGAGTTGTGCGCAGGCTCCAAAGTACAGATTGCAGCTCATCTTGCCAGCATCCAGCGGCTTGTTCGAGTGGTCGAAGGAGTCGTTTCTTGATTACACCGCAGACGAGGCCGTTGGCTTTTTCGACTTGCCCGTTGGTCTGCGGGTGAGCCACCGAGGCATAGCTTATGTTGATTCCCACGTTTTCGCAGAATTCCTGGAACCCCTTAGAGGTGAAGTTCGTCCCATTGTCCGTGATGATGCTGTGTGGCACTCCAAAGCGGTAGACGATGGATCCGAAGAACTTGAAAGCGCTGGCTCCTGATTGATTTGTTACCGGCGTGGCCTCGATCCATTTGGTGAACTTGTCGACTGCGACCAGGAGGTATACGTAACCTCCTCGTGGGGATCTTGGGAGCTTGCCGACCATGTCGAGTCCCCACTGTGCGAAGGGCCAAGCCAATGGTATGGGCCAAAGTTCCACGCCAGGTGCGTGAGGTTTGTTTGCGAATCGCTGGCAAGCGTTGCAGTGCTAGACGATGTCCTTGGCGTCACGCATGGCCGTGGGCCAGTAGAACCTAGCCCGTAGAGCTTTGGCAACGAGGGCGCGACTGCCAGCGTGGTGCCCGTAGGTCCCTTCGTGGATGTCGAGGAGGACGGCCCTTCCGTCCCCATTGGAGATGCACCGTTGGAGTACTCCCGTGATGCTACACTTGTATAGTTCGTTGTTGATGATAGCGAATGCCTTGGATCGTTATGCAATGTGTCGTGCGTCAGTCAGGTTATCAAGCAGCCTCTTGTTGAGAAGATATGTGATGTAGGGTTGTGTCTAGGATGGCTCGATCATCATGACGCCCATTGGTCCTTCGAATCCTGTGTCGAGCTCTAGGTCATCGAGTGTCATTGGCTCGTTAGGTGGCGTAGCCCCCGAGTGCGTTGACGCGCTTGGTTTCTTTGTTGGAGCCTTCGGCTTGATGGAGCGTTCGCAGATACACTCGAGAAATACCCCAAGTGGTATGGGGGCCCAGGTGGAACCAATATTGGCGAGTAGATCCGCCTCTTCGTTGCTTTCGCGGCCCACGTGCCACAGCTCACAGTCGTCAAAGTCTCCTTCCAGTGTGTCGTAGAGGTCGCGATAGGCGATCATGTTGTCGCTCAGTGTGCCGCACTCGTGCATCGTTTGGTCGACCACCAGTTTGGAGTCGCCGTAGATGATGAGCCTCTTGGCACCGTAGGCTTTCGCCATCCGCATCCCATGGATTAGGGCCTCGTACTTAGCTTCATTGTTGGAAGTAGTGAACTGCATTCGTAGAATGTATTTTAGCTTGTCTCCCTGAGGCGATGTCAGTATGACACTTGCACCAGCTCTGTCCTTTCGTTTGGACCCATCGAAATGCATTGTACAGAGATAGGACATATCTGGCTTTTCGGGGAGCTGGTTCTCCATCCAGTGCATGAGGAAATCAGGGAGGACTTGCGACTTGATCGCGCCGCGCTTTTCGTATGTGATGTCTCATGGAGACAATTTGATTCCCCAAAGCACGACTCGTCTGGTGGCATCAGGGTTATTGAGGATATGCCCGAGCGGGGCATCGTTGACCACCACGATTGGGTGCACCTGGAAATAGTGGCGCAGTCGCCTAGCTGTCATGAAGATGCCGTACGCCAGCTTGTGGTAGTATAGGTACCGCTGTTTTGTTGGGGTGAGCACCTCGCTGAGGTAGTAGATTGGGCGCTGGACCCCATGGAACTTGTTTTCTTCGGCTCGTTCCACCACAAGCACCGTGCTGATCACCTGATTGGTGGCGGAGATGTAGAGCAGTAGTGGTTCCTTTTCGCGAGGTGTCACCAGTACTGGCGAGGTGGATAGTAGATGCTTGAGGTCTTCGAATGCTTCTTGCGCCTCTTCTGTCCACTCGAACTTGTCAGCTTTGCGGAGTAGTTGATAGAAGGGCAACGCCTTTTCGCCCATGCGACTGATGAATCGACTAAGCGCCGCGATTCGCCCAGCCAGCTACTGAATGCCTCTTACGTTCTTTGGCTTCTCCATGGCCAGTATGGCTTTTATTTTCTTCGGGTTTGCCTCGATCCCCCTCGCGGAGATGAGATACCCGAGTAGTTGCCCAGATGGTACACCAAAGGTGCATTTGTCCGGATTGAGCTTGATCCGGTAGTGGTCTAGGTTGGCGAAGGTTTCGCGTAGATCGTTGATTAGCGAGGCTTCCTCTTTTGTTTTGATGATGATGTCATCAACGTAGACTTGGATGTTACGACGAAGTTGATTCTTGAGGCATGCCTGCATGCACCGCTGATAGGTGGCTCCTGCGTTTTTAGCCCGAAGGGCATCGTGTTGTAGCAGAACACACCAAAGGGCGTCGTAAACGCCGTTTTCTCTTGGTCTTCCTCCTTCATTCAAATTTGATTGTAGCCTGAGTAGGCGTCGAGGAAGCAGAGGCTTTCGCATCCTACGGTGGAGTCGATGATTTGGTCGATTCGCAGCAACGGGAAGTGATCCTTTGGCCAGTGCTTATTTAGGGAGGTGAAGTCCACGCACATCCATAGGATATCCGTGTCCTTTTTGGGCACCAGCACTATATTAGCGAGCCAAGTGATTTCCTTGATCTCGCGTATGAAGTTTGCGTCGAGGAGTCTGTTGATCTCCATTCTGACCGCTTTTGCTCTTGGTTCAGACAGTCGTCGTATTGTCTGCTTGACTGGCCTTCCGTATGGATTTACGTTGAGTGCGTGCTCGGCGAATTCCCTCGGAACCCCTGGCATGTCCGTTGGACACCAGGCGAAGATTTCCTAGTGCTCACAGAGGAATTCGACAAGCGCGAGTTCCTATACGGAACTCAAGTTGTTGGCGATGAGGGCCATCTTGGTCAGGTCCGTTGGGTGGACCTAGACTTTCTTCGTGTGCACCGACGAGTCGAAGGACAGGTCGGGTGAACTAGGCCTGCTCAGGGGAGGCAGACTGTTGTCTGTCGACTCCTTTAATATTGCGAGTTCCTCTTGCATGCCGAAGGACTGGGAGATTCTGTTGAATTCCCTGTCGCAGCTGTCAGACCTCTCGAAGTTGTCATTGATCGTGATTACGCCATTTGGACCTGGCATTTTCATCTGCAGGTAGGTGTAGTGCGGCACTGCCATGAACCTTGTGAACGCAACACGTCCGAGGATGCAGTGGTATTGGAAAGGCCAGTCGACGACTTCGAAGTTGATGTGCTCTCGTCAAAAATTTGCGGCGTGCTGAAGATGACGTCGAGGTTGATTTTACCCAGGGGATATACACCCTTCCCTGGGACGATGCCGTGGAACATAGTGTCTGAAACTTCTAGACAAGTCAAGGGTATCCTCATCGCTCGTAAGGTACTTGTGAACATGAGGTTAATGCCGCTGTCGCCATCCATGAAGACGCGGCTCATGTCGAAACCCCCAATCTACGCCTCGAGTACGAGGGGACAGTGGCCTGGACGAGGAACCTAGCGTGGGTGGTCGCGACTGTTGAAGGTGATGCAGGAGTCGCTTCCACTGAGGTACTCATTGGTGGAAGGTGGGAGTTTATTGCCAAGTTAACTTGGCGAGTGATGGCCTTCTGCACCCGATTTGAGGGACCCCCCTTTTGGATCATCCACATGTTTCCCACTGCTCATGGGTATGGCTCACCTCCATGATGCTGCACCGGTGCAGCCACGGGTGGCGCAGGTCTGGGCGGTGGTGGAGGAGCTCCATGTGCCACGACGGCTGGGGCGGCTCCATAGCCACTGTTGACCGCGTCGCGATTCATCCGGGCCAGGCCTTCATGGAGTTTGAGGAATTCGCGGCAGTCCTTGAGAAGGTGGCTCAATTTCTTCTTTCCATCGTACTTGTCGATATAGAAGTGAATGTTGTAGGGTCCGGATAGTTTGTCCTCGATAGATGTTGCGGGTGCCTCTTCATGAGTGCGGCGTTACCACACCTGCGTGGTTTTTCCACTGTCGCGGTATCCACCACTGCGGTATCCGCTGTTATGGTTGTCGTCGCGTTTGTCGGCGTAGCCCGCTACGACCATGTTGACTTCGTCGTGGTCATCGTAGACACGCATTCGACGCTTGCTTCGGCGATCGTGTCTGCGCCCAAGGTCGTCGTCGTCATTGGAGTACGTGCGGTTCTTCACCGAGTCTTCTCCGTTGGCCCACCGATTCGCGATTTCCATCAGGTGGTCGATCGTTTTGGGCTTTGAGCGGCATAACTCCTCCCCGATCTCTATGCGGCGAACACCGCCATTGAACGCGTTGAGTGCGTGGTCCTCCGAGATGTTTTCTATGGAGTTCTTGATGATGGACCATCTTTGGATGTACGAGCGTAGCGATTCGCCCGACCTTTGCTGGCAGCTTCTTAGCTCTTCGATTGATGCAGGCCTTTTGTAGGTGCCTTTGAAATTGCGCACGAAGCTGTAGACCAGCTCTTCCCAGCTGCGAATGGATCCGCGCGGGAGATTGTTGAGCCATGCGCGGGCGGTGCCCTGCAAGTATAGCTGCATGCATTGCATGGCCGTGCTTCGACTCCCGCCGTGTAATCTAACGAAGGAGATGTGGTCCTCCAACCAGATTTTCGGGTCCTGTAGACTGTCAAATTTTGGGTTCTCTGACGGTAGCTTGAATCCTTTAGGCATTCGCTTCTGCCTCATGGCCCTACTGAAGCATCTGGCGCCGTAGAGCTCGGTCTCGTCCTCTTCTGAGTCAGTCGAACAAGCCCGTCTTGCTCTTGATTTGTCGATTTTGCGCTGCGTGAGGTCATCGCGCGCATCGTAGTCGTGATCGTGTCGCCATGAGCGGCGACGCCGAGACAGGTCGTGGCTATCATTGCTGGATGAAGGCGAGGAGTAGTGTTTTGCTAGAGCCTTGCTTTTCTTGGGCTCTGGTGCAGGTTCTTTGTCGAGGGCTGCCTTGACTAGTCCCAAGCCCGTGATCATAGATCGGTGCATGGCAGCTTGTGGATCTCCAGCTGGTGGCTGGTTGTTGAGGAGGTACATGGTGGCCACCGTTACCGCGGCTTGCGGCGTCTTCGGGAGCACGTTGCCCCGTGTATCTGTTGGAAATATGCCCTAGAGACAAATAGTAGTAAGGACTATTATCATATTTCATATAGTTTATGATTAAGTTTTATATCATGCTATAACTGTATTGAGTGGAAACATCAATACACGTGTGATATACAAACAAACCAGGGGTTCCTAGTGAAACTCTAGTCACTGGTTCATTGGTCAACAGATGATCATGTTTCCTGATCATGTGGCATTTATGCCAGTTGGAAATGAGGTCATCTCATTCTGAGAATGAGATGATGAACCAATACCCAACCTAAACATCGTGTTTCGATCCTGTCACGAAGTTCAAGTTATGATGATTAGAAATGGATTGGGGACTGTAAAGTATAGACCCAAGACTCAACCTCTTCCATGAGCAAGCATGTTTAAGGTACCGGATATATGGTGCCAATAATTAAGAACAAATGCAGCTAGTGTATTTGTACTCTAGTGCAAGTGGGAGACTATTGGAAATATGCCCTAGAGACAAATAGTAGTAAGGATTATTATCATATTTCATATAGTTTATGATTAAGTTTTATATCATGCTATAACTGTATTGAGTGGAAACATCAATACACGTGTGATATACAAAGAAACCAGCGGTTCCCAGTGAAACTCTAGTCACTGGTTCATTGGTCAACAGATGATCATGTTTCCTGATCATGTGGCATTTATGCCAGTTGGAAATGAGGTCATCTCATTTTGAGAATGAGATGATGAACCAATACCCAACCTAAACATCGTGATTCGATCATGTCACGAAGTTCAAGTTATGATGATTAGAAATGGATCCTCGTAGACTATTCCTTAGACTGTGAGGCTATATCAATCACTGTCTCTCGAGAGTGCTTAGATAGCATCAAACACCATCTGGTAAAACGGTGGTTATAAAGGTGTGTTCAGGTACTTGGAGGAAACCGTTGTGGCAATATATGTCAAGAGCGGGATTTTTCCGTCCATGTGACGGGAAGATACTCAAGGGCCCACTCGGAGAAGTTATATCCAATAGCTGCGCAGCGTGTGATTAGATCACGGGGATATCACTTGTCGGAACGAGTCAAGTAGCATTGTTCAGTAACGAGATTGAACATGACATGGCGATGTCATTGATCAGATCTCGGGCAATGCAAGTATCGAGAGACAAAGGGAATAAGACACGATTGTCCCGGTTCAAACGACGAAAGATCTTCGTGGAACGCACAGGGGTCGCATGGCCATCCAGGTCCCTCTATCGATCATTGGTGCGGGAGTGTCCTGACCATGTCTAGAGTGTTCCCGAACCGTGGGGTATCACGCTTAAGGGCTTGATGATGCTTAGAGAGTGTTTATAGGATCGGTAGAATCGCCGAAGAAAAGAAGGGAGAAAACCGGAAGGGTTTCGGTAAGTCCGGAGGATGTCCGGAGTGGAGGTGGAAGGTGTTCCATGGCCACGGAGATTAAATGATATGTGAATGAATGTTAAATATTGATTTAATCATTTATTCATAATTATTTAATAAAGAAAAAATCAATTAAAGGTCAAAAAGGCTTAATGGGCCAATTCCGGAGGGAGAGGGCCCATTAGGGAAAAGGAGAAAAGGGAGAGGGACCAAGGGGGAGGCCAGCTAGGCCTTGCCCTCCCCCCGCGTGGCCCACTAGGGGCTGGCCGGCGGCCACCCCACCCCCTCCTCTCCTTTAGTCACACCCCGGGACTTGTGGGGAGGTAGTACCTCTCCTCCCCCTATATAAAGTGGGGTATTTGGCCTAGAAAATACACCCAATAATCAATAAAGGTCTCCCCACTTTTGGGAGGACCTCCAATTGATATTTTCTCTCTCCCCCTCTCTCTCTCGTGACCGTGGTCCCAAGTCTGGAATGCGCAAGTGAGAGACATCTTCACCGCGGAGCGCCGTCGCACTGCGGGATTCGGATCCGGGAGTTCTACTTCCGCAACTGCTACTGGATCGGGGAAGCGGGAGTCATCATCAGGCCCCGGGCGTGTGTAACTCCCCGCGAGGTGTCGCACTTGAGGCACTCAAGTCGTTGGAGCCAGAAGGAGCGCAAGGACTTCATCACGACCTTGAGGTCGGCTTCGGCTCGTCTACATCAACCACGCTCTCCTGAGCGTTGCCAACGCTTTTCGGTCTTCAAGGGTAAGTTCGCGAAAAGCCCCTCCCGTTACTGTATTAGTAATAGATAGGTCCTGGCAGCTTTAGGGGTTCAGGGGCATAGAGTAAAAATTATTGTTTTTATGCGCGGAACCCCTACAGGGGTATCAAAGCTAGATCTATGCGTAGTAATGCTAGTACAGGTAGAACACACGAGATGTAGCGTGTGGGCGTTGATATTTTAGTTGTTACCCTCCCACGTGTACTTGTGTATACCGCAGTAAAGCTTGATGAAGCGGCCCCTAACCAACTTTACGCGTTCATTCGCAAGACTGGTCCACGCTTGACATACGGCTTGTACCGTATAAAGTGGCTTAGGGGGGTGTCTGTCTCTCTCGCATTAGTTGGTATGTCATTTGCAACGGAGGGCCCCGAAAGGGGTGTAGTATAGAAAACTACTTGATCAACGTTGTGCTGAAAGTTCGAGGTAAGGACGGTTCTTGTACGAAAGCCCATTCAGCCACGTAAAACATGCAAAGATAACAGTAGAGGCGTCTAACTTTGTTTTGCAGGGGGGTGTTGCTTTGTGATATGGTTGTGGCAAAGGTAAAGTAATTACCTTTTATTGCATAGTAGTAGATAGTCACGGTGATGACAAATTAGCACGCCGGAATGACACCGGTACCCTGGTGTCTACGGCGCCAGAACCTGGTGATGGCGGATGGAGATCACGACGTGAAGGACCATATCACATATCATTTACATTCAATGTTATTTTTGTATGTCTTATTGTGTGCTAGTATTAGATACTCGACGGTAGCCTAATAAGATGATCCCTGTTAACATTACCAATGATTGTGTTCCCCCTTAGTGTGCACCACCAAGAAAGTTCTTCGGTATAAGGCGATCCAGGGTGACAGGCATGGGTGTCATACATATCTACATTCACATACAGTGGGTGTAAGCCATGTTGCATAGCGAATACACTAAGGTTGAGTTGGCGAGCCTAGCACGCTAGAGAAGCGTGGCCTCGGAACGCGTATGGTCGAAAGATCGAGCACGAGTCGCATGAATGATGTGACCGACGTTTAGCGTCCACCCTTGAACCCACATTGATGGACGTGACGATCGGGGGAGATGTGGCTGATAGGGGTCGTGTTATCACTAGGAACCCTCATTGGGGATAGATGTTTCTGAGTGGAGTTATTATTAACTCATTTAATTATAAACTTAGTCTAAATTCCTTTTGCAATTATAAATGTAGAAAATGGTTCTTCCCGAGATTATCCAACTTTTCTGCATGGGTCATAAGCTTGTTTGATCTCCTTGGGGAGAATAATGTAGCTGACTACATGACCTGCGAGATGTATCTGGAGCCACCCTATTCTCATGAAACCCAGGAGCAGCGGGATCTGCGCTATCGTCGTCGTGTGATGGCCACATTCATATCAGTGACCATGCGCCTCGGAATGGAGGATGGGTTATGGCCAATGGTGGGGAGTCTCAAGCCCCGGATGGTCATGACACATCTGAGAGCACATTTCATGGAACAAGTGCGCATGTGGGAGTATGAGCTGATGGGGGCCTTCCTTTTCATAAAGATGGAGGAGGGCTCCTCACTGGATGAGCACTTATTGCGCCTCTACGATGCGTACATGAGTCTGGCATACTACCTGGACAACTGGTTCTCAAGCTCATTTGCAATGGGAGTTGTGCTATGGTCGCTTCCTCCAAGCTTCCAAGCACAAGTCAGGATCTGCGTTATGAGAGGCGACACGGAAACACTGGATTTCCTTGAGTTCATATCACATTTCAGAAATGTGATAGATGAACCCAACGTTGCTGGAGCCATCAACGACAAAGGTATATATTTGATATACAGTTTTATAAATGTCATAATCTTGCAAACACATTGCAGTGTTAAGTATATATGATACTTGTTTCTATTTTACTGAAAACAGGTCCTTCTGCATGAGAGGTGCTTGCTGGAGAGGAGGTGACGTTGCGTGTTGATGGCGAGCATGATGATGATGGCCAACAACACTCTCCCTCGACATTTATCCTTTAGTTTATGTTTTAGGATGATTAATGTAATCAAGAGATTGTGAACTTCTTTAGTGTGTCTCACACTTCCTGAGACGGTTATTCATATGAGTTTGTAACAAACAGTTGTTCTGCTTTTATGAATGATTTCTATTCGTGTTCATATCTTGTTTGATTATGTGTGAATTATCCTTCTTGTTTGAAACTAATTGATAATGTATGAACATTTGTAAAACATTAAAATGCCTCGTTTAAAATACCCAACTTAATGATATTTCATTAATGAATGAAAAACCATTGTTTAAATTCAATGTTATGTGATAATATGTGAAAGTCATTCGATTTCTTCTCACATATAAATCATGCCTAAGTTCGGCTAAATAACTTAAACGCCGTGTATTACTTGAATACAAAGTGTTTAAAGAATTGTTAAAAGTAAATACATATTCTATGTATTGGAGTTTAACATCAATGGTAATTATCATTATATGATTGTTTAAATGTGTAAAGTAGTTTACCAAAGGAAACATGAATATGAAACTATTTGATTTGATCAAAGTGTTTCATCAATAAAAGAGAATCCAATTACTATGATTTGATCAATAGTAAGAAAGTTCAAATTTATAAGAATGGCATAAAAGAAATTGTAGAATGCAAAGTGTTTTGAAACGTCAAAATACAAAGCATCACAATATGATATTAGAAATCAAAAGGGGGTTGAATAGAAGGCACCAAATAAATCGTTGTAGTGTATATGTAGAGACCATAAGTTAAGAAATAGTTAGCACTCAATTAGAATTAGTAAACCATTTGAATTCGTGAAAGTTTTGGGGTTATTCGATATAACCAAAACAATAGCGAATAAGTCCTTGTAGAGTATTCATTGGAAAACTTTGAATACGAAATCCAAAACTGAAACCAAAAGGAAAGCAAAACTTGTATTGCTTGGATTTTGGTGCATTATTGAGAAAACTCACTTCAATGAAGTTTCTCAATTATGGAGCAAATGGAAATTAGTGTAAAACACGATGAGGATTCAAAACCCTGCATCAGAGTGTTGAGAAGCGCAACAGACAGGGTTCCTGAACGATTCCCTTCACGGAAGGAAAGAATCAATGATTTTGATCACTGTGTTTTTCCCTCCACTGTTGTTTTTCACTATATGAAGTAGGATTCAAAACGTAAATCCATATCTTGTATGGAAATATTTGTGAATCACTTGTCATGATCTTTGGAACATGACATACCTACAAACTACAAAGGAAATGATGGTAAACTGAATTATGAGAAATCCTAGTAGCAAAATTCCCTTGAGATTAGAAAGCAATTCGTTGCTGAATCTCACAAGTAAAGGAGTTACTTGAATTTTCCCAAATGACTGCAAAGCCATAGTAGGAAAAAGGGGGTGAATGACAAAAGCACAATTTGACAAGTATTGGATAAATTCAAATGAATTTGATTCATGTGTGCTAAATGTCTAGTGGATTCAAAACTAGTAAAGTATTAGTATCTCATAATAAATCTCCAAATTTGATATTTGATCAAAGGATTTTGAAGTTGTTCAAAGTAGTAAGGAGATATGCAATTTGCATAAAATTGAGTGGGAGCTATGAAAGTCTTCCTGAAACAATATGTGATTGACATATTTTTAAGTGGGAGCAATATAAGTCTCAAATTCAAATATGTAGGAACATAGTTTGAGTAAGAGTACTAACTCATACCCAAATATGTTAGCAACATAGTTTGAGTGGGAGCTTATAGGAGTAATTCTTAAGTAAGTTAAGGATGAAAGCGCAAATACTTATAAATAAGGATTTATAAGATGTAGAAGTTGATAATAACCGTATTATTGTATTATGTAGTATTCCTTAAAGGATTCTGAAAGATGTTTCAGAATAAGAAGTTGATTAAGGAACCAGTCCTTAATAACTCAAATTAGGAATAACATTAAGTTTAACATCAATGGTTAAAAGAAAGAAAAGGATGATCATCATCCACTATGTTGAGACATAGGTTCTATCTTAGAAACCATGATGGTAAACTTAGCATAATATGTGATCCAAATAAGGAACATTTGAAAGTGATCAAGTTCGAATCACAGAACGTTGAGCTGAGTTTTTGTCCGTAGTATCTAGTAGAGAACTGTAGACATATTTTCCAAATCCATAAAGGATGACATATCTTAAAGCATAAAGAGTTATGTTATAAGGGAATATGTTGGAAACTCCTGTAGATACTAATTAAAGTCAAATAGGAAGCGGGGTGAACAAAACATCGAAAGTTGCACAGAGTGCACTAGTGTTTCGATGAGTACATTTATAATAATAGATAAGGGTACCATCTAAAGTGTTGTATAATGTTATGGTGGGGCTAATTCGCTTTTAACGTAGAATGATGTGTCCCAGGGCACAGTGCCCATGAGAAAGCCCTCGAGGTTTATCTAACGTCACTGTAGGCTCCTGGAATCAGGCCTCGTTCTGCTGCCATAGCGACGATGCATTCACACAGATGCTATCATGTGATGATAAAGTATTAATGTCAATCAAAGTGACATTAGTAAGTTGCAAAGGATTGGGGACTGTAAAGTATAGACCCAAGACTCAACCTCTTCCATGAGCAAGCATGTTTAAGGTACCGGATATATGGTGCCAATAATTAAGAACAAATGCAGCTAGTGTATTTGTACTCTAGTGCAAGTGGGAGACTATTGGAAATATGCCCTAGAGACAAATAGTAGTAAGGATTATTATCATATTTCATATAGTTTATGATTAAGTTTTATATCATGCTATAACTGTATTGAGTGGAAACATCAATACACGTGTGATATACAAAGAAACCAGCGGTTCCCAGTGAAACTCTAGTCACTGGTTCATTGGTCAACAGATGATCATGTTTCCTGATCATGTGGCATTTATGCCAGTTGGAAATGAGGTCATCTCATTTTGAGAATGAGATGATGAACCAATACCCAACCTAAACATCGTGATTCGATCATGTCACGAAGTTCAAGTTATGATGATTAGAAATGGATCCTCGTAGACTATTCCTTAGACCATGACGCTATATCAATCACTGTCTCCCGAGAGTGCTTAGATAGCATCAAACACCCTCTGGTAAAACGGTGGTTATAAAGGTGTGTTCAGGTACTTGGAGGAAACCGTAGAGGCAATATATGTCAAGAGCGGGATTTGTCTGTCCATGTGATGGGAAGATTCTCAAGGCCCACTCGGAGAAGTTATATCCAATAGCTGCGCAGCGTGTGATTAGATCACGGGGATATCACTTGTCGGAACGAGTCAAGTAGCATTGTTCAGTAATGAGATTGAACACGACATGGCGATGTCATTGATCAGATCTCGGGCAATGCAAGTATCGAGAGACAAAGGGAATAAGACACGATTGTCCCGGTTCAAACGACGAAAGATCTTCGTGGAACGCACAGGGGTCGCATGGCCATCCAGGTCCCTCTATCGATCATTGGTGCGGGAGTGTCCTGACCATGTCTAGAGTGTTCCCGAACCGTGGGGTATCACGCTTAAGGGCTTGATGATGCTTAGAGAGTGTTTATAGGATCGGTAGAATCGCCGAAGAAAAGAAGGGAGAAAACCGGAAGGGTTTCGGTAAGTCCGGAGGATGTCCGGAGTGGAGGTGGAAGGTGTTCCATGGCCACGGAGATTAAATGATATGTGAATGAATGTTAAATATTGATTTAATAATTTATTCATAATTATTTAATAAAGGGAAAAATAATTAATGGTCAAAAAGGCTTAATGGGCCAATTCCGGAGGGAGATGGCCCATTAGGGAAAAGGAGAAAGGGGAGAGGGACCAAGGGGGAGGCCGGCTGGGCCTTGCCCCCCCTTCGGGGCCCACTAGGGGCTGGCCGGAGGCCACCCCACCCCCTCCTCTCCTTTTGTTCCACCCCGGGACTTGAGGGGAGGTAGTACCTCCCCTCCCCCTATATAAAATGGGGTATTTTGCCTAGAAAATACACCCAATAATCAATAAAGGTCTCCCCACTTTTGGGAGGACCTCCAATTGATATTTTCTCTCTCCCCCTCTCTCTCTCCTGATCGTGGTCCCAAGTCTAGACTACGCAAGCGAGAGACATCTTCACCGCGGAGCGCCGTCGTGCTGTGGGATTCGGATCCGGGAGCTCTACTTCCACAACTGCTGCTGGATCGGGGAAGCGGGAGTCATCGTCAGGCACCGGACATGTGTAATTCCCCGCGAGGTGTCGCACTTGAGGCACTCAAGTCGTTGGAGCCAGAAGGAGCGCAAGGACTTCATCACGACCTTGAGGTCGGCTTCGGCTCGTCTACATCAACCACGCTCTCCTGAGCGTTGCCAATGCTTTTCGGTCTTCAAGGGTAAGTTCGCGAAAAAGCCCCTCCTGTTACTGTATTACTAATAGATAGGTTCTGGCAGCTTTAGGGGTTCAGGGGCGTAGAGTAAAAATTATTGTTTTTATGCGTGGAACCCCTACAGTATCCACCGTCATGGAGCCAAAATTGAGGACTTTCGCGGCTTCCACGCGCTCTTGTTCGGTGAGGTGGGCCAGTCGAGATCACCGTTTGTTGGCGACGTACTCGTTGCCTTTGGAGGAGGATCCTCCATGTGAGGAGAGCCCAGCTCGCCGAAGGCTCGACTCATCTACCACCTTTTTACACGCTTCGAGTTGCATGACTGCATGTAGATGGTGTCTGTATTCCTGCTTCAGTAGCCAATGGTAACCCATCAGCATGTCCTGCAAGCAGTCGAAGGGCAGAGGATTGCCTCGTAGGGCCTCTCGGCAATGGGCCCACTCATTGTCGTTGAGCCTGATCACCACGCGCTCTCCAGTGTGTTAATTCACAATGGTTGGCGGTTCTCCTGCTGCTCCATTGTTGACGGGCGTGCCGTTGCCACCGTTGGTGGGGCCGACATTAGGTATGTCGCCTTTGGGTGGACCGCCGTTGGGTATGCCACTGTTTGGTGGCCTGGTGCCAAATCCGTTGTCAGTGTTGTCACGATTAGTGGTGGTGTCGCCTGTGTTGATGACGGCGCACATGAAGTGGTTGGGGAAGCTGTTGCTCCCGCAGCTTTCAGATCCTCACCAGGTTCAGGCCTCGTAGAGGTCCCTACTCCTGCTTGTCTACTCTTGGAATTAACGAAGGAATCAAAGATTACAGGGGCGTGCATATGCAATCTGGCGAGAGTTGTGGAAACTAGGGTTGTGTGTGTCCTCCTCGCCGCCCCCTCCTAGCCTTTATATAGATATGCTAGGTCTCGGGCAGCAGGTTGAGTCGGTTACAGATTAGGGTTTTCCCTTTAAACTTTCTGTCTTAAGCTTCTTCTTGTCTCGTAAGCAATTGAGAGTCTGTGGGCCACTCGAATTCTCCATTTGGGCCTTGGCAATGCCGTGGGCTTCCACCGTATCTGGACCATATATACCAAACTCGAGTACCTGTAGGGTATACCCATGTCACTTCCCTTATTTCAATTAGAGCCTCGGGCTTCTTAAACCATCTTGGTTTTGGAGGCAATTTAATAATCTGCTTTGACAACCTTATTTTCAACAAAGTTTGGCATTAATCCTAGGACACCCAATCTTGACCAATGTCATACCTATGTACCATGCTGATCTACATCACTTGGTATATCTATCCATCTAGCTCATGATCTAAAGGGAGCTCTGAGCCCTTCAATGTAACAAGGTTTTACTAGTATAAAAATATATGGGCCCAAGATCCTTTCTACTACTTTATTTCTTGTTTTCTTCAAAATCAAGTTTGATTTTCAAAACCCAAGGTTGCAAATGACAGTTACAGTATGTGTCCATCTTATATCTTGGATATAAAAAATTAATAAATGCTTTTCCATAATTATTTTGGCTTAAAACAATTTAATCCTTTTCTTTTACAAAAACTTCAAAACTCCTCTTACTAAAGAAAGTTTGTTTTTCTACAAAACACTTTTGCAACTCTAGACACATATGAGTCCTATATTATGTTACCTATCTTCCCACTTCAAAAATAAATATTTTTGAAGAGTTTTATTATTTCTTTTTTTCCTATTTTCTTAAATGACAGAAATGCAAAAATATCTGTTTTAAATACTTTTCTTCCTCAATAAATCTTGGGAAAATTCCCCAATGTGTGATATGGTAATTGGGATCATCTCACACCAAAAATACACTTTCTCCACTTCAAAATTTTCAAAATAATTCATTAAAACAGATTCAACACTTTTTGAATATTTGATGATAAAAGGATCTAAAATCATGTGAAAAATCTCAAATAAATTCCAATGGTGTCTATTGACCATACCCATCTACCAGTACCTTCGTACCACCTTTCTATGTTCAAACTTTTAGTTTTGGGACCTAATCACTCTATGGCATTTCTTACTTATTTACTAAATTACTAACTCCCCCTCCACTTTAGCCCTACCAACCTTTGACCAGGATCATTCAGCCCCTTATGCCTCCCTTTTTGGACCAGGAATTGAAGCACCCCTCTTCCTCTTGTACTGTCTTGTTTGGAAGTGAAATAGGAGAGAGAGAGACTTGAGCCTACCCTAGCAAAGTTTGTATTAAGTAGTGCAAGGGCAGCACCCCTCGCTCCAGCCAGTACCATGGCGAGTACATGAACCCACACCACTCCCCTACCCTACCTGGCATGGCCCATGGCTAGCCCTAACCCCTCTCCCTCTCCACCTGAGGCCAAAAAGGGGAGACAAGCTCATGTCCTCTTCTCTGTCTGTAGGAGCCAGCAAGTGGCATAAAAGCTACTCTGCAGGCTCGTGTCCCTTCCTAGCACCGCCCCTCTCGTCCAACCACTGCCACCTACTCTCTCTCCCTCGTCCATATGGACTTATACCGCTGAGAGCCCCTCGGCTGGGAGATAAGACCTCACTCTACCAGAACCTTTCTTTCACTCCCAGTCCTCTCCTCCACTACCCCCTCACCCACCCCATAGCCCAGCTCATCCTCGAGCTCTCCATCATCGAGGAGAAGGAAAACCTCGCTGCAGTACTGCGAGCTCCCGCGGAAGCTTACCGTCGACCTGGACCACCTCGACTCCCTCCCTCTGCATCTTCGAGATCCTCTCTTCTAGCACCTAACCTATCCCCTTTTTATGCTCACAAACACCCTAGGTGTTGCCCTCGTGGAGTTTCTGAGCGTGCTCCTCCGGCGCTCGCGCACGAGCACCCTATCAATGCCAACAACCCCTCTCCGCCCATCAGTGGACTCACCACCGAGCACCATGTCACCTTCACACTTCTCCCACCACCGGTGAGGCCCCAAGTGAGCCTCCCATCGCGACCCAAGCAAGCTAGGGTTCCGGCGCCACCGGCTATGTCTCTCTAGAGATGACGATGCTCGACCATCGATCGTAGCTTGATCGAATGGTCGAGGTATCCTGATACCCCTTCGCCCCCGCCCTTCCACTAACAAGCGGGCCCTGGCCTAGCTATTTGAATCCCACCGCTCCCGCGCCTAGATCCTCCTAGGTGGGACGATTTTTCCCACTGTGGCCCATCTGTAGGGGTTTGCGCATGAAAACAATAAATTTTCCCTACACCAAGAACCCTAATGCTAGGACCTATCTATTAGTAATGCAGTAATAGGAGGGGCTTTTCGTGAACTTACCCTTAAATACCGAAAAGTGTTGTCAACGCTCAGGAGAGCGTGGTTGATGTAGATGAACCGAAGCCGACCTCAAGGTCGTGTTGAAGTTCCAACAGATCCTGCGGCTCAAACGACTTCTACTGCCCCAAGTGTTGCACCTCGTAGGGAGTTACACACGTCTGGTGCCTGACGATGACTCTAGCTCCTCCGATCTAGAAGCAGTTGCGGAATTAGAGCTTTTGGATCTGAATCCTGCAGCGCGACGGCGCTCCGCGGTGAAGAAGACTCCTTCTCGTGCGATTCGGACTTGGGACCATAGTCATGGGAGAGAGAGAGAATATCAACTGGAGGTCTCCCCAAAAGAGAGGGAACCTTGTCAAAAATACCTCTCTTTATATAGAGGAAAACCCCCCACATAGGCAATTGCCATAGCCATGTGGGACTAAACAAAGGAGAGGGGAGAGGGGGAGGGCTAGCCACCACTAACTAGGGCCCAAGTGGGCCCCATGCAGGGTACCTTGGCCTAGCCAGCCACCCCCTCTCCTTCCTCCCATTGGTCTTTCCCTCAAGGGACCTTTTCCCTAGGGATTTTGGCCCAATTAGGTATTTTGACCATTGTAACATCCCAAAACTTCAATCCAAGCTTATCAAGATCAAATCAACCAAAAATGGGGTTAACAAAAACTTTTCCAAATTTAAAATGAAAGTATTCATATATGTGTGCATTTAAAAATATGAGTTGTTTGAATTGCCATGATTGAGTGATCCAATGCTTGAAAAAAATTTCTTAGGTGATTTAAACATCATCTACATCTTTCCCAAACTTTTCCTCAAGAAAATCAAATAAAAAAGAATTAAAAAGGAGGAATGGTCATTTTGGCCATTTTAATCCACTACACTACTTTGAGTGTTCCTAGCACTCATTTCTTAACAGAAAAAATTCTTGATCTTTGTACCCCTTGCTAGTACACATAATGAGGTACCAAGGCCCACCTTTTGATCTGCTAAAAACATTCTTTAACTTATTTTAAATGACATTTGAAAATTGAATCCAATGCATATGCATAGATCACCCCTATTTCAAAACCCATCTTTTTGAGCTCCACTTTCAAAACCCTTGCAACCAGGGACTACCTAGCACTAGTGGAGATCACTCAAAAATTTTGAAACCAAAATTCAAAACTTTTTCTCTTGCGGCCATTTCATCAAACACTTGGTAGACAGATTTCAAACAAAACACATTTCACTATTTCAAACAGTATTCTGGCCAAACTTGTCTCCCATTTGGCCCCTCTTTACTCCCTTTATCTCTCAATGATCTAGCAAAGCCATTTAAACCCACTCCCCTACCCCCTAGCTACACTGCCATGCCATGCCGAGCACCCTCTCGCCGGCCGACCGTGCACTTGCCGCAGCAGCCCTCTCCCGCCTCTCTCTCCATGTCTAGGAGGTAGCCCACACCTAACCGCCCCTCGCTGTCCCCTGCCCGAGCCAAGCCCTGCCGTGGACCACCGAGGAAAGCCCGCGCCCAGTGCCACCGCACCATGCCGGTGCCGCCCCCAGAGCGCTCTCTGTCCCCGCTCGCACAGACCGCCCCTTTGCCGCAGCCCGCGCCCGCCGCTCCGCCACGACCTAGAGAACACCCCAGACACCCCCGCCAGCCGCCCAACGCCTCACAGCCACCGCTCACCATGGACACCGCTGCCTCTGCCGCTCAGAGCGCCACCTCGCCCAGACCGCATGCCACCGCCCCTACGGCCGCATTCAATGCCTAGAGCACCGCCAGGGAACCGCATGTCGATCACCACCCGCAGCCATGCCTCTACCCCGTCGTAGCCATGTCGCCACCGTCGCCTGCCCATCCTGCTCGGTCTAAACGTCAGGCCTATAAAAGGAGCCCTCCCCAGCCTCTTCTCTCCACACCATTCCACTCCCCTCACCTCTCTGAACCTCACCCACCTCTAGCCGGAGCAAGGCGAGCTCTGCCTCGCCGGAATTGGAGCCGGAGCAGCCACAGCAGGAGGAGAAGGGCGCCGCTGATTGCGACCACCCCAAGCTCCGCCGCAACCGCGCCTCGCCTCGCCATCGTCTTCCACTTTGTTTGCCCGCCTTGCCGACCCCGCTGGAGCCCTGGTACATACCCAGCAGACCCCCACCGGGGTGCTAGGGTTCGAGCTCGCTGACGGCCTGTTCGTCGTCGACGACGACCCTCAGCCGTAGATTCCCCTTCTAATCCTATGGCCCACAGCGCGCGTACCGTTTCGCGTGTTAAGTGCCGCTGACAAGCGGGGCCCCCCTGTCAGCTAAGCCCTGCGCCGTGGAGCACCACTGGGCCGGCCCAAGTCTTTTCCCGCGCTAGCCCACCCGTTCAAATCTGGATTTTTCTTTTTAGTTAAATCTAGTTTCTGTCCACTATTTTAAAATTCAATTCGGAGAGTTTGACAAATCCAAATTGCATGAAACAAATTTTTCCTGAAAGGTATTAAGATGATCTGTCCAAGCCCGTTGGATTTAATTCAATTAGAGTTATAGATCTCTCCTAATAAAAATAAGAAGACAAAAGCATTTGCAACTTGCAACATTTTTATAAAATCAACCAAGTTAGCTTTTGAGTTGATTCCAACTCTCAAAAATCACATTTCATCATATTTATCTAAATATGTAATAATATTAAGGTTTACATGCAGTGACTTTGGACTAGTACCAAAATAATGCTCTATAGGAATTTCTAGTCACTTTAAATCATTAAATAATGAACCTAAACTAAAGTAATATTGATCCAACCTTTAATTCTCATTCCCACGTGTTAATATATGTGGTGATGACATGTGTCCACATGATCCCATATCTTAAGTGGTGAATATTAAATCTTAGTTAATTTTTCAATGAGTAGAAATTACTTTTCTAAAATAAAAAGAATGAAACTATGGAATTAAACTTGGGATGCTTGTGGTGATAATAGATCATCAAATGTGTGTCTTAGAATGCTACTTACCCTAGTTAAGTATTGTTTGGTGATTGTGCACTCCCTATGTATTTATAGACGATAGTACCGACCAAGCTTTCGAGGAGGAGGAGTTCTACCAAGAATAAGAAGAAGAAGAGAACTTCAACCACTGCACCAACCAAGGCAAGATAGCACTATCCAAGATTAACCCTTGCAAGTTGTACTTGCAAGCCACCATTAACAGTGCAAGCTAACACTTGCAAGTTTAGTGCTTAGCAAGATAGGACCAAACTAGATGGTTTAGCAAAGATGCCTTAAGCATGCTTTGATCACACCCCTTTGACTCGTAATACCCTAAGTCTTATTTACAAGCTTTACTCTCTTAGTTACCTAAGTTCTTTACTTAGTTTGAAGGTAGCATAAAAAGTATAAAACTTGACCTATTTAGAACCCTTTAGATGCCATTCTATGGCATGAGATTGAACCCATCTTTTCCACCTTAGTGAACACTCTTAACTTAGTAGTTAGAGTAGATCAAAAGCTTGAGTCACTTTAGATGGGAACACTTGGTGAAAATGAATTATGAAAACCTTGGAATGATGAGACATTCTATTGAGATGTTTTGACATGTGTTGAGAAAACACAAATGGGTGATGATGATGAAAATGTTGAGGCATGAGCCTTAACCCTTTTATAAAACTGATGGTTGGATTCGGATGCGATACCATTCCAAATTTACCATACAACCACACTACCTGAATTGGGTAAGGCTTAGCTGGAAATTTATATGCATTAGTATTAGTTCCCTCACGGGAGAGGTATGAGCTGAGGCTACCTCTCATGATGTCCACCTATGCAGTGCATAAGATGACTGATGGTCATGGTTGGGAGGCCATGCTCATAGGAGAGGTGCTTATACTAGGGTGTGTAAAGGGAAGGTTATGTTTGATTATCTGCATACTAAGTATGATGATTCAGGGTTACCCCTGACAGATGTATCAAATCTTGTGGTGAAAGTGTACCACCTCTGCAGAGTGTCAAACTATTCGAATAGCCGCGTCCGCGGTTATGGACAGTTGGAATGACCATATTGTTTCGTTGTCAGATGTTTTCCAAATACTTTGAAAAGAATGATGAATCTCGACTTGACCACAACAGGGTTGTGTTATGACAATATCTTCCCAACTTAAGTGATTCTAGGACTTTACTTTATCCTTCTTGGTTTCTGAACTCAGCTTAGGTTTCAAACTTAACTTTATAGTTAAACTTAGAGTTAGCACTTTAACTTAGAACTTTATACTTGTTAGTGGTAGTTTGCGAGTACTTATAGAGTACTCATGGGTTTTGTCCCTGGCTATTATCATGGCCAGACTATGAAGGAGACTATCAAGATGATGGCCAACAGGACGGCTATGATAACTAGGACCATCTGCCTTCGTCAGCATTGCCTGTGCCCCTGAAGATGGACGCCACCGCTACGCTTATCTTTTATTTCCGCTGCTTGTTGTATTAAGACTGTATCATGAGATCCTTATTTGTGTAAGACCTTATGTATGGTTTGTAATGGATGAGGTACTGTGATATCCAATCCGTTATGTCTCGCAAAAATGGTAATCCTGGGATTGCGAGGTATGGCATAACGGGCATCTGGGATTAAAAATCCGGGTGTTGACAACCATTTTAATTCCTTTTCTTTTATTGAATAAATATAAATGAATGATTAAATCATTATTAAACAGTAACTTACATATTATTCAATCCCCGTTGATGTGGAACTCCTTCCATCTCATTCTGGACATCCTCCAGTCTTACCGAAACCCTTCTGGTTTTCTATCTCTTTTCTTCGGTGATTCTGTCGATAGTAAAACACTCTCTGAGAATCATGAAGCCCTTAAGCGTGATACCCCATGGTTCGGGAACACTCTAGACATGGTCGGGACCCTCCCGTAGCAATGATCATCAGAGGGACCTGGATGACCATGTTGATCCCTGTGCATTCCACGAATCTTTCGTACCTGAACAATGAAAGTCATGTTGTATTCCTTTTGTCTCTCAATACTTGCATTGTCCGGGATCTGATCAATGACATCACTATGTCGTGTTCATTCTCGTTATCAACAAATGCTATTTGACTCGTTTCGACAAGTGATATCCCTGTGATCAATCACACGTTGCGTAGCTATTGGATACAACTTCTCTGAGTGGGCCCTCGAGTATATTTTCCATCACGCGGATGGACAAATCCCGCTCTTGACACATATTGCCTCAAATATTCCTCCAAATAATAGAACACACCTTTATAATCACCATGTCACCAAATGACGTTTGATGCTATCTTAATATCCTCGGATAACAGTGATTGATATGGTCTCACGGTCTAAGAAATAGGACACTAGGTCTATTCTAATCATCAGAACTTGAACTTCGTGACATGATCGGGTCACGATGCTTAGGTTGGGTATAGCTAATCATATCATTCTCACAATAAGGTGACTCCATTGTCAACTGGCATAAATGCCACATGATCAGGAAACCTTGATCATCTGTTGATCTATGAACTAGCGACTAGAGCTTCATCAGGAACTCCTGATTTTTTAAATATCACACATGTATTGAAGTTTCCTATCAATACAGTTATAGAATGATATAAAACTTAATCATAAACTTTATAAAATATGATAATAATCCATATTATTATTTGTATCTAGGGCATATTTCCAACACCATCTCCTTACGGATCGGGCATAGGAACTTATATTTCTTTTTCCATTTACCAAGATATGATAAAACCACTATTAGGATTAATTTCAAAAGAAAATGCAAACTATAGGAAAATTCACAGATTTAATTTTGTGCATATAGTGAGATGTTTCCCTAACATGCAGAACCAAAAATCTAGCTAAAATTTATAGGCATACTCACCTTGGAAATTAAATACATAAAGGTTTCTAAATCAATAAAAAAATATTTTCCCATTATTTTGTAACTCCAACTGAGATGAAACAAATTTCTCCTGGTAGGTATTGAATATGCCCACCATGTGGCCTTGGATTTATACCAATAGGATCTATACATCTTCTGTAGTAAAAATGACAAAAACAATTCAAAGGTGCCTTATAGAAATTCTCTAGGTTAGCTTGTACCAACTTTTGAGTTGATTCGAACTATCAATGATGTGGCACTACAATACCTACCAAACCCCGGGAGATCAGGATTTATTGAGCCATTAATGAATTTTAGTGAATTAAATTCTTCTGTTTAGGTTTGTTTCACTAGATAAATCATACCAGAAATTTTGCAACTCCAAAAATGATGATTCCAATTTCTACTGAAAGGTATTTGTAATTCTTATCCATTGTCCTTGGTCTAATTCTATTTGAATTTGTAGAATAAATCTAGTGACAATGACAAATTTCTTGCAGAATTGACTTTGGAAATTTCCCAAGGGCATTCTGTTAATTATTTTGGAGTGAAAATAACTCTCAAAAATCATAAATTCAAGCATCTACAATAATACCCGAGGACAAATTTATTTGAGCTACAAATCTTTTCTGCTGAATTAACTACCAAAAAAGGGTTATTTTCACTAGAAATTTTATAACTAAATAAAAAAGTGATAAAATAATGAATCCACTTGTGGTGGATTTGTTATTTCAATACCTATTTGTTGATACCATTTTTGTACATTGGTATCATGTAGAAACTGACCTTGGTAGAAAACCCCTTAATTAAGTAATATTTTGCAACTAAACCCTAAAAGGAGTTCTCCAGAGTTAATCAAGACAATTCCAATTACCCTGGAAACTCAAGTTGTCAAAACCTACTGAATTGTATTAGTGTACTATTCAACTGCTTGTGTATTGTATTGTATTGGTGTTTTTTTGCTTGGTGTTGATTGTGGCCTTATTTTTGCTTGCATGTGTGGTCCGTGACGACGATAGTTGCGATCGCATCGATGTAAAAAAAGATAAGATATTAGTTATTATTGGTTTTCTAAGAAGAAATCTAGGGATATATTTCTGGTCATAGGCAAGCCACCTACTTGTTCATAAATCTTGTCCTACTATTTACTTATGCATGTTTTACTTACTTTTTCATGCAAATTCATTGTTTTTACTATATTGCTACTATACCTTATAGTGGCTTGGCTCCTCCAAGCTACTACCCATTATACTACTAAGTAAAACCCCTTGATGACACCTTCTGGTCCCCTAGATTGTAAGTTGGTGGATACCACCATACCCCTTGGAGACCCCGATTTAGCCAAAGCAAAACTATAGGTTGGGAAACCCCGAAAAGTTTACAAAAATGTTTTATGGTAAAACCTTGGTAAGGAGTGCCTTACCAAGAGGAGATTTTGAGAAAAAGAAAAGTTTTTGTTTTACCAATGGTACTGAAATGGAAGAGGAGGAAATTGTTTATGAAAACATACACGGTTCTATATAGTTTGCTAGAACAACTAAACCGTGCAACCACATTACCTTGGAATGAGATGGGGCTTTACTTGACGTGTGTTTACTTAATTTGGTATGGGATGCCTTGCAACTTCTTATAAGGGATCATATCCCTTGAATGTCAGGTCTCTCTCCAAGGGAAAGCCATCTATTGGAGCAGTGGTCTAGGGGAGATACAAATTGTGTTCGGGTGCAGCCGAGAGATACTACGAGCCTCTTATTGAAAGCGCACACTTTTTGTAGTGCAAAATGAGCTCCGCATGGTCCTCGGTACCCGATGTCCCGGTGTTGGGAGAAACAACTACTAGGTTAGGCTCTTATACTCGAGTGGCATCCTAAGAGTCTCGATCGGTTACTCGACCCACAATCCATGAGAGATCAGGGTAGGGTACCCGTATGGTGTGGGTAAAGTGTACAACCTTTGCAGAGTGTATAAATCTATTTTAATAGACGTGTCCAAGGTCATGGATGGTTGGGAAAGTTGCTGCTTAGCGGTGTGGTTTTGTTTTGAAAAGTGCTTTGAGAAAGCAAAGGTCTTGTAAATAGGGTGGTCATGGGATGACCATGAAAAATGGTGTTGTGATCATGGGATGATCACGAAGGAAGAGGCCTGGTCTTGGGATGACCGAGAAGTAAGAAAATGGGTGACCGCAATCCTAATTGTTTTCAACTTCAAATGTTTTCAAGGTTTTAGAAAAAAATTAACAAAGATATAGAGATGTTATATCTATAAGAGAAACTAATTTAGAAAAGAACCTCTCTTGGAACCCTCCTACTACCATAGCCATATTGCATATCCTTTTATTGTTATCCTTTTTAAGGTGGTTTGCGAGTACATTCAACATACACACTAACATTGTCCATGGCTATTTACTTGGTCAGACTTAGAGAATGTTAAAGGAGAAGAAGGAAGAGTTGAAGACTATGCGATCTAGGGCGTTCTCACAGTCAGTTGCCTATAGGGTTAAGGAAGGGCTCGGGCTCTTCGATTGATGAAGTTCTGCTACTAATGTTTGGCTTAGCCATACTGGCATCAATGTAAATCTTGTTCTCGTTATGTAATGCATGTTGCAATGATACATGTCGATTATGTTCCACGGCTCACTGACCATGGGAACATGGAAATATGCATAACATGGATTCTCGGATTGCTAATCCAAGGGCCCCACAAAATATCTCAGTTACAACCACATGTGTAACTTGAAAAATATCTCAGTTGCAACTAAAAAGTACCGGTTGCAACTCCTCTTGAAACTAAAAAATATTCTCAGTTGCAATCATACTTACAACTCAAGAAAAACTTAGCTGCAACCCCACATGCAATAGAAAAATATCTCGACTACAACCACAAGTGCCACTGGTACTTATAACTAAAAAATTATCAGTTGCAACTCCGTTTGAAACTAAAAAAACTAATTGCAATCTACCTATAACTTAAGAAAATCTCGATTGGAACATCACTTGCAACTCAAAAATTGCAACTCAAATATCTTAGTTACAATCTCACTTGCAACTAGAAAAATTAAAATCTACATAAAATAAAAACTTATATTTAAATGGAAAAAAATTCGACAAACGCTATTAGCAAAACTGTAAAACAATATATAGAAAAGAATTAAGTTGAAATTGTCGCTCTCTCGCATGATAAAACTGTCACCTCCTCATTTTTATTGTTTTCAAGGGATCTTGAGTGTCCATCTAACAAAAATTATAAGCATATAACAACCCACATGATGTACAGACACTAGCTACCAATAAAGAAAAGAATGATGTGAGCAGAGCATCTCCACTCGTCCCCCATACGGGGTTCGGCGCGGCCTGATTTTGGCCCGTATGGGTGGAAGGGTGCGGAATTGGTTCACGATTTGGGGGTGTGGTGGCTCCCAGTCGTACGCCCATAACAATACAGAATTTTTTTATTCGGCGATTTATTATTACATGGAAATTGAAATTAGTCATAATTTTGCCTAGGCCTGTAGTACACGACTTCAGTATCGTCGGTGTCGTCGGTTGGCGCGCGGCTGGAACCAGATTCCTTCTGCGGTTTGATGCGGGTAGCATAGGCCGTCAATCAGCATAGACCGACGGCCGCAGTTGCTGCAGCAGCCCACCGCTCCGTCCTCAGCGCGATCCAAAGAGGAGCGCATGGGCGCGTGCTGACCCGTGAACTCCTTCGGGTCACCAGTGCGTCCAAACTAGCGCGCCGCCATAAAATATTCCGGTGGCACCTGCCACTCCGACCTTGGAGGCCGATCACCCGGAGGTGGGGTGCCCCGACTGGCGACACAGACGCTGCTACGGCCTCTGCTTGGGCTCCGCGGAGGCTAAAAATGCAGGTACATGCAAGGGTGATCTTCTCCGACGATGTGGCGCATCACACCAGCGAGTGTCCGATTCGACCACCAAAGCCATCGGCCGACTTCGTTGTGGTTGACTAGAGGAGGGACGTCTCCCTCGTACCTGGCGAGCTCTCTTTCCTGCCGATTGGCGAGGAAGGCGGTCCAGGTCGCGATGTTGTCAGGGCATCAATTGGGATCCATCCGATGCGCTAGCGTGAGCTCGAGGTAGTCTGCGGTACCAAAGTTGGCAGGCCAGCGCATGGCGGTACCTAAGTTGCCTGAAATTACCACGTTTCGAAAAGTTGGGCCACCAACTACTGAGAGGGGCCATTTCGAGGCAAACTCATCTCACCCCTGCCAAATTCAAACATTCCGTGAAACCACCCCGTGAAGTAGACGGTCAGTTATCTGTCCGTGACGCGAGCGCCAACGCGGCAACCTCTTAGGCAAATCGAGCAGCTAAGTGGATTGGATGCATTGACCAATTTCACAGATCCATTCCCAGCTTTCCCCTAGCACCGGCGGCGTCGGAATCCACCCTCCAGGCAGGACGATCCCTTCGGACATTTGACTTCCGGCGCCAAGTTGCTGCGCCCAGTCGCTGATCCCGAGCTCCAATGGCGCATGCCGTAGCCGCCATTGCGAGGCTCTAGCCCGCCTCCGCCGCTGACGAGCCGAGCAGCTTGGAGGATGGCAGATCCTACTATCAAGAAAAAATAAGTTCTGTCTACAAGCGGGTGATCTACCCTTCTCTTTGCTAGTCGCACTAGTTACAACTGCTAGCTGGCAACTGAACCTCAAATTGTTTGTTAGCCCAACGCTGACAAACATATTTTGTCCACAGTTTTCTGTCAAGTGGGATCTGTGCGAACCCCCCTTACCTGGTTACGGTAGTCCTCTATAGGTACGACTCTAAGGGCAAGAGGTATGGACATCATTGTTTCACGATGGAAGAAGCGCCTGCGCAGATCTGCACTATATCTGGTATGGTTGCTGATCTGCGTAATCATGTTGAATTTTGGCCGAAGCAGACTACAAAGTTCAGCTTCATGGATGAACGTGGCATCATGGTTCCTATAACGTGTGACAGTCAGCTAATTGGGTTGATGAAAAGGTATGCTTCGGCTGCCATGTTTGAGCTGAAATGTGATGTACTGGATGTGGAAGCTGCTGCAACTGGGAGTCGCTCTTCTATTCTTGGACAGGGTGGTTGCTCGAACCCAGTTAGCTCCTGGTAAGCAAAGGTCTCTTTGGGGTTCGCATGTTTGTGCTGAATTGTAATTTTTGTTTTATTTACTCTGTAGATATTGGGCAGTTATGCAACAGTCTTGTTTCTTTGACAGGAAGCGCCGCAAGGTTAGAAACATGACTATCAGGTCAGTCATTTCACTGCCCGAAGAAATTAAAAACGAGTGGAAAGATGTCATTTTGCCGCCCGAAGAAATTAAAAACAAGTGGAAAGATGATGCTGGACACAATTCTGGTGCCCATTGTCCCGGCGATGCAGAGTACGTGAAGCTAAGAAAATTGGCACCAAGAAAGAGGAAGAAGGCAGGAAATGAAGAATCCATTGGACGTGAAGGCTTGGCACCCAGGCTGCGGAAGAAGGCTGCTGGCAATGAAGATGCATAGTAGTGTGTTGAACTTGAACCTATATATGTAATTCTGTTAAATTCTGGAGCTCTGTGTGTGGCACGTTGCTGGGCGAAACAATCTACCCACGTTCTCTGAGTAAAATGCAGCGCGACTTAGGGTTTGGAAATGCCCGAGTCAGTAGTTGAATCCGAAATTGTTATTGGGCCACTGCTATCTGGAAACAAGGATCCACCGGTTCCACGATTGCTGAGGGGCAGGAGGTCTCCAAATACGACGGAATGTAAGTGGCACAGAAATAAATTATTTAAGCTGCCACACTCCACGAAGCAGCAACTTATTTCAGATGCTGCACAACGACGTGGCAACATAAACAGCAATGTTCTCACCGATAATGCCCAGATGAGGAGGAAATGGGTACCACTTTCTGGCCTAATCTTGAGCCTGTCTATCTCACCGCCTCTCTACTCCTGCATCCCCTCATCTGGCGAAGCTCCCGGATTTCTAGTAACCGGGTGTACGTGCTTCCACTTTATAAATTGTGGTTGTGTCATTTGCATGCGACACAATCCACGTATATTACGTTTAAACAAACCACCAGTGTCAGAATACACTAGTAGAAAAGGTGTCTTTGGTCCACGGTTACGTTCCCAATCCAGAAGAGAGATCTAAATCGAGGCAGAAATTGATCTAAATCACAAATTCTTCCACAAATTAATGGAGGGTCAGAGCAATTTTTTTCCTCCCTGGAATCCGGGACAAATAGTTCAGACCGCTAGGTCAACAAGTACAAATATTACAACTTAAAAAGGCACGGAGCTTAAGCTAAATAGAACTAGTTATCACACATCTCCTTGATCTTCCTAATCTTGGCCCGATGCGCATCTTCCTGTGAGAGCAAGGATCGAATTGTCTGCTCCTTCCTTTTAGCATCTTCCTTGCACAGCTTCAATTGTTTCTCTGCATTTTTCCTCATGCACTTATCAATACTTGTAGTTGTCTACTGCAGGACTTTGGCCTGGTGGAGATCATTCCTTGCTTGAGTCAGTTCTTGCTCTGCTTTAGCCTTCAGGGCCAACGTCGTGTCCCTCTCCTTCTCGACTTTGATAACCTTGTCTTGCACCCACCTGAGATCTCGCTTATGCTTGGTCGTGTCAACTGGTTCCCATAGCTTCATCTCAACACTGTCAAGAAGTGAGCTGAATACGGATTCTTTCAACTCGACAGTCATTTCCCATAGTTTGTCCAGCGTTTTCTGCATCGATTTGGGCCACTCTGGATCTACCCATTTGACAACACCGCAACTTCCGCCTTGCATCATTGCACGATGTCCTTAACACCGTAGAAACCTCCTGTCTGCGTTTCGTCCTTCGAAGGGTACAAATTTAGTGGGCACATATCCATGTTTACGTACCAGAGGACTGTCTTCATCCTCTAAACCGTGATAGTTGGAGTCATACATCGTCTGGTTGGCCTAACACATCATACGCACATGAGTAAACAGATTAGATCTAGCTCAAAAAATAGATAATTGGCCACAGATGATAGAAATAGATATGAGACGACTCACATCGAAATCACCGTCCCTGTCGTCACGACGCGTTTCCTCGCCATCTCCCCTTGAACCCATGGCAAGAGGGGTGGGGGTGGCTGCCGGAGAGGGGATTGGGATGGAGGCGCCTCGGCTAGCGGCTACGGCAGGATGGGAGTGAAGTGGGGAAAGTGGCTTCGAGGGTAAGGAAGAGAAGTACGGGGAGGAAGAGAAGTAATGGGGACGTGACACTGGGATGTGGCCCACTAAACTCGTGAGACGTGACACTCGAAATAGGGGAGCGCCCGGTGTTGCCAGTTTGTCCAAAGCAAGCGTGGCCCATCATGCCGCAGAACAGCCTAGTCGCAGATCGCTCTCATGAAGACCATCCCAATCGTCCAAGCGCCCCAATCGAACGGTATGTAACAATCGTCAAGCAGAACAACTGTGTTAGGGCGTGCCTTCTAGAAGACTCGGTCTAACGGCTACCCATGCAATGACACTGGGTGTGGTTCATGAAAAGAACAGACATGCAATGACATTGGTGGATCCATGCGTGTTTTATGGAAGTAACAGACATGCAATGACTCTAGCTATGGTTTATGGAAGTAACACGCATGCAATGACACTGGGTGTGGTCCATGAAAAGAACAGACATGCAATGCCACTGGTGGATCCTTATGTTGTTTGTTTAGAGGAACAGACATGCAATGACACCGGTGGATCCACGTGTGGTTCATGAGAATGACACCGATAGATCCTTATGTGGTTCATGAAAAGAACAGACATGCAGTGAAACTGGGTGTGGTTAATGAATAGAAAAGACATGCACTGACACTTGGTGTGGTTCATGAAAAGAACAGACATGCAATCACACTGGTGGATCCTTATGTGGTTCATGAAAAGAACAGACAGGCAATGGCACTGGTGGGTCCTTATGTGGTTTATGGAAGTACCACACATGCAATGACACTTGGTGTGGTTCATGAAAAGAACAGACATGCAATGACACTAGTAGATCCTTATATGGTTCATGAAAAGAACAGACATGCAATGACACTAGTGGATCGTTATGTGGTTTGTTTAGAGGAACAGACATGCAATGACTCTAGCCGTAGTTCATGAAAAGAACACACATGCAATGACCCCAGGTGTGGTTCATGAAAAGAATAGACATGCAATGACTTATGTGGTTTGTTTAGAAGAACACACATGCAATGACACTAGGTGTGGTTCATGAAAATAATAGACAGGCAATGACACTGGTGGATCCTTATGTGGTTTGCTTAGAAGAACACGCATGCAATGACACTAGGTGTGGTTCATGAGAAGAGCACGCATCCAATGACACTGGTGGATCCTTATGTGGTTTGTTTAGACGAACAGACATGCAATCATACTAGGTGGATCCATATGTGGTTTATGGAAGTAAAAGACATGCAATGACACCGGTAGATCCTTATGTGGTTCATGAAAAGAACAGACATGCAGTGAAACTGGGTGTGGTTCATGAATAGAACAGACATGCACTGACACTGGGTGTGGTTCATGAAAAGAACAGACATGCAATCACACTGGTGGATCCTTATGTGGTTTATCGAAGGAATAGACATGCAATCACACTAGGTGGATCCATATGTGGTTGATGGAAGTAACACACATGCAATGACACTTGGTGTGGTTCATGAAAAGAACAGACATGCAATGACACTGGTAGATCCTTATGTGGTTCATGAAAAGAACAGACATGCAATGACACCGGTGGATCCTTATGTGGTTTGTTTAGAGGAACAGACATGCAATGACTCTAGCCGTGGTTCATGAAAAGAACAGACATGCAATGACACCGGGTGTGGTTCATGAAAAGAACAGACATGCAATGACTTATGTGGTTTGTTTACAAGAACACACATGCAATGACACTGGGTGTGGTTCATGAAAAGAACAGACAGGCAATGACACTGGTGGATCCTTATGTGGTTTGTTTAGAAGAACACGCATGCAATGACACTAGGTGTGGTTCATGAGAAGAACACACATCCAATGACACTTGTGGATCCTTATGTGGTTTGTTTAGAGGAACAGACATGCAATCACACTAGGTGGATCCATATGTGGTTTATGGAAGTAAAAGACATGCAATGACTCTGGTAGATCCTTATGTGGTTCATGAAAAGAACAGACATGCAGTGAAACTGGGTGTGGTTCATGAATAGAACAGACATGCCCTGACACTGGGTGTGGTTCATGAAAAGAACAAACATGCAATCACACTGGTGGATCCTTATGTGGTTTATGGAAGAAACAGACATGCAATCACACCAGGTGGATCCATATGTGGTTTATGGAAGTAACACACATGCAATGACATTGGGTGTGGTTCATGAAAAGAACAGACATGCAATGACACTGGTAGATCCTTATATGGTTCATGAAAAGAACAGACACGCAATGACACTGGTGGATCCTTATGTGGTTTGTTTAGAGGAACAAACATGCAATGACTCTAGCCGTGGTTCATGAAAAGAATAGACATGCAATGACACCAGGTGTGGTTCATGAAAAGAACAGACATGCAATGACTTATGTGGTTTGTTTAGAAGAACACACATGCAATGACACTGGGTGAGGTTCATGAAAAGAACAGACAGGCAATGACACTGGTGGATCCTTATGTGGTTTGTTTAGAAGAACACGCATGCAATGACACTGGGTGTGGTTCATGAGAAGAACACACATCCAATGACACTGGTGGATCCTTATGTGGTTTGTTTAGAGGAATAGACATGCAATCACACTAGGTGGATCCATATGTGGTTTATCGAAGTAAAAGACATGCGATGAGTCTGGTAGATCCTTATGTGGTTCATGAAAAGAACAGACATGCAGTGAAACTGGGTGTGGTTCATGAATAGAACAGACATGCCCTGACACTGGGTGTGGTTCATGAAAAGAACAGACATGCAATCACACTGGTGGATCCTTACGTGGTTTATGGAACGAACAGACATGCAATCACACTAGGTGGATCCATATGTGGTTTATGGAAGTAACACACATGCAATGACATTGGGTGTGGTTCATGAAAAGAACAGACATGGAATGACACTTGTAGATCCTTATGTGGTTCATGAAAAGAACAGACACGCAATGACACTAGTGGATCCTTATGTGGTTTGTTTAGAGGAACAGACATGCAATGAGTCTAGCCGTGGTTCATGAAAAGAAACGACATGCAATGACACCGGGTGTGGTTCATGAAAAGAACAGACATGCAATGACTTATGTGGTTTGTTTAGAAGAACACACATGCAATGACACTGGGTGAGGTTCATGAAAAGAACAGACAGGCAATGACAGTGGTGGATCCTTATGTGGTTTGTTTAGAAGAACACACATGCAATGACACTAGGTGTGGTTCATGAAAAGAACAGACACGCAATAACACTGGTGGATCCTTATGTGGTTTGTTTAGAGGAACAGACATGCAATCACACTAGGTGGATCCATATGTGGTTTATGGAAGTAAAAGACATGCAATGACTCTAGGTGTGATTCATGAAAAGAACATACTTGCAATGACACTGGTGGATCCTTATGTGGTTCATGAAAATAATAGATATGCAATGACACTCGTGGATCCTTATGTGGTTTGTTTAGAGGAACAGACATGCAATGACTCTAGCCCTGGTTCATGAAAAGAACAGACATACAATGACACCGGGTGTGGTTCATGAAAAGAACAGACATGCAATGACTTATGTGGTTTGTTTAGAAGAACACACATGCAATGACACTGGGTGTGGTTCATGAAAAGAACAGACAGGCAATGACACTGGTGGATCCTTATGTGGTTTTTTTTAGAAGAACACGCATGCAATGACACTAGGTGTGGTTCATGAGCAGAACACACATCCAATGACACTGGTGGATCCTTATGTGGTTTGTTTAGACGAACAGACATGCAATCACACTAGGTGGATCCATATGTGGTTTATGGAAGTAAAAGACATGCCATGACTCTGGTAGATCCTTATGTGGTTCATGAAAAGAACAGACATGCAGTGAAACTGGGTGTGGTTCATGAATAGAACAGACATGCCCTGACACTGGGTGTGGTTCATGAAAAGAACAAACATGCAATCACACTGGTGGATCCTTATGTGGTTCATGAGAAGAACAGACACGCAATTACACTGGTGGATCCTTATGTGGTTTGTTTAGAGGAACAGACATGCAATGACACTCGGTGGATCCATATGTGGTTTATGGAAGTAAAAGACATGCAATGACTCTGGTAGATCCTTATGTGGTTCATGAAAAGAACAGACATGCAGTGAAACTAGGTGTGGTTCATGAATAAAACAGACATGCACTGACTCTAGGTGTGGTTAATGAAAAGAACAGACATGCAATCACACTGGTGGATCCTTACGTGGTTTATGGAACGAACAGACATGCAATCACACTAGGTGGATCCATATGTGGTTTATGGAAGTAACACACATGCAATGACATTGGGTGTGGTTCATGAAAAGAACAGACATGCAATGACACTTGTAGATCCTTATGTGGTTCATGAAAAGAACAGACACGCAATGGCACTTGTGGATCCTTATGTGGTTTGTTTAGAGGAACAGACATGCAATGACTCTAGCTGTGGTTCATGAAAAGAACAGACATGCAATGACACCGGGTGTGGTTCATGAAAAGAACAGACATGCAATGACTTATGTGGTTTGTTTAGAATAACACACATGCAATGACACTGGGTGAGGTTCATGAAAAGAACAGACAGGCAATGACACTGGTGGATCCTTATGTGGTTTGTTTATAAGAACACGCAAGCAATGACACTGGGTGTGGTTCATGAAAAGAACAGACACGCAATAACACTGGTGGATCCTTATGTAGTTTGTTTAGAGGAACATACATGCAATCACACTAGGTGGATCCATATGTGGTTTGTGGAAGTAAAATACATGCAATGACTCTAGCTGTGATTCATGAAAAGAACAGACATGCAATGACATTGGTGGATCCTTATGTGGTTCATGAAAAGAACAAACATGCAATGACACTGGTGGATCCTTATGAGTCTTGTTTAGAAGAACACACATGCAATGACACTGGGTGTGGTTCATGAGAAGAACACACACGCAATGACACTGGTGGATCCTTATGTGGTTTGTTTAGAGGAACACACATGCAATGACACCGGTGGATCCACGTGTGGTGCATGAGAAGAACACACATCCAATGACTCTGGTAGATCCTTATGTGGTTCATAAAAAGAACATACATGCAGTGAAACTGGGTGTGGTTCGTGAATAGAACAGACATGCACTGACACTGGGTGTGGTTCATGAATAGAACAGACATGCAATCACACTAGTGGATCCTTATGTGGTTTATGGAAGGAAGAAACATGCAATCACACTAGGTGGATCCATATGTGGTTTACGGAAGTAACACACATGCAATGACACTAGGTGTGGTTCATGAAAAGAACAGACATGCAATGACACGGGTAGATCCTTATGTGGTTCATGAGAAGAACAGACATGCAATGACACTGGTGGATCCTTATGTGGTTTGTTTAGAGGAATAGACACGCAATGACTCTAGCCGTGGTTCATGAAAAAAACAGACATGCAATGACACCGGGTGTGGTTCATGAAAAGAACAGACATGCAATGACTTATGTGGTTTGTTTATAGGAACACACATGCAATGACACTGGGTGTGGTTCATGAAAAGAACAGACATGCAATCACACTGGTGGATCCTTATGTGGTTTATGGAAGGAACAGACATGCAATCACACTAGGTGGATCCGTATGTGGTTGATGGAAGTAACACACATGCAATGACACTAGGTGTGGTTCATGAAAAGAACAGACATGCAATGACACTGGTAGATCCTGATGTGGTTCGTGAGAAGAACAGCCACGCAATGACACTGGTGGAGCCTTATGTGGTTTGTTTAGAGGAACAGACATGCAATGACTCTAGCCGTGGTTCATGAAAAAAACAGACATGCAATGACACCGGGTGTGGTTCATGAAAAGAACATACATGCAATGACTTATGTGGTTTGTTTATAAGAACACACATGCAATGACACTGGGTGTGGTTCATGAAAAGAACAGACATGCAATCACACTGGTGGATCCTTATGTGGTTTGTTTAGAAGAACACGCATGCAATGACACTAGGTGTGGTTCATGAGAAGAACACACATCCAATGACCCTGGTGGATCCTTATGTGGTTTGTTTAGAGGAACAGACATGCAATCACACTAGGTGGATCCATATGTGGTTTATGGAAGTAAAAGACATGCGATGACTATGGTAGATCCTTATGTGGTTCATGAAAAGAACAGACATGTAGTGAAACTAGGTGTGTTTCATGAATAGAACAGACATGCACTGACACTAGGTGTGGTTCATGAAAAGAACAGACATGCAATCACACTGGTGGATTCTTACGTGGTTTATGGAACGAACAGACATGCAATCACACTAGGTGGATCCATATGTGGTTTATGGAAGTAACACACATGCAATGACATTGGGTGTGGTTCATGAAAAGAACAGACATGCAATGACACTTGTAGATCCTTATGTGGTTCATGAGAAGAACAGACATGCAATGACACTGGTGGATCCTTATGTGGTTTGTTTAGAGGAATAGACACGCAATGACTCTAGCCGTGGTTCATGAAAAGAACATACATGCAATGATACCGGGTGTGGTTCATGAAAAGAACAGACATGCAATGACTTATGTGGTTTGTTTATAGGAACACACATGCAATGACACTGGGTGTGGTTCATGAAAAGAACAGACATGCAATCACACTGGTGGATCCTTATGTGGTTCATGAAAAGAACAGACATGCAATCACACTAGGTGGATCCATATGTGGTTTATGGAAGGAACAAACATGCAATCACACTAGGTGAATCCATATGTGGTTTCTAGAAGTAACACACATGCAATGACACTAGGTGTGGTTCATGAAAAGAACAGACATGCAATGACACTGGTAGATCCTGATGTGGTTTGTGAGAAGAACAGACACGTAATGACACTGGTGGATCCTTATGTGGTTTGTTTAGAGGAACAGACATGCAATGACTCTAGCCGTGGTTCATGAAAAGAACAGACATGCAATGACACCGGGTGTGGTTCATGAAAAGAACATACATGCAATGACTTATGTGGTTTGTTTATAAGAACACACATGCAATGACACTGGGTGTGGTTCATGAAAAGAACAGACATGCAATCACACTGGTGGATCCTTATGTGGTTTATGGAAGGAACAGACATGCAATCACACTAGGTGGATCCATATGTGGTTGATGGAAGTAACACACATGCAATGACACTGGGTGTGGTTCATGAAAAGAACAGACATGCAATGACACTGGTAGAACCTTATGTGGTTCATGAAAAGAACAGACATGCAATGACACTGGTGGATCGTTATGTGGTTTGTTTAGAGGAACAGACATGCAATGACTCTAGCCGTGGTTCATGAAAAGAACAGACATGCAATGACACCGGGTGTGGTTCATGAAAAGAACAGACATGCAATGACTTATGTGGTTTGTTTAGAAGAACACAGATGCAATGACACTGGGTGTGGTTCATGAAAATAACAGACAGGCAATGACACTAGTGGATCCTTATGTGGTTTGTTTAGAAGAACACGCATGCAATGACACTAGGTGTGGTTCATGAGAAGAACACACATCCAATGACACTGGTGGATCCTTATGTAGTAAATTTAGAGGAACAGACATGCAATCACACTAGGTGGATCCATATGTGGTTTATGGAAGTAAAAGACAAGCGATGACTCTGGTAGATCCTTATGTGGTTCATGAAAAGAACAGACATGCAGTGAAACTAGGTGTGGTTCATGAATAGAACAGACATGCACTGACACTAGGTGTGGTTCTTGAAAAGAACAGACATGCAATCACACTGGTGGATCCTTACGTGGTTTATGGAACGAACAGACATGCAATCACACTAGGTGGATCCATATGTGGTTTATGGAAGTAACACACATGCAATGACATTGGGTGTGGTTCATGAAAAGAACAGACATGCAATGACACTTGTAGATCCTTATGTGGTTCATGAAAAGAACAGACACGCAATGACACTAGTGGATCCTTATGTGGTTTGTTTAGAGGAACAGACATGCAATGACTCTAGCCGTGGTTCATGAAAAGAACAGACATGCAATGACACCGGGTGTGGTTCATGAAAAGAACAAACATGCAATGACTTATGTGGTTTGTTTAGAAGAACACACATGCAATGACACTGGGTGAGGTTCATGAAAAGAACAGACAGGCAATGACACTGGTGGATCCTTATGTGGTTTGTTTAGAAGAACACACATGCAATGACACTAGGTGTGGTTCATGAAAAGAACAGACACGCAATAACACTGGTGGATCCTTATGTGGTTTGTTTAGAGGAACAAACATGCAATCACACTAGGTGGATCCATATGTGGTTTATGGAAGTAAAAGACATGCAATGACTCTAGCTGTGATTCATGAAAATAACAGACATGCAATGACACTGGTGGATCCTTATGTGGTTCACGAAAAGAACACACATGCAATGACACTGGTGGATCCTTATGAGGTTTGTTTAGAAGAACACACATGCAATGACACTGGGTATGGTTCATGAGAAGAACACACACGCAATGACACTAGTGGATCCTTATGTGGTTTGTTTAGAGGAACACACATGCAATGACACCGGTGGATCCACGTGTGGTGCATGAGAAGAACACACATCCAATTAATCTGGTAGATACTTATGTGGTTCATGAAAAGAACATACATGCAGTGAAACTGGGTGTGGTTCATGAATAGAACAGACATGCACTGACACTGGGTGTGGTTCATGAAAAGTACATACGTGCAATCACACTGTGGATCCTTATGTGATTTATGAAAGGAACAAACATGGAATCACACTAGGTGGATCCATATGTGGTTTATGGAAGTAACACACATGCAATGACACTAGGTGTGGTTCATGAAAAGAACAGACATGCAATGACACTGGTAGATGCCTTATGTGGTTCATGAGAAGAACAGACACGCAATGACACTGGTGGACCTTATGTGGTTTATTTAGAGGAACAGACATGCAATGACTCTAGCCGTGGTTCATGAAAAGAACAGACATGCAATGACACCGGGTGTGGTTCATGAAAAGAACAGACATGCAATGACTTATGTGGTTTGTTTATAAGAACACACATGCAATGACACTGGGTGTGGTTCATGAAAAGAACAGACATGCAATCACACTTGGTGGATCCTTATGTGGTTCATGAAAAGAACAGACATGCAGTGAAACTGGGTGTGGTTCATGAATAGAACAGACATGCACTAACACTGTGTGTGGTTCATGAAAAGAACAGACATGCAATCACACTGGTGGATCCTTATGTGGTTTATGGAAGGAACAAACATGCAATCACACTAGGTGAATCCATATGTGGTTTATGGAAGTAACACACATGCAATGACACTAGGTGTGGTTCATGAAAAGAACAGACATGCAATGACACTGGTAGATCCTTATGTGGTTCATGAGAAGAACAGACACGCAATTACACTGGTGGATCCTTATGTGGTTTGTTTAGAGGAACAGACATGCAATGACACTCGGTGGATCCATATGTGGTTTATGGAAGTAAAAGACATGCAATGACTCTGGTAGATCCTTATGTGGTTCATGAAAAGAACAGACATGCAGTGAAACTAGGTGTGGTTCATGAATAAAACAGACATGCACTGACACTAGGTGTGGTTAATGAAAAGAACAGACATGCAATCACACTGGTGGATCCTTATGTGGTTTATGGAAGGAACAGACATGCAATCACACTAGGTGTATCCATATGTGGTTTATGGAAGTAACACACATGCAATGACATTGGGTGTGGTTCATGAAAAGAACAGACATGCAATGACACTGGTAGATCCTTATGTGGTTCATGAAAAGAATAGACACACAATGACACTAGTGGGTCCTTATGTGGTTTGTTTAGAGGAATAGACATGCAATGACTCTAGCCATGGTTCATGAAAAGAACAGACATGCAATGACACCGGGTGTGGTTCATGAAAAAAACAGACATGCAATGACTTATGTGGTTTTTTAGAAGAACACACATTCAATGACACTGGGTGAGGTTCATGAAAAGAACAGACATGCAATGACACTGGTGGATCCTTCTGTGGTTTGTTTAGAAGAACACACATGCAATGACAGTGGGTGTGGTTCATGAAAAGAACAGACACGTAATAACACTGGTGGATCCTTATGTGGTTTGTTTAGAGGAACAGACATGCAATCACACTAGGTGGATCCATATGTGGTTTATGGAAGTAAAAGACATGCAATGACTCTGGTAGATCCTTATGTGGTTCATGAAAAGAACAGACATGCAGTGAAACGGGGTGTTGTTCATGAATAGAATAGACATGCACTGACACTGGGTGTGGTTCATGAAAAGAACAGACATGCAATCACACTGGTGGATCCTTATGTGGTTTATGGAAGGAACAGACACGCAATCACACTAGGTGGATCCATCTGTGGTTTACGGAAGTAACACACATGCAATGACATTGGGTGTGGTTCATGAAAAGAACAGACATACAATGACACTGGTAGATCCTTATGTGATTCATGAAAAGAACAGACATGCAATGACACTAGTGGATCCTTGAAGGAAATATGCCCTGAGAGGCAATAATAAAGTTGTTATTATGTATTCCTTGTATATGATAGATGTTTATTTTGCATGCTATAATTGTATTGATAGGAAACATCAATACATGTGTGGTTAATAAACAAAAAGGGTTCCTAGTTATGCCTCTCTTATAGACTAGCTTGTTGATTAAAAAGATGATCAAGGTTTCCTGATCATGGACATTGGATGTTGTTAATAACAAGGTCACAGAATTTGTGAAATGATGTGATGAACATTCATCCGAAGTATAGCATTACGATCAAGTCATTATGTTTATATTGCTATAACATTATACAAAGTAGTCTTAGTCCTTAGACCATGAGATCATGTTAATTGCTAACACCGGAAGAGTATCTTGATAACATCAAACATCACACCATAAGAGGGTGACCATAAAGGTGGGTTCAGTGCTATGAAGGTGTTATGTTGAGGCACATGGATCAAGAGTGGAATTTGTTAATCCCGATGACGGATAGATATACTTTGGGCCCTCTCGGTGATATCACATTAAGATAGCTTGCAAGCAAGTGATGTGATCACTAGAATGTTATATCACGGGAACGAGAAAAGAGTGCATGTCGGTAACGAGATCAAACTAGGTATTTGGATACCGATGATCGAATCTCGGACATGTATTATATCATGAGACAAAGGGATTAAATTAGTGACGTTAAAGGTTCTCACGATCAAAGAAGTCATCGTTGAATATGCAGGAGTCAGTAGGAATCTCCAGGTCCCGCTTCTGATTATTGATCTGAGAGGAGTCTCAATCATGTCTGCATTATTCGCGAACCATAGGGTGACACACTTAAGGGTTGCCGGACACCATTTAGGAGCACATATGTTCCAGACAAAAGGTTTGGAAAGCGCAAGAAATGTTTCGATAGAAACCGGAATTTTTTCGGGTGAAATTGCAGAAAGTGGTTCTGCATGTGATATTGAAATGTTGCAAGGGGTTTTATGTGAATGTTTGTTAATTAAAGTAATTAACAAAATTCTGAATAAAATAAATAAAAGAGTTTTATTAATTAAGAGTTGCATTTAATTTGGTGGAAATTAAATACATGTGAGTGGGATTTTGGGTGGAGGCCATGTTTATGTGAGTGGAGGTTAACCACATGAATGAAGGAGGGGAGGAGTCCCCCCCCCCTCATGCGCCGGCTATGGGAGGGGAGGGGTCTCCCTCCCTCCTATATAAAGACCCCCTCTCCCCTCTCACAAACCACACCTCCTTGTGAAGGATCTCTCTCCCCCTCTAGATATTCCCCCCATGGTCTCAGATTAGCGAGATACATGTTCCCGGTGGCCTTGCGTCTGGAAGGAGTTGCTGCTTCCGCTGATTCGCTGGAGCGAGGAGGTGGAGGTTGTCCGGTGGCTTGAACGTGTGTGCGAGGATGGATGCGCTGCTGATTTGCGGCGCTCAGACTTCCACACGATCTTGAGATCGGCAAGTGTACGACTACATCAACCACAAGTTCCTACTCGTTAACAAAACTCGTTGTCTTCGAGGGTAAGTTATCCATGGATGTATGTCCACCCGTTGCTCTGTATCTAGTAGATAGATCTTGGCGTATAGTTCTCATCGTAGGAAATTTTTTGTTTTCTATGCTGCGGACCCAACAGTGGTATCAGCACCTGATCTATGCGTAGGTGCTTTGCACGGGTAGTACACATATGTTTATATGTGGGCGATGATGATCATGTTATTACATCTTCTATGTACTTTGGATATTGGTGGCATAGTGGGATGAAGCGGCCCGGACCAACCTTACTTGTCATCATACATGAGACCGGTTCCACGACTGACATGCAACTAGTTTTGCATAAGTGGCTAGCGGGTGTCTGTCTCTCCTAGTATAGTCAATATCTGATTTACAACGAGTTGCTAATAACTTGGTTATCCTCGTTGTGGTTCATGTTCGAAGGTAAGACCGGTTCTATCTCCGAAAGCCCTAAGCCACGTAAAAACTTGCAACTGATAAATTAGAGGCGTCTAGTTTAGATCGTTGCTGGGCTAGTGTCTTGATATGGTATTGTTGTAAGTAGATGTATGATAGATACTCTTAAAACTCACTTAACGTGTAAGTTCCATAGACCTTGACCTTACACACAAAGGAATGATAGAGATCATACCACGATGCAAATGATAGAGATCAAATGCATGGACCATATCACCTCACTTCACACATTAGATGTTAGCATCTTATATTGCTAGTTTGGCACTTTTGATAGCATTATAAGATGATCCCTCATTTAGATATCAAGATAAAATGTGTTCTTCCTTAAGTATGCACCGTTTTGTGGATCGTATTTTGAGGCATCACGTGATGATCGGGTGTTCTCAACTCTACGCTTTCATACAATGGGTGTAAGACAGTTTTACACACGCGAATACTAAGGTTCTTACTTGACGAGCCTAGCATGTACAGACATGGCCTCGGAACACGGACCGAAAGGTTAAGCATGAGTCATATAGTTGATATGATGCCCATATAGATGCTCGCCTTTGAAGCTACACCGACTCACGTGATGATCGGACTTGGTGTAGTGGATTTGGTTCATGTAATCACCAAAAGGACACGAGGGATGTCGTTTTTGAGTGGGAGTTCATTAGTAATTTGGATTAGTTGAACTCAATCTATCATAAACTTAGTATTTTACAAATTCTATTATAGATGGCACCACCTGCTTTTAATTTCAATGTGTTCATGGAGAAAGAGAAGCTTGCTGCGAATGGTAGCAACTTCACCAACTGGGCTATGAATTTGAGGATTCTCCTCACTGCTGCACAAAAGCAATATGTGCTAGAGGCGCCGCTAGGCCCCCCCACCAGCTCCTGATGCCCCTGACAAGGAAAAGAACGTCTATATAACTCGTCAGGAGGACCACAACTTAGTTCATTGTGGCATACTGTATGGGCTAGAGCCAGAACTTCGAAAACGTTTCGAAAATTGCAATGCCTTTGATACCATGGGAGAATTGAAAATGATTTTCGATACCCATGCTGCCGTAGAGAGTTATAATGCTTCTGAAAAGTTCTTTAGCTACATGATGGAAGAGAACAACTCCGTTAGTGAGCACGTACTCAAAATGTTTGGGTACGCCGATAAGCTTGTGTCCTTGGGAATAACGATTCCCAATGACTTAGGCATACATCGTGTTCTCCAATCTCTGCCACCTAGCTACAAGAGCTTCGTGATGAACTATAATATGCAGGGCATGAAGAAGTCTCTTCCCGAGCTTCTGTCAATGCTTAAGACTGCAGAAGTGGAGATTAGGAAAGAACATCAACTGTTGATGATCAATAAGACCACCGGTTTCAAGAAGGACAAGAAAGGCAAGCAGAAGGGAAAGAAGGGCGGCAAATCTGTTGCTGCGCCTGAAAAGAAACCCTGAGCTGGCCCTAAGTCTGACACCGAGTGCTACTATTGCAAGGGGACTGGCCATTGGAAGCGCAACTGCCCCAAGTATTTGGCGGACAAGAAGGCCGGCAAGGCAAACAAAGGTATATGTGATATACATGTTATTAATGTGTACTTGACTAGTACTCTCAGTAGCACCTGGGTATTTGATACGGGATCGGTTGCCAATATATGTAACTCGGTTCAGGGGCTGCGGAACAAGCGACAACTAGCAAGGGATGAGGTCACGATGCGGGTCGGCAATGGATCAAGAGTTGATGTGATTGCCGTCAGAACGCTGCCTCTCCATATGCCGTCGGGATTAGTTATAAACCTGAATAATTGTTATTTGGTGCCTGCACTGAGCATGAACATTGTATCCGGATCGTGTTTGATGCAAAGTGGTTATTCGTTTAAGTCTGAAAACAATGGTTGTCCGATTTATATGAATAATATCTTTTATGGTCATGCACCTATGTTGAATGGTTTATTTCTGTTGGATCTCGATAGTAGTATTACGCATATTCATAATGTTGATGCTAAAAGGATTAAACTTGATAACGATATATCTTCATATATGTGGCACTGCCATCTAGGTCATATTGGCGTTAAACGCATGAAGAAACTCCATTCTGATGGACTTTTGGAATCACTTGATTTTGAATCATTTGATACATGTGAGCCATGCCTTATGGGCAAGATGACTAGAACGCAGTTCTCTGGTTCAATGGAACGGGCGACAGATTTATCATACATACTGATGTGTGTGGACCAATGATTGTGTCGGCGCGAGGTGGATATCGTTATTTTGTTACTTTCACAGATGATTTGAGTAGATACGGGTATATCTATTTGATGAAGCATAAGTCTGAAACCTTTGAAAAGTTCAAAGAATTTCAGAATGAAGTGGAAAATCATCGTAACAGAAAGATCAAATTTCTGCGGTCCGACCGTGGAGGAGAGTATCTTAGTTACGAGTTTAGCACACATATGAAAGACTGTGGAATAGTTTCACAACTCACGCCTGCCGGACACCACAACGTAATGGTGTGTCAAAACGTCGTAATCGTACTTTATTGGATATGGTTTGATCTATGATGTCTCTGACTGACTTGCCACTGTCATTTTGGGGTTATGCACTGGAAACCGCTACATTCACTTTAAATAGGGCACCATCTAAATCTGTTGAAAAGACACCGTATGAATTATGGTTTGGAAACAAACCTAAGCTGTCATTTCTTAAAGTTTGGGGATGCGATGTTTATGTGAAGAAACTTCAACCGGATAAACTCGAACCCAAAGCGGAAAAATGCATCTTCATAGGATACCCTAAGGAAACGATTGGGTATACCTTCTATCACAGATCCGAGGGCAATGTCTTTGTTGCCAAGAATGGATCCTTTCTTGAGAAGGAGTTTCTCGCAAAAGGTGTGAGTAGTCGGAAGGTAGAACTCGAAGAGGTTATTGAACCTTCTCTTCATGAAATGGCGAGTAGCGCAGCACCGGAAGTTGTTTCTGAGTTGACTTCACCTAATGAAGAGAGAGCTAATGATATTGATCATGAAACTCCGAAAGAGGACACTACCGAACCTCGCAGGTCAAGCAGGACACGTTCAGCTCCTGAACTGTACGGCAATCCTATTATGAATTTCATGATTGATGAAATAGATGACCCTGCAACGTATGAAGAAGTGATGATGAACCCTGATTCCAACAAATGGCTAGAAGCCATGAAATCCAAGATGGAATCCATGTTCGAAAACCAGGTTTGGACCTTGGTGGACTTACCTCACGATCGAAAGGCCGTTGAGAATAAATGGATTTTCAAAAGAAAAACTGATGTTGATGGTAATGTAACCATCTATAAGGCTCGACTTGTCGCAAAGGGGTTTCGACAAATTCAAGGAGTTGACTACGATGAGACATTCTCTCCCGTAGCGATGCTTAAGTCGGTTAGGATTATGTTAGCAATTGTTGCATATTTCGATTATGAAATATGGCAGATGGATGTCAAAACTGTGTTCCTCAATGGTAATATTGAAGAAGAGTTGTGTATGATACAACCTAAGGGTTTTGTCGATCCTAAGGATGCTGATAAGGTGTGCAAACTTCAGCGATCCATCTATGGACTAAAGCAAGCATCCCGGAGTTGGAATCTCCGCTTTGATGAGGTGATCAAAGAGTTTGGATTTGTCCAAACTTATGGAGAGGCTTGTATTTACAAGAAAGTGAGTGGGAGCAATGTGGAATTTCTGATATTATATGTGGATGACATATTATTGATTGGAAATGATATAGATCTTTTAAACAGTGTTAAAAGTTATCTAAACAGCAAATTTTCGATGAAGGACCTTGGTGAAGCTTCATATATATTAGGCATTAAAATCTATAGAGATAGATCAAGACGCCTAATTGGGCTATCGCAGAGTACATACCTTGATAAGATATTAAAGAAGTTTAATATGGACAGAAGTAAGAAGGGGTACTTACCTATGTTGCAAGGCAAGACATTGAGTAAGACTCAAAGTCCGGCTACGGCGGAAGAAAGAGAGATAATGGATAAGATCCCCTATGCCTCAGCCATAGGCTCTATAATGTATGCCATGCTATGTACAAGACCGGGTGTGGCACATGCTATTAGTTTGACTAGTAGGTACCAATCTGATCCAGGTTCGGAACACTGGATAGCGGTCAAGAATATCCTTAAGTACTTGAGAAGAACTAAGGATATGTTTCTTGCATACGGAGGTGAAGAAGAGCTAGTCGCTAAGTGTTATGTCGATGCTAGCTTTGACACTGATCCGGATGACTCTAAGTCTCAATCCGGATACGTATTTCTCTTGAACGGAGCAGCAGTTAGTTGGAGGAGCTCCAAACAACCTGTGGTGGCTGGATCAACGATGGAGGCGGAATATGTTGCTGCTTCAGAAGCGGCGCAGGAAGCGGTTTGGATGAAGGAGTTCATTACGGAACTGGGTGTGGTTCCTAGTGCGTTGGACCCAATGGTGATCTATTGTGACAACAATGGAGCCATAGCCAACGCCAAGGAACCAAGGTCTCACAAGAATTCCAAGCATATTTCACTCCATCCGCGAGCATGTCAAGGATGGAGATACAAAAATTTGTAAAGTGCACACGGACCTGAATGTAGCAGATCCGTTGACTAAAGTACTCCCTAGGGCAAAACATGATCAACACCAGAACTCCATGGGTGTTAGATTTATCACTATGTAAACTAGATTATTGACTCTAGTGCAAGTGGGAGACTGAAGGAAATATGCCCTGAGAGGCAATAATAAAGTTGTTATTATGTATTCCTTGTATATGATAGATGTTTATTTTGCATGCTATAATTGTATTGATAGGAAACATCAATACATGTGTGTTTAATAAACAAAAAGGGTTCCTAGTTATGCCTCTCTTATAGACTAGCTTGTTGATTAACAAGATGATCAAGGTTTCCTGATCATGGACATTGGATGTTGTTAATAACAAGGTCACAGCATTTGTGAAATGATGTGATGAACATTCATCCGAAGTATAGCATTACGATCAAGTCATTATGTTTATATTGTTATAACATTATACAAAGTAGTCTTAGTCCTTAGACCATGAGATCATGTTAATTGCTAACACCGGAAGAGTATCTTGATAACATCAAACGTCACACCGTAACAGGGTGACCATAAAGGTGGGTTCAGTGCTATGAAGGTGTTATGTTGAGGCACATGGATCAAGAGTGGAAATTGTCAATCCCGATGACGGATAGATATACTCTGGGCCCTCTCGGTGATATCACATTAAGATAGCTTGCAAGCAAGTGATGTGATCACTAGAATGTTATATCACAGGAACGAGAAAAGAGTGCATGTCGGTAACGAGATCAAACTAGGTATTTGGATACCGATGATCGAATCTCGGACATGTATTATATCATGAGACAAAGGGATTAAATTGCTGACGTTAAAGGTTCTCACGATCACAGAAGTCATCGTTGAATATGCAGGAGTCAGTATGGATCTCCAGGTCCCGCTTCTGATTATTGATCTGAGAGGAGTCTCAATCATGTCTGCGTTATTCGTGAACCGTAGGGTGACACACTTAAGGGTTGCCGGACACCATTTAGGAGCACATATGTTCCAGACAAAAGGTTTGCAAAGCGCATGAAGTGTTTCGATAGAAATAGGAATTGTTTCGATAGAAACCGGAATTGTTTCGGGTGAAATTGCAAAAAGTGGTTCTGCATGTGATATTGAAATGTTGCAAGGGGTTTTATGTGAATGTTTGTTAATTAAAGTAATTAACAAAATTCTGAATAAAATAAATAAAAGAGTTTTATTAATTGAGAGTTGCATTTAATTTGGTGGAAATTAAATACATGTGAGTGGGATTTTGGGTGGAGGCCATGTTTATGTGAGTGGAGGTTCACCACATGAATGAAGGAGGGGAGGAGTCCCCCCCTCATGCTCCGGCTATGGGAGGGGAGGGGTCTCCCTCCCTCCTATATAAAGCCCCCTCTCCCCTCTCACAAACCACACCTCCTCGTGAAGGATCTCTCTCCCCCTCTAGATATTCCCCCATGGTCTCGGATTAGCGAGATACATGTTCCCGGTGGCCTTGCGTCTGGAAGGAGTTGCTGCTTCCGCTGATTCGCTGGAGCGAGGAGGTGGAGGTTGTCCGGTGGCTTGAACGTGTGTGCGAGGATGGATGCGCTGCTGATTTGCGGCGCTCAGACTTCCACACGATCTTGAGATCGGCAAGCGTACGACTACATCAACCACGAGTTCCTACTCGTTAACAAAACTCGTTGTCTTCGAGGGTAAGTTCTCTATGGATGTATGTCCACCCGTTGCTCTGTATCTAGTAGATAGATCTTGGCGTATAGTTATCATCGTAGGAAATTTTTTATTTTCTATGCTGCGGACCCAACAATCCTTATGTGGTTTGTTTAGAGGAATAGACATGCAATGACTCTAGCCGTGGTTCATGAAAAGAACAGACATGCAATGACATCGGGTGTGGTCCATGAAAAGAACAGACATGCAATGACTTATGTGGTTTGTTTAGAAGAACACACATGCAATGACACTGGGTGTGGTTCATGAAAAGAACAGATAGGAAATGACACTGGTGGATCCTTATGTGGTTTGTTTAGAAGAACACGCATGCATTGACACTGGGTGTGGTTCATGAAAAGAACAGACACGCAATGACACTGATGGATTCGTACGTGGTTTGTTTAGAGGAACAGACATGCAATCACACTAGGTGGATCCATATGTGGTTTATGGAAGTAAAAGACATGCAATGACTCTAGCTGTGATTCATGAAAAGAACAGACATGCAATGACACTGGTGGATCCTTATGTGGTTTGTTTAGAAGAACACACAGGCAATGACACTGGTGGATCCTTATGAGATTTGTTTAGAAGAACACACATGCAATGACACTGGGTGTGATTCATGAGAAGAACACACACGCAATGACACTGGTGGATCCTTATGTGGTTTGTTTAGAGGAACACATATGCAATGACACCGGTGGATCCACGTCTGGTTCATGAGAAGAACACACATCCAATGACTCTGGTAGATCCTTATGTGGTTCATGAAAAGAACAGACATGAAGTGAAACTGGGTGTGGTTCATGAATAGAACATACATGCACTAACACCGAGTGTGGTTCATGAAAAGAACACACATGCAATCACACTAGTGGATCCTTATGTGGTTTATGGAAGGAACAAACACCATATGTGGTTTATGGAAGTAACACGCATGCAATGACACTGGGTGTGGTTCATGAAAAGGACACGCAATGACACTGGTGGATCCTTATGTGGTTTGTTTAGAGGAACAGACATGCAATGACACTAGCCGTGGTTCATGAAAAGAACAGACATGCAATGACACCGGGTGTGGTTAATGAAAAGAATAGACATGCAATGACTTATGTGGTTTTTTAGAAGAACACACATGCAATGACACTGGGTGTGGTTCATGAAAAGAATAGATAGGCAATGACACTGGTGGATCCTTACATGGTTTGTTTAGAAGAACACACATGCAATGACACTAGGTGTGGTTCATGAAAAGAACAGACACACAATGACACTAGTGCATCCTTATGTGGTTTGTTTAGAGGAACACACACGCAATCGCACTAGGTGGATCCATATGTGGTTTATGGAAGTAAAAGACATGCAATGACTCTAGCTGTGATTAATGAAAAGAACAGACATGCAATGACACTAGTGGATCCTTATGTGGTTCATGAAAAGAACAGACAGGCAATGACACTGGTGGATCGTTATGTGGTTTGTTTAGAAGAACACACATGCAATGACACTGGGTGTGGTTCATGAGAAGAACACACATCCAATGACACTGGCGGATCCTTATGTGGTTTGTTTAGAAGAACAGACATGCAATCACACTAGGTGGATCCATATGTGGTTTATAGAAGTAAAAGACATGCAATGACACTAGTAGATCCTTATGTGGTTCATGAAAAGAACATACATGCAATGACACTGGGTGTGGTTGATGAATAGAACAGACATGCACTGACACTGGGTGTGGTTCATGAAAAGAACAGACATGCAATGACACTGGTGGGACCATCCTTATTTGTGGTTCATGAAAAGAATAGACATACAATGACACTGGTGGATCCTTATGTGGTTTGTTTAGAGGAACGAACATGCAATGCCACTAGTGGATCCATGCGTGGTTTATGAGAAGAACACACATCCAATGAACTCTAGTGGATCTATCTTGGCATAATTTGATGTATTCCACGATGTATTTCATTGTACAAGACACTTTCCATTTTTATACTACTCAGTTTTGTCCTTGGTGTTATGTGGTACTACTTAGTTTTGCCCACCCCCTCTCTATCTTTCGTAGAAGCCCAAAACTGTGCTTACCCTGTCTGCTACTCCCTGATTGGTTGTCACGGTTGTCAGGCGGATCGTGCGCACCAACCGTTGATTCTGTGCGATCCAACGATGATCGTTGCACACCTCGTGCCCTTCGCAGTATAGCCAGAGACAGCACGAACGTCTCCCTCCGCGAGACTTCTACAGGAAGGAACACGATTTCGTCCATGGAAAAAGTCATCGAGCGGTCATGTCAAGTTTAATCAAGTCTGAAAAGCCTACTACTTCTACTAGAACTCATGCACAGGGTAACGGGGTCATCGAGTGCACGGTTGTCGACGGGACGCTGCAATTTATTGCCACTTCATTTTAATCAGACATATCCCATTTATATGCAGCGCTCTCAATCTCACTTCCAACTAGGCCCTACTGCTAGTAAATTTCATGAGTCAAGGGCCCCCCTCGAGTAGATCGAACGTTGCTAGAAATTAGTTCCGCGCCACTTGCATGCAGTGGAATCGAGGTCTGCCATGAGCGTGTTTTCAATGCAGCTCTAAAGTGGAGATCGTGGCTGTTTCAAAAAAAGGGAACCGAAAAAAAGGGTGGAGATCGTGGTAGCCCCCCGCCCACCACATGTGTCCACTCGAGGACTACGAACGGTCCGGTGTTTATAACCCCCCTCGACCTTCTTCTTCCATGAGCTCGTGTCATTTCTCCCCAGTCTGTCTAGTCCCAAGACCCCAATCTACACCTACCGCGCGCGCCGAATCTCCCTCGTTTGCACTACCTCCTTCCCTTGGTGCGCCATGAAGCGTACGCGTGGAGAAGATCCGGAGGTGAAGCCAGTTGAAGGCGAAGCAGCAGATGGCTCGGTCGTTGCCAATCGTGTACAGATTCTTTTGCTCTTGAAGTAGGGTAGTATATATATGATTCGATCGGTTGATTGATGCATCTGCCATCTAGTCACAAAACCCCAATCCGTCTAGTCACAGAACCCCAATCTGCTCATCTGCCATCTAGTTGAGTTTGCTAGTTGAGTGTTGATTTCGATACAAAGCAGGCCTATAACATTACATTTCTATTCCTTACTGAGCCCAATGATTCAGTTTTGCCCCAAAATAGTGCAAGGGCATCTGATGGTCTCGTTTTCTTAGGGATGGTTAGTGGCCCTGAGGCAGCAATGCACATAAACAATACAGGTTGTGATGTTGGTATTTTGGTTCTCCGACTCCATCGCTGAAAAAATGAGGCCCTAATTTTTTCTCTCATATGGAACCTAAATATATAATATTTGTATTGTTTCTAATCTATGAATGCGTTGTATGATGCATTTGTATATCCCTGAATATTGTTTGGTACGATTACATTTCAATTTCTTATTATGGCCAATGATTCAAAATTGCCCCAAAGAGAGGCAGACACATTGGTGTCAAATTTTTACAGGGATGAGTGAGCGAACCTAGGGCCATGTACACGATCAATATAAGCTGTGCAATTGTTACTTGGTTCGCTTATGCCATCTCTGTAGAAACTTATGAGGCTGCAATCTTTATTCTACATTCATAGAACTATGATATTTGAATTATCTATTCCATGCATTCATAGTGTATAAGAATTACATTTTAGTTTGTCACCGAGGCCGATGATTGAAATTTGCCCCAAAAGAGTTCAAGGGGAGACACGTATGACGGTGTCGTGTTTTAGGGATGGGTTGGTGAACCTGAGGCAGCAATGCACACAAACAATATAGGTTGTGTTGTTGGTACTTTGGTTCCCCAACTCCATCTCTGAAACAAATTATGAGGCCCTTGATTTATTCTCATATGGAACTACATATATGATCCTTGAATTGTTTCTGATCTTTTAATGATTGGTATGATGCATATGTATATGAATGGTTTTGATCATAAGTATTTTTAACATGCACCTGAAGATTAATTGTTTGGTTTTTTATTTATAATTACAATATTTAGGCTTGTTTTTGTACCTGACTATGTATATCCCTGAATAATGTTTTCTACGATTACATTTCAATTTCTTATTGTGGCCAATAATTCAAATTTGCCCCAAAAGAGAGGCAGACACATCGGTGTCAGATGTTTTCAGGGACGAGTTAGTGAACCTGGGGCGATGTACAAGAACAATATAGGCTGTGCAATTGTTACTTGGTTCACTTACGCCATTCCTGTAGAAACTTATGAGGCCTTAATCTTTATTCTACATTCATAGAACTATGATATTCGAATTACCTATTCAATGCATTCAGTGTATAAGAATAACATTTTAGTTTGTCACCAAGGCCGATGATTGAAATTTGCCCCAAAAGAGTTCAAGGGGAGACACGTATGACGGTGTCGTGTTTTAGGGATGGGTTGGTGAACCTGAGGCAGCAATGCACACAAACAATATAGGTTGTGTTGTTGGTACTTTGGCCCAATTTCATATTCTCATATGGAACTACATATATGATGATTGAATTGTTTCTAATCTTTTAGTGATTGGTATGATGCATATGTATATGAATGGTTTTGATCATAAGTATTTTTAACATGTACCTGAAGATTAATTTTTTGGTTTTTATTTATAATTACAATATTTAGGCTTGTTTTTATACCTGACTATGTATATCCCTGAATAATGTTTTGTACGATTACATTTTAATTTCTTATTGTGGCCAATGATTCAAATTTGCCCCAAAAGAGAGGCAGACACATTGGTGTCAGATTTTTTCAGGGATGAGTTAGTGACCCTGGGGCGATGTACAACAACATTACAGGTTGTGCAATTGTTACTTGGTTCACTCACTCCATCCCTGAAGAAACTTATGAGGCCCTAGATTTATCCTACATTCACTCTGATACAATTATTTGTCATTGTGTTGAGATGAAATGATATATGAACCGAAAACTATTGTTGAGATGCTTTATCTTTGATATCCACGGATATATTGTCTTACATATACATGTTGTCAATTCGTGAGTTGTAATACAATTCAATCATATGTACGAGTTCTAAGTTATGTTCTTAAAAATCAATAGGAGGATGATGATGAAGTGGACGACAACAAGGAATCCAAGGACAACAAGAGCCGCTACGTGCTGAGGCGGTTACGGTGTGGGCTAATCCGTTTCCACCGTAGAGGGAGACTGTTTTGCCCATTCTGTGGTAGAGCAATCAATGTGGACCTCAACAACATGATCCAGCACACGGAGGGCGTTGGCAGAGGCGAAGGCAGAAGGCATAGGCCGATTACCTTGGAGCGGCACGCAGCCTACGGCAAATTCCTCCGGGAGTATGTCAGGACTGGCCTGTAGCCCATCGACTAGGCTGTCGCTGCCTCCTGCTGATAAACCCCTGCCCTGCTAGGCGTCTCCGTGTCCCGGCCTCCTGCTGCAGCCCCTGCTTTTATTTTATTCTAGTTAATTATTACCTGCGTGTGGCATGTAAGACAATATATCCGTGGTGTCTCTGGTGAACCTTACATATTAATCTACTCCTTTATATGAAGCGCCTTAAAGTTTCTAGTGTTCAATTATATTTGCTGATCATACTCATGCACACTACAAAATATTTCTAGTGCTCGATTATATTATAATTGTCAAGAAATACATCAACAAGTTAAATTGATTGAAACTTTGTATTGAAGTAACTAAATATATCACACACATAATAAACTAGAAACTAAAATCTAGTTCAAACACATAATGTATCACCACCACTTGTTGTCTTCTTTGACTTGCTTCCCCTTTAGCCGCTTGATGTCGCCACCGTCCCAAGATCCCTGCTCGTCCTGAAACCGCTTTTTGTCCTCCTCGCGCTTCTTCTCCTGGGCTAGCTTGCAACCAGGGCATAGCTCTCTCGCGAAAAACCCCCGCCTTAACCATCCCATCTTTCATGGTAATGAGCTTACTGTACAACTCGTACGCCATGTAGGCGTCTCTGGCTGCATACTCGAGGCGCACCTGGCTCATCGGCTTCCACTCCCAGTAGTCGTGATCGAGTCGCTTCAATTTCTTCAGTTTTTCATAGGATTTATCGATGATTTCCGCTGCTAGATCACCCATGCCATCCTTCGCTAGGTATGATTTGATCTTGTACAGATTTTGGATGTCGATGTGGTGCCCCTCTGGGATTTTTATCAACGCACGAGAAAGCATAATTGTGTCATTTGTGATATCCACGCTAGTGAAAGTTATCCCTTTTCTACACAAGAACTCGACCAGAGACGGACAACGCATCTCGGTTGGTTTACTCCTGCACTTAGATGGTTCTAGGGATGTAAGGGAACAAGGGATGCAGAAGTGGTGATCTCAAATTTAAATTTCACATACCTGCAGAAGTGGTAAACGAGGACCTCCTCATGTATGGCGATTTGCATGACAGCGATCTCTTGTGGAGGATTTTTTCGCTTATTTGCACGGGTGTACTCCAAGTCTAGCCCCACAAACTTGTGCTTCTCTTTCTCAAGCAATTGCTCAAACCTGGCGAGAGTTGTCTCCAAAATCGCTTCATCATTTGTGTACACCACTGTCAAAGTCGTGGTGCCATGGGCAGGGACCAAGTGGGTCTCTGTTGTGCGTTTCCCATCGTCCATGCCTGCAAGGAAATGGGTGAAAGGAACTGCCTGAAAGAAACTGCCTTCGAGAGGAAGAAGATGAACCGACGGTTTCAGAACAGAGGAAGAAGAAGCGCCCAGGAAAAACTGCAGAGGAATGACTGAGGAAGAGGAATGACTGCAGAAGAAATGTGGTAACTGCAACTTTCGGTTCAAGAACTCACCCTGGTTACGTGGAGATTGTGGCAGTGCCGCCGGTTCAACAAGTGGGGCCAGTTCCTGCGAGAATATGAAATTATCTGTGCATTTTTCTATGCGAGAAATTGAGAGAAGTCATTTATATTTTGTCTTTCATAATTAAACACAATGAAGTTGGTACAGCCCAAGAGATTTGAACAAACGAGATTTGCTAGTTTAACATACAACAACACCTACAGGCCCAACATGGCAGAACTTGGAGAGCCCCAGAACTTGAGCTACCACAGAGACCTCGGCAGAGGTGGCTGAATTGGTGCGGGTGCAACCACGGCGACGGCGAGCTCAGATTCTAGAGGAGGAAAACAGAACCTAGCATGGTCGACAAGGTGATAGATCTCACCAGGAACCAATTCTCGTCCCCGACCGTGCCATGGGTGCGTCCACGGTGAGGGCGAGCTCCGACTCGGGATGGGGAGGAGAGTGGGGCCGAGCAGCTTCGTCACTTCCCAGCTCTGCGCCATGGCCACGACCACAGATTGCCGCTCCGGGGAAGAAGACGAGTAATGGAGGCGCCAACGCTGCAAGCCTACAGGGAGGAGAGCTGGGCCAAGCAGGTCCGTCCATGTCCTAGCTCCGCGCCATGGGTGCGACGCCCCACAGATTGCCGCTCCAGGGAAGAAGAAGACGCGTAATGGATGCAGGCGCCAACGCTGCAAGCCTAATTGACACCTAAGCGACGGGAGCGACATAATGGCGAGAACTGACAGGAGGGGCCCAACTTGACGATCGTTAGCCTGATTTTTTGTATTGAAACATAAAGTTGAATTCGTGCCGAAAAAGACCCTCTGAGTATTTGGCACGCCAACTATAGTCATCACAGATGATATCAGGGAACTCGGATACCGCGCTGCCTAGACACCCTAACTTCCGGGCCGCAAAATGATATTCTCCTCATGATGGCCGCCCGGTTGGCGGAACCGCGAGGTACAAGAGGAACGGGCACCCCTCCGTCGCTCAGCGTCCAGTCGGACGGCAGCCGGTAGCCCGGTGGGCATGCATAGCTGGAGGCGCACAATGCCTCCGTCTCCTCGAGGGTGATATAGGCCTAGTGTGGGTTGTCCATAGTGAGAAAGAGAGGTGTCGATCTATGGATTGGAATGGCGGCCGCCCTGGTTATAGCCGGAAAGGGTGGGAAACTTGGGCGAGAAGGGTTGGAAAGGGCGAGAAGGATGCACCTACCTCACTGCCAAGGCTGGCCCGCGTTATTTTTAGCTCCATCCGGCGCCCCTGCTTGCCCCCCCCCCCCCCCCCCCCCCCCCGTGGATTGGGTTCAGCCTAGAGGCGCTGGATAACTAAACGAGCCGCGCCGGCGTCGGCGCCAAAAAACATTTGGAGGACCGACTGGGCGCAATTTTGGATGCCGGCACCCCCATAGCCGTTTAGAGGGCTTTAGGGCCCCGAGTGGAGATGCTCTCAGCTGGCGCATTCACTCTAGGTACGGCAACACGTACAGTATGGGGTGTGGTCAAATCATCACATGCACTAGAACATAAAAGCGCGCTTTGCCGCGCCCGTCCATGTCAAGATCCATCTCAAGGTAAGAGAGATATAAATATTTCAGAATATTTTAATAATGGTTCAAAAGCTTGAACCATTTCTAATGTGTACGCTCATTGTGAAAGTTAACGGACATCTCCACCAGTTGTTTCCATCATATTTTCATCAAACATAAGCTTTCATGATATGGGTTTTTCCTTTGTAGAGATCCTCATAGTACCCGAGTTACAAAAAAAATGTTTTTCATCCTAACTAACAAACCATGGGCTAATATAAAGCCAGAAGGAAGATGTAATTTGTAGTAATAATCATCATGAATAAGGAGAATACACTGCTTCTTCCTCTCGACCCCAAACCCCAGCCATAAACTCCCTGATGTACCAATGGATTGACAACTATAGAGTACACTTTCAACTTTCGTAAAACCAACAATTCCATTTGCAAAAAATATACCTTTTCTAGTCACCATCCATTTTCAGATATAAAACATTGGGCTCTGCTACCATGGCAGACATGATGACGTGGCAATCAACAACCTTGAGGATGTCATCACAAATATGTAGTTTAGTTTCAATCATTGTATGATACTCGTACTAACGATTACATAAGGCATCGTTCCGACAACTCTTCTTCTTCTCAATGGATAAGTTGTTCTTATATTCAAAAGCAGCTTACGCTTAAGTTATCATGATAAGTTGATGAGACCAATAGATACGATCAAATAAGTTGGTCTACTATATGTTAAGCAAAGAGGGAAATAAATCTGAATTCGGCAGTTTTTTATAATCTAGGAATTGCGTGAGGCTTCACATCAGCAGGTTATTCATCCAGGCATGTTATGTAGCTGAAAGAGCAGATCAATTTATACTAAGGTTAATTTGAAAGACACATAAACAAAGTTTTTAACCTGAAAATTGCAACCTTTGTAGATTGCAAACTAGTCAAATAAAAATTTCAGCTGTAACTTAAGATCGGCTCACAGATGGAATGCCAAGTGTCGCGCTAGTCATATTTTGTGTTTCAATGTAAAAGAATTAGCACAAAATCAACATAGTAATTAAACCGGTGTGTTACGAATGGAGAATGAACAATTAACCTGAAAATGGCTACACTTAACAACTGCAAAGGTGGTACATCTAATTGGATTGACAAGTGTCAGGCGGCTATCTGAACAGAACCTCATTTATTATGCAAGACTCGATCCTTAGTGAGTAAGAAAATGAAGTCTCAACTAAAGTACAGCTAACACAACCTAAGAATAAAAAATTCAAGTGAAAATCCGAAATTTTAATGAACAAATATGAAAGGGATATCCTAATATAGTTAAATGACCACAAGCATAATCCAAGATAAACTAATTTAATGATACTCCACAAATTAATTTGAGCCTTTTACTGACCAACTGAAATTATAACAAGTGATGAACCAAGGATAGTCCAGCCCACAACAACAATAATGAATTTCCCCGACCACCATGCACGAGAGAATTATGTCCAATAAGAAAGAATAACATGCTTGAAAAATATTGTCAGGTACAAAGTGTATTGTAGCTACAAAAGAATACAAAAGCATGTCAAAACGAACAATAAAATAGACAAAAGATGGTTGAGGAAACCTGACATAATAATGCAACGACATAGCAAACAGTCTAATTTTCTAAGTAGAGACCAGACAACACCGCCATATGTGCATCTGCGTGTATGCGCCAACAAAACAATCCTTCACATCTCAAGATTTCAAAGGTAATGCTTAATTTAAATTAATCAAAAGAAAATGGTGTGGCCTGTAGAAAATCATTCCAAGGAAAGTAACCACTATTTGACGATTCCAAAAGTACACCCAGTGAAAGATAACAAAACAATAGACAGTAGTTTTATGGGAATATATCAACTCAATGGTGTAACAATCTTGTGTACACTTGCCTCTCCTTAAGCCATTCAAATTAAATAGTTTTGCTTGAGAGATTAAATGCAAATTTCAAAAATTAGTAACGCTCATCAGCCGTGAGCCAACAACACCATCTATCTTTGCCACTTTCTCCATTAATTCGTTTTTTATTTCATTGATAATAGAGGGAGAATAACCAGAGTACAGTTACAGGTTATAGGTTTCAGACCACACGAACATACGCCGACAGCTAGCATAAAGACAGAACAGAGCACTCTGTTTACAAACGCTCAACTTTACTGGGTGACAACTGACAACAGGAGGCCTAAAAAAGTTGGAGCAGATGAGCCAGGGCGCACGTGGGGAGAAAATGTTTACATGGCCGAGTTCGCCCGCCTTAGAAAGAAAGAAAAGGGAAGTCCAGCTGGTAGAAGGAGATCATCATGCCATCAGAGAAGTTTAGATCAAATAACCCATGGTTCCTTGCCGAGTTGGGAGTCCTAGACAAATCACAGCCTCACCGTGGATCTCTTCCTGCCGGCGACTACCGATTCGAGACAGATCGCAGATCGCTAGGGTATCATACAGGAGTAAAAATGGAAACATCAACAAGCGTACCTGCCCGGAAGCCATTGATTGTCGCAGATGGATGTCAGGCACAACCTTGTGAGCAGTTCCAGCACAGAAATCCCAGCTAAGAGCACGGCAGCCCCTGGATCAAATATGGCGCATCGTATCGTATATGAGGAACCGGAAGCTGTACTTACCTGAAGAAGACGGTCGACATCATCCCATCGTTATGGCGCCGCGACAGTTTCAGTTATGAGAGGGACAGAGACGGAAGGGGAGACGAAGAAGGGTGCTCGTGACGTCGTGGTGCTTGCCGTGTGGGCCGTGCGGTTCACATCTCGGCCCGATTGACCACAGGCCCCCCAGGTCGGTCTGAAGAGAAGCGGCCCGGAGACGTTGGGCTGGGAAAATTGGCGCGGTGAAACCGATCGCAGTGACGCTCGCTTGAAGACCGAGCAATCCAGATGGTTCAGCTACCAGATCTGACGGCTCTGTGCGCCAAATCGCTGTGTGAGGCCATAAATAGCTCAGTTTTACTGTTTCGTAGCGACCGACGCGGGTGAATTGGCTGACCGCGTGCTCCGAACAAGAAGCATGGCTATAATCAATCGAACGGTCAGGAACTAAAGCTACTCCCTCCGTTTCTAAAATATTTTAGCTTTGTGAAAGGAGAGTGCTACGCGTCCCCCGGGGATAATTCCGATCCCCCGGGTCCCCTGCACGACACGTGTCCCTAAAACAGCTGTCAATCCCGTTTTTGCTACAATCGACCTGATTTTACTACAAAGTGCCCCGCTTTTGCTACATGTAGCAAAAAACGGTTCGGTCAAGAAAATAGAAAAGCGAATTCGACCTCGCCGGAGATCTCGCCGGAGACCGTGTAGCAAAAATGTTCTGCTAATGTAGCATATCCGACCTCGCCGGAGACTCGCCGAAGGTTTTCGTCGGTAGACCTCACCGGAGACCGTGTAGCAAAAACTTTACGCTATTGTAGTAAAACCGCAAAACGGTGGTAGCAAAAAGAATATGCTAATGTAGCAAAAAGAACGACCTCGCCGGAGATCTTTCGCCAAATACCTCGTAGCAAAATTATAGAGCGGTTGTAGCAAAAAAATTGTGCGAAAATAGCAAAACAAAAATGAATATGTAGCATAAAAATTATGTTAATCTCGTCGGATACCTCGCCGGAGCTCTCATAGCAAAATCTATATACTACTGTAGCAAAACAACTGAACATGTGTAGCAAAAAATTTGTAACAAAATATGCCAGTGCACGCGCTTTAAACTGTGGTAGCAACATGAGACGCCGTATATAGCAAAGTCATCCGCCATGGATCCAGGGCGGAGTTCGGAGGGGACGTAGCGGCCGCAGGAGGAGAAGGAGGAAGTACGGGTGCGCTCGCCTGAGGTCATCTGAGCTAGTGCGGCGGAGCTCAGAGCTCAGAGCTCCTACATGTAGCAACCCGCGGCCAGGACTGACTGGCGGCGGCGCGCACGTGCTCGCCGGAGAGGTGCTGCAGATCACGGCTAGGATGGCGGCGGTGGTGGATCGCGGCCAGGTAGGCGGCGGCGGCTCGCGGCCGGCACAGCGGCGACGGTGGATCGCGGCCGGCGGCGGCGTGTGGCCAGGTAGGCGGCAGCGGCTCGTGGCCATGCGATGCAGAAGAAGGAAAAACGAATCGATGTTCCGTTCAGGCCCACCACGATGCGCAAGGACGCGTAGAGCAGCTACTCGGGGGATCGATTCGTTCGATCCCCCAGGGGAACAGTATCATTTCCCTTTGTGAAATGAGTATATCTGACTCCTTGTAGTGCATATGTTCACGCCAAATCTACATAAACCTACACACTAAAAGGGTCTAGATACACTTTATTCACAAAGCTAAAACATCTTATATTTTGAAACGGAGGGAGTACGTTACAACTAGCTACAACTTAGCAAATCCGTTATTTCTTCAGTTTCGAATATGCCCCTTTGTGGTGTTTATCTTCCGACTAGCTTTGTTGCGAAGTTCCTGCCGCGATCAAGGAGTAGTCTTCTTAGAGCATCTCTAGCAGATACCGCATATCGGCCGGCCCGCAAATTTTTGCACCGATATGTGGTACCTAGGCCCAAAAGTGCCCTTTCCAGATACCGCAAAAAGGGCCATACCATAATTTTTTTCTCATTTCCCACAAAACGGCTCGCCCGTCCCGCATATATTCGGTGCAGGGGGCGCTGGATGCGGGAAACCCCATCCATTTTTCCCACAAATCTATATTCCGTGCGGGGGTCGCTCGCCCCTGTCTCCAATTCCGGCCCACTGCGCCAATGAAAAACACGTCACCGTCGCCAACCTCCGTGTCCACCCCCCTCTTGCCATGGCTGGCCAATCAAGCCGCGATTTGGGTGGATGCGGCGACGCTTCTCTGGGCCGCGATGGGAGCTCCGGCCTCCGAGCTCTCCCGCCGCTGCCGTTAGAGGAGGAGGAGCACGAGCGCGTCCTCGTGCAGGGACACGGCGTCGGCACCCGTGGGCGCACCCGCATCCTCGTTGCCTCTCGACGATATTGCGGATGATGCTGCAGACGAGGCATAAGAGATGCTGCTAGCGGAAATGTGCGCCCTCCCGCCGGTCGTCCGCGTGCCTACTTTCAATGACGAGCAGGAGGAGGTCTTGGTCACCGAAGCCAAGTTCCACCCGTTATGCAGTGCGGTCATGCAGATCGTGCAGCACCAGAAGCGCCACCGCAAGATGCGCAGGACAGAGAAGCGCGAGTTTCTCCGTGTTTGTCGCCTCTCCTTCCGCGAGCACATGGGGCGGATCGAGCCCTAGAAGCCCACTTACCCAACGAGTACTTCATGACCGACGACTTTGGCAACGCCAAACCGACGAGGAGTAAGCGCGCGCCACCGCCGTTGATGATCCGGTGAGGTACCACCAGTAAAGCTCCATAGATGCTAGGTGAAGTCTGGATGTAGGGCGCGGCATCAAATTTTGCTAAACCTTATATGTAGATCTATATGATCAAAAACCCCTCTATGTAATCTGGCGCCAACGTGTGATGATTTTTAAATATGCAGTTCGGATTAGTGCATCTGTTCCACCCCATGATTTTCCATACCGTAAACAAGGTTTCCGGTTTACCACATCCACCTTTTACAGTACCGCGATATGCAGTATCCGCTAGATATGCTCTTATACTCCTTCCGTAAAAAAATAAGTGATTTGGTTTTGTCTAAATTCTTATTTTTTTGGAAAATATATATTAATATCAGGAGATACCAGTTACACTCAGCCTCTGCAACAACGCATGTCCTAGTAGCCTTACGAATGCACACAGCCTAGAAAAAAGAAGAATTACAAAAAAGTCCCGCTACAGAGAACGACTCCTAGAAGCAACGACACTAACTCTACCAAAACAACACCAGTAGTCCAACCACTCCAATAGCGATACCTTAAAGAAGGAAACAATACACAAGCGATCATAGGTTTTTATCTTGGAGAAAGTCCTCACTCGCAAAACCATATCTTTAACAAGGTCATTGCCAAGCGCAACCAATTAAGACTAGACCTTGGATTTTCACCCTGCAAGGTAAGACTAGGAAATCCTCCTGTGTTGTCGCCCCACAAATTGTCGCTGCTGCGAGTCACAGATCACGCGGACAGTTCCTCGTTGCCACAAAGACTCAAATCACCGTTGCTTCTCTGATGTTCCAGCTTTCTTGACATTCTCCGCATCTGACTTCACCATGGATCATCGAAGACATGAGACATGATTATAACAGATACGGAGACCCGCAATTCTCTTACAAAAACCAAACGGCCAGACAAAAACATGGGTACGTCCGACGAAATTAAATCCGATCCAGCAATCTCCAGGCATATTCTTCCATGGGAGTTCATCGGCGGAGCCTTCCGAAACTCGACAGTCCATCCAGATCAACGAGGACAGACATCAAGCAGATCTTCCTCCTGGCACGGGAGAAACTCTGATGACCCACAAGTATAGGGGGTGTATCACAGTATTTTCGATAAAGTAAGAGTGTCGAACCCAACGAGGAGCAGAAGGTGCTGGCGAGTGGCTAGGAGTAGGAATTCTCTGTAAATACTTAGCAAATGGATTTTTTGGGGTTTTTGATAATACAGGTAAATAAAGTACAAGTAAATAAAAGACAATAAGAATAAATGCAGCAAGTGGCCCAATCCTTTATTTAGCAAAGGACAAGCCGGTTGTATTACTTAAGATGACCAAACGTTCTCGAGGACACACGGGAATATCATCAAGTGCTTTCGCTTCATATAGTTGATTAATCTTTTTTAGTTTGCTAAGTGTTGTGTGGGTGAACCTGTGCTAATGTACCGACCTTCCTAGGACTAATATATACTTGTGATCATGGAAAAAAATAGCGCGCTATTTCTTCGCTATAGCGGCGCTATAACATATTTGGGAGGTGAACGCTACGCTATACAAAATATGCTCGCTATGACGCTATTCACGCTTTAGCGGTGCTAAATACGCTATCACGTCACAACGCAATAGCGGCGCTAAAAAATTTCTATGAATATAACACCACCCGATAAGCCCATTCAGCCGACGAATCCACCATGCCCAACACTATGCATCTAAATCTAGCTTAACTCAACCCTATTCCCCAGTTCTCCCTCCCCACATGGCGGTGGCGGTGGCGGTTGCTGACAGACTGCAACGCCTGTCTCCTCCAGGTCCAGCCGGTCGGCCGCCTCCGCTCGACACGTCCACCAGACACACTGAAGCACTAGGAGGATGCGCATCTCAAGTTCTCGACCACTGAGCTGACCTGGCACAAGTCTTCTCTTCCAACTTATCCTGTAACGGATGTCAAGCAAACTTTGTCGTTTGGCCACTATTAGTTAATTGGTTATGCATGTATTACCCCAAAAAATAGCTTATGAAATCCCTAGTAATACATGCTATACCTTAATTTTTTAATTATTTTAACACACGCTATTTTAAAAAATAGCACGCTATTAGCACGCTATAACTTTCATAGCATCTGAAGAAGGGCCACGCTAAAAGATATAGCGCGCTATTTTTTTCCTTGCTTGTGATTATACCCCTTGCAAGTATCCGCAAGTACAAGAAAGTAATTAAGGTAGAAACCTAACCATGGCTTTAAACTCTAAGACCCTGACATCCCTTGTGCAAAGGTTTCCTAACGGGGGTTCAGGTTTCTGTCACTCCGGCAACCCCTACGATTAGTAGCCAAATACACAATGCATTCCCCTAGGCCCATATAGGTGAAGTGTCATGTAGTCGACGTTCACATGATACCACTAGAAGAATTACACAACAACTTAAATAACAATCTATTGAATCTCTCTCAACACAACTCCACTACTAACAACAAGACTTCTCCCATGTCCTCAAGAACAAAACGAACTACTCACAAGACATCATATGGATCATGATCAGAGATGGAATAATGATGTATAACAATCTGAACATAAACAATAATTCAATGGTTCACTCAATAGCATCAACTATAAAGAGTAATCAACACCGGGAAAGTTTCCCCTATGAACTAATGCAAGATTCAACTCAATTGTTACAACAATATGGAGATGGTGATGAGGGTGATGATGGTGATGATGGTGGTGGTGATGATGATGATGATCCCGATGAAGTCTAGCTTGATGGTGGTGTTGATGGCGACGATCTCCCCTCTCCGGGAACGAATTCCCCCGGCATAAATCTGTCTGCCGGAGAGATCTTTCTCTCTCGGCGTTTTCTGCCCCGCAGAGGCCGCGGAATCTTTCTATGGTCGCTCCCCGAGTCTTAGGGTTTCGGAAGGATGATATACGCCAGAGGAGAGAGGCTGGAGTGGGCCAGGGTGGCCACACCACCTCTAGGCATGGCCTAGGGCTGCCCGCGCCATGGGGTGTTGTGGGCCCCCTATGGCCCATCTCCACTCCGTCTTCTGGCTTCCTTAGTCTTTTGGAAAAATAGGATTTTCCGTATATTTTCCCGGATTTTCTGATCTTCACGAATTTTGCCTCCAAATAGCACCTTTTCCATCAGAATCTTGACTGCAGCGGTCCATGCTCCAAAAGTCATCAACCATGCAAAAATAGATGAAATAACATAAGTATCACCTCTCAATATGAAATATATCAATGAATAATAGTGAATTAAGACATATAATAGTGATGCAAAATGGACGTATCAACTCCCCCCAAGCTTAGCCTTCGCTTGTCCCCAAGCAAAACTGAGCTCAATAAACATGGCCTCAGGTTTATGGAGTGAAGAGTCGATAAAAGAATACAGACAAGAAGCATCTCATCCATCAAATACATAGATCATAGTAGAAGACAACTCACTATTATATAACCCAACTTGTAATAAGTAAAGGAAACACAATAAAGATACATAAAGTGAATCATAATTGGTAATGGCAAACTTAGCTCTTGGTCGAAGAATAGTTGATAATTTGCTGGAGTTCACAAATAGCTGGTTTTTCAATGATAGCTTTCAAAGTAGTAAACATCAAGATAAGAGCAATGTGCAAAGCAAGGAACATAAGAAACATGATTGAATAAATCAACATATGAATGAATGAAACACAACAACTCAAAATACTTGCTGAGATAGAAGGGAATAGGTTTACTGACTCAACTATAAAGTAAAAAAAAGGCCCTTCAAAGAGGGAAGCAAGGATTACAAGTCTCATAAAGAGCTCCCAAAAATTATGATACTTACTAGCTTTCAGCTCTCATTGCCCCTATCATAGGCATCTTTTGGTGGTTAAGGTTAAAGTGACACAACTAAGAGGATATGCTTGACAAGTTATAAATTGAAGTCTCATGCCCCTTACTTATGAGTACCGAACCTCATGCTACTCAACTTCGGTCACGAGCATGCTATTTTCATTGTAAATACATGTGTGTCATTAAGAACCGCCAACGGGGTACGCCTTGCACATGACACATGAGTTATCCCATAATAAAAATGACAAGGCAAGCAGGCAAGGAGCATCTCAGCGATCTTTTTATTTGCTATTTGCATAGGTTTTTATTGAGGATGCTTCATAGAATGCTCACTATAGTTATGTTGCAAGTTTCCACCATGATTAGGCATGTCTTAGGCTAGCGGCCCAGGCGTTTCTCTAACACACATATAAACTCCATGATCTTACAAGTTCCACTTTTATTTCACACCGCCGGGATCCATAAGCAAAAGAACATGATATCAACTAGGTACAAAGTACCAAATGAAGTGTTCAAAGTGGTCCCCATGATACATGGTTCGGCTAACTTCAACTCATAAAGCGCAAGCATATACGCAACAAAGAAGGACCTAATGGTTCAAGTTTATTAAGTGCAAGAAAGTAAAGTGTGCCATCAAGTTCGTGAGAGCCTTAATCACTAATTTTCACATAACAAGTTTAATTTGGGAGGTAGATAAAACAAGAATTTACTTGGAATAGCAATAATGCTACTAGGTAGGTATGGTGGACACAAAGGGCAAAGGCTTGGGTTTAAAGGAGGTGGATGCATGAGAAGAATTCCCTCTCAATACAGGTTTTTGGCTAGCAAGGTTGGGTAGCAAGTATAAGAGTTGAAGGAAACAAACAAACATACAAGTGATAAAGTCAAACATGCAATCTTCCTTGGAAGCAAAAAAGATCTTAACTAAAGAATACTAGACTTATGAGCAAATCAAGAAAGAAATATGATGAAATTATTTTTCTTTAGAGGTACTTTTATCTTTTCTTTCAACCCTTGAAATAGTGTTGCTACTAACCGAGCCAGGTTTGCCAAAACCAACTAAATTAACTCAATGACCCCAAAGTGATACCAATACTAACACCAAGATCAATCATATAACCATGAATTGAAAACTAAAATAAGCTATGCAAAAGGGTGAATGATAGAACTTCTCATTAATATTTCATAACGGCAACTCACACCAAGGGATACATATCTAACGAGAGAGGGGACACTTCCATAATGCAAACCATCCTACATAATAACTCCTCTATTCATGATAAGACTCTACTAATAAGATGAAAAGATAGAAGATAGTGATATGATACCGCGGCACTCCCCCAAGCTTGGAACAAACCAAGGGGATGTCAAACCTGATGACGAATTACTCCTTAGGTGGTGGTGGTATCCTCTCATCCTCGTCCGTCTTCCAGGGTAAAGGCTTCCCATCAACAAAGGACATCGTGGTTTCCAACATCCTGAAACTTGTAGCATCACTTATGCGTTTAAATCTAGCCTCATACTCACAGTTTTGATTTTGAACGTCATAGAATTGTGCTTGTAGTTCGTTGGTTGTTTGGCGGAGTGAGAGGACTTCGTTGAGTTCAGTAGTCTCCTTTTGGTGTTCGGTGATGAGTTCGGAACAAATCTTATGGATGATATCCACTTCGCGCTCCGCCATCTTCCTGTACCTAAAGACTTCTTGCTCTAGTGCTTCCATCCTGTCCTCCAGACTTCCTTCACCTTTAGGGCCTTGAACCTCTTTAATCCGGACCTCCCCACCTTTGAGCAACAACTCCTTGGGATGAATCTTCAATTCTCTCATGTATGGGTTGATGATATCTTCTAAGGAATCTCCCTTGGATGATCCAGAGGAAGACATTGTGGCTCCAAATTTGGGATTCTACCTGGCAGAAACAGATCGAAACAAAAACACGACGAAAACATGATATATGAACCTCGGGGGATCCGGGGGATTATATATTACGAAGTTTCATATCAAAAGGAAGGTACTAGGTGAAAACGGGTCGGAGGCGGAGTCTGGGGTGGACTCACCACCTGGTGGCGCGGCTAGGGGTGGGCCTGCGCTACAGGGTGGTGTGAGCCACCCTGGCTCCGTTTCCATCCCTTTTTCGCTTCGTAGCTTTCCATATTGACTAAAAAACTGCAAAAATATAGTTGGATAGTATTTTCACGGAACTTTTCTTACCAGAATTGTTTGAAAACAGACTCTATTGGTCTCTGAATTTTGGTATCTAGTAGATTCTTCCGGAGTCTCCACTTGAATAATCATCAGTATCTTCATCTCTGTACACTTATTACTTGAGTCATAAAACCTTTCTCTTCCTTATTACACCATTATCTCCACTACCTGGAAATTTCTTTCACACAAAACTTCACACAGTACTCATTAGCAACATTAGTATATATGAAGTGATAAAACCTTTTGAGTCCAACTCCAACTGAAAACCATCAAAACATAAGCTACTGTAGCAACGCCTTCCGAAAACCCAAAAAGAATTCAAAAAGGAAATCGAATAAAGAAGCAAATGCAAGAGTGGCAAAATCTGTCAAAACAGACCAGCAGGTGAAGATCAATTTTTTCGAAAATATTCTTTTGCTCAAATCAAAAAGTGCAAAACTACTAAAGTTAAATAACAACCTGGGGCAGAAGCACAAAAAATTACAGCTCAATCAGACATACAGAGATCTCTCACGAATTTTTACGGTGAAGCACAAAAATCTGTTTCGGGACAGCAACTTCCCCAAATCTTACTTTTCTCTCATTAGAGGTTGATCTTGACACAAAAACCAAACAAAACGGATAAGGAGCGGTTATTACCGAAGTAATAACTTCCAAGACTCAAATAAACAAAAACAAACTAAAAGCAAAAACAAATTGGGTTGTCTCCCATAAAGCTCTTTCTTTATAGCCATTAAGATGGGCATGATAATTTTGAAGAAGCTCTCATAGGGATATGAGTTGAAGTGAAAGAGAGCATTAAGAAGGAAAAACACACACACATTTAAGTCTAACCCACTTCCTATGCAAGGGAATTTTGTAAACAAACAAGTTATTGAAACCAGAGGCAACTTGCATAAGAAGGCAAAAGAAGTGCAACATAAAAACTTTCAGCGTAAAGCGAGGAAACTTGATATTATTGAGATGCATAAGAACACTTTTCCCTCTCTCATAGTAACTTTCAGTATAATGCATAAACTTAATAATATAGCTATCACAAGAACCATCATAGCAATGATCACTTATTCAAACAGAAATCACAGGAATACTAGTTCTTATAACACTACTTTGTGAAACAATATTACAGGTATCCTTACAAAGGATAGGGTGTCCCTATTTTTCATATTTAGTGACAAAGTCTTTCACATTTGCTATAATAGGTTCATCAACCATTTGTTTATCAGGTTCAGCAGCTTTACTTGTACTTTCATTAACCATACTAGCTATCATATAATGTTCCCTTATCTTAACTGGGAAAGGCATTTTCTCAATATAAGGTTCAGGTAAAACATGATTAGCAGTATAAACTTTAGTATTTCTTGCAGAAAACACTCTTAGCAATATCTTTATAAGGCTCATGATACTTATTCAACTTCTTTTTAGGCACTTCAATATAGGAATCAAAAGCCTTAAAATAAGAAGCAATAGCTTGAGAGTCTAGATCATAAGCATTTTTAATATTTTGAAAGTCATCAGTTCCCATAAAAGATTCAATGCATTCATAATCATAATGTATACCTAATTTTCTACCTTTATCATTCTCCCAAGCTTCATCATTATCTTGAATACGATCCAGAAGATCCCATTTAGCTTCTTCTTCCATGCGAGTGAATGATCCAGCACAAGAAGCATCCAATAAATATTTATCATGTAGAGGGAGCCTTGCATTAAAGTTATTGATAATAATATTGTTGGGGAGCTCATGAATGGGACATTTGAGCATTAGTAACTTCAATCTCCCCCAAGCTTGAGTTGTACTCTCTCCATCAAGAGGCCAAAAGGTGTATATTTGATTCCGATCTTTATGAATCTCACTAGGAGGATAAAACTTTGAATAAAAGAGAGGCACTATTTCCTCCCATTCCAGAGCTTGACCATTCTTCAACAGCTTATACCATTCCTCAGCTCTTCCTTTCAGTGATAATGAAAATAACTTCTTCTTAACTTGATCTGTAGTAATACCTGCACACTTGAACAACCCACATAATTCGTGTATAAAAAGTAAATGATCACCGGGAAGGACAGTTCCATCCCAACATAGTAGTTATCCTTAACACGATCAATAATTCTTGTAGGTATTTTGAAAACATCATTCTCAGCAGGTGGTGGCTTATCTACTACATTAGCAGTGGTAGTAGCATTACCAAATAAGAAACTCAGCGAATTATCCATAACGAAAATAAATCAACTAACAGAAGTAAACAATACTCATAGTAGAAGTTTCCTTTACCAGTTCCACTCTCCAATAACGCTTCACTCCCCGGCAACGGTGCCAGAAAACAGTCTTGATGACCCACAAGTATAGGGGGTGTATCGCAGTATTTTCGATAAGTAAGAGTGTCGAACCCAACGAGGAGCAGAAGGTGCTGGCTAGTGGTATGGATTAGGAATTCTCTGCAAATACTTAGCAAACGGATTTTTAGGGGTTTTCGATAAAGCAAGTAAACAAAGTACGAGTAAATAAAAGATAGTAGGAATAAATGCAGCAAGTGGCCCAATCCTTTATGCAGCAAAGGACAAGCCGGTTGTATTACTTAAAATGACCAAACGGTCTCGAGGACACATGGGAAGACTGTCAAGTGCTTTCGCTTCATATAGTTGATTAATCTTCTTTAGCTTGCTAAGTGTTGTGTGGGTGAACCTGTGCTAATGTACCGCCCCATCCAAGACTAATACATACTTGTGATTATACCCCTTGCAAACATCCGTAAGTACAAGAAAGTAATTAAGGTATAAACCTAACCACATCTTTAAACTCTAAGACCCTTATGTCTCTTGTGCAATGGTTTCCTAACGGTGGTTCAGGTTTCTGTCACTCCGGAAACCCCTACGATTAGTAGCCAAATACACAATGCATTCCCCTAGGCCCATATAGGTGAAGTGTCATGTAGTCGATGTTCACATGACACCACTAGAAGAAGTACACCGCAACTTAAATAACAATCTATTGAATCTCTCTCAACACAACTCCACTACTAACAACAAGACTTCTCCCATGTGCTCAAGAACAAAACGAACTACTCACAAGACATAATATGGATCATGATCAGAGATGGAATAATGATGTATAACAATCTGAACATAAACAATAATTCAATGATTCACTCAATAGCATCAACTACAAAGAGTAATCAACACCAGGAAAGTTTCTCCTATGAACTAATGCAAGATTCAACTCAATTGTTACAGCAATATGGAGATGGTGATGAGGGTGCTGATGGTGATGATGGTAGTGATGATGATGATTACCCCGATGAAGTCCAGCTTGATGGTGGTGTTGATGGCGACGATCTCCCCTCTCTGGGAAGGAATTCCCCCGATAGAAATCTGTCTGCCGGAGAGATCTTTCTCTCTCGGTGTTTTCCGCCCCGCAGAGGCGGCGGAATCTTTCTGTGGTCGCTCCCCGAGTCTTAGGGTTTCGGGAGGATGATATACGCCAGAGGAGAGAGGTTGGAGTGGGCCAGGGTGGCCACACCACCTCTAGGCGCGACCTAGGGCTGGCCGCGCCATGGGGTGGTGTGGGCCCCCTATGGCCCATCTCCACTCCGTCTTCTGGCTTTCTTAGTCTTCTAGAAAAATAGGATTTTCCGTATATTTTCCCGGATTTTCTGATCTTCGTGAATTTTGCCTCCAAACAGCACCTTTTCCATCTGAATCCTGACTGCAGCAGTCCATGCTCCAAAAGTCATCAACCATGCAAAAATAGATGAAATAACATAAGTATCACCTCTCAATATGAAATATATCAATCAATAATAGTGAATTAATACATAGAATAGTGATGCAAAATGGACGTATCACGTGGCATCCCCAATCTTGAGCTTTAGTCCATCCTTCATCTCATTACTCATTCCTTTCATACACCTGAAATTTTTCCTTAATACAAAACTTCACACAATCTTTATTAGCAACATTAGTGCACTCAAGATAAAAGGTCTTAAGGTTTAGTTACAACACCAAATAAACTTCCATTAGAACACTAGCTAATGTAGCACTTCCCTCAAAAAGCTAAATTCCCCAAAAGAACTCAAAAAGGAACCAACAAGAAGCAAATGCAGAAAATGGCAGAAATCTGTCAAAACGGACCAGCAGGTAAAGACGAATTTTTTCGAAAAACTTCTGTTGCTCAAATCAAAAAGTGTTGAACTAACGAAAGTTAGATAACAACCTGGGGCAGAAGCACAACAATTCACGCCTCAAAAAGACGTTCAGAGATTTTACACGAATGTTTACGGTGAAGCACCAAAATCTGTTTCGGGACAGCAACTTTCCCAATCATTACTTCTCTCTTATTAGAGATTACTCTTGGCACAAAAAGCAAATAAAAAGGATAAGGAGCGGTTATTACAGAGGTAATAACTTTCTAGACTCATCTAAAACTTTTGGTTTATCTCCCAATAAGTACTTTTCTTTAACGCCTTTAAGTTAGGCATAAGAAGCAAGAAAAAATCAAGTGTTCGAAGAAGCATTAAAACCAAATTTCTTGCCCTTACCTCTCTTACTTTTATTCTTAACCTTGGGGAAAATATGATTGTTTGGTGGAGAATAAAGGTTCATGCTCCCCTTTCCCACATCTATTATTGCTCCAAGAAGTTCTAATAGGGACCTTCCAAGTGTAATTTGTCCTTTTCCTGCACATTCAATGACAAGATAATCAGTAAAAATCATTTTCCCAAGGATCTTTGTAAACACCCCTTCAGCTATTCCAATAGGTAAAATGGTACATTATTAGCATGAGATATTTCTTTTCCTCCTTCAGTAAGCCCCCAAACATTCACAGATTCATAAATATCTTTGGACATAAGACAAAATTTAGACATGATATCACAGCGGGCTTGAAAAGTTTCAGTGTTTATCTCAATCTTTACTGTAGGGAGCCACTTTGATGGTTCAGAATTTATGGGAACATAATTGTGATGCTCGCTAAGCGTATTATAGCAATCTTTTAAGCTAGCAGTGCTAGTCTCAAGAGTGTTCAATCTAGCAAATATTCTTGCGAAAGAAATATCAGTTTGGCTAGGCAAGTTGTAAGTGAGGATCAATTTCTTTATAGCATTAATAGCATCATCCTCATTACATTGGAGGAAATCTCCTCCCACAACATCATCTAAAGCATATCTATAGAAAAGAGCAATTCCAAGGTAAAAACTGTAAAGGAACAAGCTTTGAGTCATTTTAGCCTCAGTTTTTTCATGTAGATAAGAGATTCTAGACCAACCTTCCTTGAAGCTTTCCTCAATTCCTTGTTTAAAAGTGAAAATCATTTCCTCGGGTGACATAGTGACTGGAGCAAGGCTAGACATAATAGCAACTTAAGATAGGAACTAATTTTTGTGTGTTTTCAATAAAGAATGCAAACTAGTAAAACTAATTTTTTGTGTTTTTGATAACAAAACAAGCAAACAAAACAAAAAGAAACTAAGCAAAACAAAAATAACAAAGTAAAGAGATTGGTTATGAGGGACTCCCCTTGTGAAGATGTCCTTGACTCCCCGGCAACGGCGCCAGAAAAGTGCTTGATGGCTCAGTGTTGATGTAGAGCTCGTTGGGAACCCCAAGAGGAAGATATGATGGGCACAACAACAATTTCCCTCAGTTATGAAACCAAGGTTTAATCGAACCAGTAGGAGCAAGAAAACACCCCAAAGGTGTTGCTAGATGAGCCTTGGCAGGGCGCACCGGTGCTAGTAGCAACGTGGAGACCCGCAAAACACAACCACAGAACTTTGTCCCCAACTTGCGATGAGGTTGTCAATCTCACCGTGTTTTGCTGAAAACAAAGGATTAAACGTATTGAATGGAAGAAAGTAATAGTTTGCAGAAAGTAAACACAAAGCAGTAAACAATTTGTAGATTGTATGTAAAAGAAAAGGACTGGGATCCATAGTTCACTAGAGGTGGCTCTCCTTAAGATAGATAACATGCTGGGTGAACAAATTACAGCGGGGCAATTGACAAACATCGAGAAAGCAATACATGCATATACTAATCATCTTGACTCCTTTGAGACTTGATTGGGCATTACAACACTATACATAGACAACCATCCAACTGCATCTATGACTAATAATCTACCTTCAGGTTATCATCCGAACCCCCTCCAGTATTAAGTTGCAAGCAAAAGATTATTGCTTTACGGATTGCGTGTATTGTAAACAATATGATTGTTCTATGAACAAAGGATTTTTGTTTTCTCCCTAGTGGGAACCGCACATCTAGTACCTTAGAGATTTCTGTCACTTCCCCAGATTACCAAAGGCATGAACCCACTATCGAGCATAAATACTAACTCTTGGAGTTGCTAGCATCTACTTGCCCAAGATAGCTACTAACAACGGAAAGCATGCAAGATCACAAATAACAAAGACATGATAGAATCAATAATCAATTCGAAATAGCATCTCAATATCCATCGGATCCCCGCAAACACAACATGCAGAATTACAAATAGATGATCTTGATCATGAACGAAGCTCACAAGATCTAGACATGAAAGCACAAAGGAGGAGAACCAGCCATCTAGCTACTACATGGATCCGTAGTCCAAGCATGAACTACTCACGCATCACACCGGAGGCTTCCATGATGATTAAAAAGGCCTCCAGGGTGAATTCCCCTCTCCGGCAGGGTGCCGAGAAGAGCTTCAGATCCCTCCCGATCTAGGGATGGAGACGACGGCGGCCACAGACTCTTTCGTGGATTTTTGATCGGGTACTTAGGGTTTTCGTCCCGAGGGCATCTTATAGGCGGAAGGAGAGGCCGAGGGGTTGCCTGGGCTGGCCACACCACCCCCTGGCGCGGGCCAAGCCTGGTCGCGCGGCCAGGTGGTGTGGCCAGGTGGTGTGGCCGCCCTCTGGCCCTTCTCTGTCTCGTATTCTGGCATCTGATGACTTCCGAAAAAATAGGCATTTTGGCTTTTGTCGTCCAATTCTGAGAATATTCATTTTCTGACTTTCCTGGAACCAAAACAGCAGAAAACAGGCAGCTGGCACTGTGGCTCTTGTTAATAGGTTAGTCCAAGAAATCATATGAAAAGTACTCCAAAGTGTGGACAAATCACAAGAAAGTGGATAAAACCAAGCATGGAACATCATAAATTATAGATACATTTGCAATGTATCAATAATGTATCCCATTCTTCAGCTCTTCCTTTTAGTGATAATGAGAATAAATTCTTCTTGTCTTGATCTGTTGTAATACCTGCACACTTGAATAACCCGCATAATTCGTGTATAGAGAGCAAATGATCACCGGGATGGACAGTTCCATCTCCAACATAATAGTTATCCATAACACGATCAATAATTCTTGTAGGTATTTTAAAAGTATCATTCTCAGCAGGTGGTGGTTCATCCACTACCTTAGCAGTGGTAGTAGCATTAAAAAATAAGAAACTCACCGAATTATCCATAATGAAAATAAAGCAACTAACAGAAGTAAACAATACTCACAGTAGAAGTTTCCTTTACCTGTTCCACTCTCCAATAGCGCTTCACTCCCCGGCAACGGCACCAGAAAATAGTCTTGATGACCCACAAGTATAGGGGGTGTATCGCAGTATTTTCGATAAGTAAGAGTGTCGAACCCAACGAGGAGCAGAAGGTGTTGGCGAGTGGCTAGGAGCAGGAATTCTCTGTAAATACTTAGCAAACAGATTTTTAGGGGTTTTTGATAATGCAGGTAAATAAAGTACGAGCAAATAAAAGACAATAAGAATAAATGCAACAAATGTCCCAATCCTTTCTTTAGCAAAGGACAAGCCGGTTATATTACTTATGATGACCAAACGTTCTCGAGGACACATAGGAATATCGTCAAGTGCGTTCGCTTCATATAGTTGATTAATCTTCTTTAGTTTGCTAAGTGTTGTGTGGGTGAACCTGTGCTAATGTACCGACCTTCCTAGGTCTAATACATACTTGTGATTATACCCCTTGCAAGCATCCGCAAGTACAAGAAAGTAATTAAGGTAGAAACCTAACCACAACTTTTAACTCTAAGACCCTGACGTCCCTTGTGCAAAGGTTTCCAAACGGGGGTTCAGGTTTATGTCACTCCGGCAACCCCTACGGTTAGTAGCCAAATACACAATGCATCCCCCTAGGCCCATATAGGTGAAGTGTCATGTAGTCGATGTTCACATGACACCACTAGAAGAAGTACACCACAACTTAAATATCAAACCATTGAATCTTTCTCAACACAATTCCACTACTAACAACTTGACTTCTCCCATGTCCTCAAGAACAAAACGAACTACTCACAAGACATCATATGGATCATGATCAGAGATGATATAATGATATGTAACAATCTGAACATAAATAATAATTCAATGGTTCACTCAATAGCATCAACTACAAAGAGTTATCAACACCGGGAAAGTTTTCCCTAAGAACTATGCAAGATTCAACCCAATTGTTACAGCGGTATGGAGTGGAGATGATAGTGGTGATGGATATGATGATGAAGAAGAAGATGATGATGATCCCGATGAAGTCTAGCTTGATGGTGGTGTTGATGGCGGCGATCTCCCCTCTCCGGGAAGGAATTCCCCCGGCAGAATTTTGTCTACCAGAGAGATCTTTCTCTCTCGGTGTTTTCTGCCCCGCAGAGGCGACGTAATCTTTCTATGGTCGCTCTCCGAGTCTTCGGGTTTCGGGAGGATAATATATGCCAGAGGGGAGAGGCTAGAGTGGACCAGGGCGGCCACACCACCTGGTGGCACGGCTTGGGGTGGCCCGCGCCAGGGGGTGGTGTGGGCCCCCTGTGGCCCATCTCCACTTTCCCTTCTGGCTTCCTTTGTCTTCTGAAAAAATAGGATGTTCCATGTATTTTCCCGGATTTTCTGATAATCGTGAATTTTGCCTCCAAATAGCATCTTTTCCATCAGAATCCTGACTACAGCGGTCGATGCTCCAAAAGTCATCAACCATGCAAAAACAAATGAAATAACATAAGTATCATCACTTAATATGAAATATATCAATGAATAACAGTAAATTATGATATAGAATAGTGATGCAAAATGGACGTATAAAACTCTAGGACCACCGCCATTATTCGCGAGACTCGTAGGCCCCCACACCACCAACCTCCTGCAGCACGAAGACATTGGGCAAGTAAGCAGCAAAAGGCTGAGATGTCGAAGGTATCGAGGACCCCGGCAACCGTAGCCCAATCTAGGCTCCTCCATCACTGATCAATGGAAAAAAGACCCAAATCACGGTCAAGAGGCCCAGATCGCACGAACCGGTGATCAGCACCATCACCGGCAGCCACACCGGCAGTGCGCCGCTGCCTCCACCTCGCCACCCTGCTCGCTCAATCCACGCCACACCACCTCCTGCGCAACATGATCGAGCGCCCAACTCCGCCCACTGTTGTTCCGACCGGATGGGTGCCACCACCACCGCCGACACTGGCGGCAGTGACGGCCGTGTCTTCTAGATCGGCCAGGCTTAGAGGATGGAGGTCGAGGCACCTCCAAAGCCGCCTGGGAGGGAGGCAACCCAGGAGGGCTAGGGTTGGAGCCGCTCGTGTGCTTTCAGCTCATTCGCATATATTTAGACATGTTTTAGGGTATAGATATATGTGAATCTTGGTAAAGCTAAGAAACTTACTTTTAGATTGAGGGAGTAATTGTTTTCTATGTTATAAAAGTACACCTTAGCGTACTCTCGAAAAAGAATTCAATGAGAAGATAAATATATGCGATAGTGAGGCTAGGATTTTGTCCTCCTCGCCGCCACCGCCGACACCGTCGGTCCACCCCATCTCTGATGATCTTGGGGCATTGGAGGTGTGACGGACCACAACCCCTTGTTGGTAGGAGGGTTTTTGTTTTTGTTTATCCTATTTTTAGTGTCTTCTTTGTGTTGGTTTTGGTGTGCCTATATCCTGATGCCATAATAAGGTCCTCTTCACCCTATCCCCGCTCTGGTAGTATCTAGCACCGACCGAAGCGCGTATATTCTTGTGTTGGGCGGATTTTCTAGGTTCTGGTTGGTTTTTGTACTCATTATTGTGTTCAAGTTAGTCTCTTCCTATTGACAATTGTCATCATTAGCAATGATTGTTGCTCAGTTGCATTGGTGCACTGAGTTCTGAGGACAACAATGTCCTGTCTATTTACTGCAACAAGCTCTACTACAATAAACTATGTTCGGCTCTAGTGATGGATGGATGAGGATGGCAGTATGTTTTCAGCTCACACTAGTTTATGTAGTTGTCCCTAGGTGGGCTAAAGACTTATTTCTAATTTTTATTATTTTAAGTATTCTTTATACTAATGCATCGGTGGACTTCTAAAAAATATGATGCCAAATTGTATGCTTTGTAAGATTTAGCGATGTCAACGGTGGCAACCCTGAGTTGAGGTAATGATGTCTACAAGTGCACATATCGTTTGTTGCTAGTTTCGAAGTATAGATATCGATCCCATAGGGAGCCCAAAGGTAAGTGTTTCTGGGTGAAGTCTCTGTCACACCCAAAGTTGTCACAGGTCTTCGAATGAATTAACTGCAAGTGTTGAAATAAGAATCGGGTTTTGATTAAATGAGATGTATTTAAATAGAACTAAAACGTAAACTTCAGAAATGTAAAGCATAAAAGTAAAGAACGACTTGATTGTTTGTTATTTCCTGTAGATGGCAAAAGAAGGCGCGGGGAGATTCAGTTCATGGTGATAGTGATTGTGCCAGGTGGACGAATAATAAATGTAACAATTATAATCTTATAAATATATGTGTAGGCGAGCAACCTATAATTAGCCGGAACTCCTCTTGGTAGATTTCATCCCAACTTCAATAATCCTACTAGCCTGTTACCAAAACCATGGTCAGACACTAGACGATTAAGACCCTTCAGGTTGCTTAGCGATTAAGCTCCTTGGATCGGACTAATGCAATAAGCACGGTGGTTCCTAGTTATCCTCTAGTCTACTAGTTTTCCATTGATATCCCCGTGTCACCCGAGGGTCGCCGGTCCACTAGCGAACAAGGTCTTATCTATGTAGAACAAATCATCATGTTGTCTGGGCCCTTAATTGTACAACAAGCATTAGGCATCCCACAGATAGTCAAGCAGACATAATATAGTAATTAGAATCAATCACAAACTAATGGAAAATATATGAAGGCACATCACATCTCACCAATCCCCTACATCTCCCACGCCCAAGGGAATTACTCACACATGAGAGAAGAACGGATCATAATTATAATCAAATAAAGGGAATTTGTCTTGGTATTACCATGGAGATCCATAATAAGAATAGAAAAATATCCAACACAATTCAAGATGGGAAGAACAATCTCAAACCCTAGTCTTGTAAGGTGGAGATCCCTCTCTCTCAAGTACAAGTAGTGGCTATGGGGGTGTATTGGCTAGGAGGTTGAAGATCGTGGAGAGAGATGAAGAACATCTTCTATTTCTCCAGATATCTTCTTTCACCCTTCTGGATGGTATGGCGGCTGCTGCGGTTTTCGACCTTGGTCCCTTCACGAAAGTTGTCCCTTTTGACAAGACAGAGGCGGCGACAACTATAAGGCGGGAACTATACGACCGAAAAAATATTCCCACCGTATAGTTGCTCTTTAAAGCCTCTGTGTGCTCCCCTCGAGTGCTTCCAAAGAGAGACTTGCTTGTTTTCTCCAGAATATTGTGTTTTCTAGTTAAAACCTTCTATTGATGTTCAGAACGTGAAACACACATTAAAAACCAAGTTTTCTTTGCTACCGAAGTATTAGCGTTAGGTAAAGCCAAAAAACGATCAAATACGGGAGAAAACCATCAATAAAATCCATAAAAATGTATCGAATCTCACAGCTATCAACTTCCCCAAGATTAGATGTTGCTCTCCCTCGAGTGACAAGGAAATAAGGAAGAATAGCGGAGATTCGAGACTGAAAATAAAGGAACTCACAAGTTTGAATTGGTGTCAAATTCTTTTCTTCATAATCCCTGCAATCTTAAATATGATCATACAAGTATTCACAAGATTGCACTGAGTCCACTTCCTAACCATGTATATCTTGTTAGCAAATAAATCATATGCCCAAGCAAGTGTCAAAAGTTTAGCTAGGAAGGTGAGACAAATTATTTTGGTGTCTCTCTTTGTTTAGAGATGAAAACCTTTTTTTCTTGGTTGTTTAATCAATTGAGAGTACTCAAGTTGGCACCAAAATATCTAATTTAAGAACAACTCATTTATTCCCACGTCAAAATTTCAAGACTCTCAAAGCACCTTTTTCCTTTCTTTTGCCTTTCAAAAACTTTACCTCTTTTCATAGAGAAATCATGCCACTATTTTTATCATGTTAGTTGGGGTCGTGTTGTACACTCGTGACCATGCTAATAATAACTGTTGAGTAATAATGGGCCAGAGGAGTACTACAACTTCACTTGGAACATGAAACCATAAGGAGACTAAATTTTTTACCCGTCATAGCATTGCTGCTACAGACATTTACATAACTCAATAGCCGAAATCAAGTGGTTTCCCACATTTAGATCGTTCGTTGGCCAGCGGAGTTAATAGTTTCCCATGGAGCACGACAGAGTTGTAATGACACTCGTAAAGCAATATCTTACGGTAATTATTAGAAAAGGTAGTGGCATAATATTTACTACTTCGAAGCATCCATTTTATCAAACAATTCGAATCAAGGGTACTATCGAGTCTATTTATATTAAGCTCAAATGGGATGGAGTAGTTCTAAAATTAGATTCTTAGGGATAAACATGGACTCAAGTCATCTTTTAGATGTTTTTTCTTGTTGTAAAAATGTAGGAAGTATTTTTAACCAAATTCATTGCTCATTGTTTCAAATCTAAAAAGGAGACACTAGCAAAGGAATATAATTTATAGGATAACAAGCTAAGTGGGGAGTGACTCCAGTGCAAGCGAGTAAATAATTGTAGGATCAATTTAAGGTTGCAGAAAGGATGATGAAAGGAATGTCATACCTCTTCTTGCTTGCTTTGTTCTCGTATTTGAGTTGAACCCCATCTATGTTTCCCTATTGCCAAGTCACTTGAAATTAAGCAATCTCCGAGAGAAACAAAGAAACGAACTTGCAAATAAAGTTACAACTAATTTTTTTTGTATTTTCAGTTTAGACATGCAAAGCTGAAAATAAACAGGCAAATTTGAAGATATAAAATAAATCAAAAGAAGAAATAAAAATATGAATGCAAAGTTTGGGGGTTTTCAAACCTCCCCCAAGCTTAGGATATTGCCAGGCTTAGTTGTTGCTGTCATTTGGCGGCTGGTGCGGATACAGCTGGTAATAGTCGGGGAAGTGGGTTATGAAGTGACTGAAGTTGTGAGTCAAAGTATTCACATCTTCATTCACTTCCTGAAGAGTGTGGTCGATCTCCCCAATGCGCTGGTTGAGCTGCTGGAACTCCTGATAGAGGACTTAGGTGTACCCCTGTTGTGGCTGGTTGGGCCGCGGGTCCCAAGCTCCCCCTTGTTGCTGCTGCTGTCCCTCCCAAGCAGGGTTGTGTCCCTGCTCTTCCTCCTGCTCTTGCTCCTTCTCCTCCTCATCATGTTGCCCTCCTTCTTCATCTTCCTCTTCATCAGGATGGTGCTCGGCCATGATCTCCATCACTTGGTCCTTGGTGAGGATCCAAGTGTTCTTCTCCATAATCGAGAAGGCTTGGGGGCAAGGCAATTGAACCTGCTCACCCTGTGCATCACCAAGATAACTAAATTGATATGCTCTGAACCTCCGGTTAGCATGGTAAACACCAAGGAAGCCACAAGCAGTCAAATACTTGACGTCCATGAGTTTGGAGCCGTCAATAGGTTCCATAACAGGTAGTATAATATTTAATGCATAGGCAAGGTGTTGGGTCCACAGCATAGAAAACAAAAAATTTCCTACGATGAGAACTATACGCCAAGATCTATCTACTAGATACAGAGCAACGGGTGGACATACATCCATGGAGAACTTACCCTCGAAGACAACGAGTTTTGTTAACGAGTAGGAACTCGTGGTTGATGTAGTCGTACGCTTGTCGATCTCAAGATCGTGTGGAAGTCCGAGCGCCGCAAATCAGCAGCGCATCCGTCCTCGCACACACGTTCAAGCCACCGGACAACCTCCACCTCCTCGCTCCAGTGAATCAGCGGAAGCAGCAACTCCTTCCAGACGCAAGGCCACCGGGAACATGTATCTCGCTAATCCGAGACCATGGGGGAATATCTATAGGGGAGAGAGATCCTTCATGAGGAGGTGTGTGGATGAAGGAGGGAATGGGTGGCCTTTTATAGGAGGAGGGGGGGTGCCCCCTCTCTCCATGGCCGGCGCATGGGGGGGTGACCCCTCACCTCCCCCATTCATGCGGTGGTAACCCCTCCACATTAAAATGCCTCTTCACATTCCCTTTTAAAGTCTCCACTTTAAATGCATTAAATTTCTCCAAATTTAATGCTCTCTCATTTAATAAAACTCTTTTATTTATTTTATTCAGAATTTTGTTAATTACTTTAATTAAAAAACATTCACATAAAACGCCTTGCAACATTTCAATATTACATGCAGAACCACTTTCTGCAATTTCACCCGAAACAATTCCGGTTTCTATCGAAACATTTCCTGCGCTTTGCAAACCTTTTGTCTGGAACATATGTGCTCCTAAATGGTGTCCGGCAACCCTTAAGTGTGTCACCCTACGTTTCGCGAATAATGCAGACATGATTGAGACTCCTCTCAGATCAATAATCAGAAGCGAGACCTGGAGATCCATACTGACTCCTGCATATTCAACGATGACTTCTGTGATCGTGAGAACCTTTAACGTCAGCAATTTAATCCCTTTGTCTCATGATATAATACATGTCCGAGATTCGATCATCGGTATCCAAATATCTAGTTTGATCTCGTTACCGACATGCACTCTTTTCTCGTTCCCATGATATAACATTCTAGTGATCACATCACTTGCTTGCAAGCTATCTTAATGTGATATCACCGAGAGGGCCCAGAGTATATCTATCCGTCATCTGGATTGACAAATTCCACTCTTGATCCATGAGCCTCAACATAACACCTTCGTAGTACTGAACCCATCTTTATAGTCACCCTGTTACGGTGTGACGTTTAATGTTATCAAGATACTCTTCCGGTGTTAGCAATTAACATGATCTCATGGTCTAAGGACTAAGACTACTTTGTATGATGTTATAGCAATATAAACATAATGACTTGATCGTAATGCTATACTTCGGATGAATGTTCATCACATCATTTCACAAATGCTGTGACCTTGTTATTAACAACATCCAATGTCCATGATCAGGAAACTTTGATCATCTTGTTAATCAACAAGCTAGTCTATAAGAGAGGCATAACTAGGAACCCTTTTTGTTTATTAAACACACATGTATTGATGTTTCCTATCAATACAATTATAGCATGCAAAATAAACATCTATCATATACAAGAAATATATAATAACAACTTTATTATTGCCTCTCAGGGCATATTTCCTTCACAAGGTGGGTTACCAGTCCACCAATGTGAATATCACCTTTGGTCTTGTTGCTTTGGTGGCAAAAGTGTTGGATGAGTAAAGCTGCAGGACTGGGGCTTTACGGTGAAGTGGGGAAGGGAGTCTTGGTAATCGTTGCCATGTCCACATTGGCCATGGAGCCTGTGTCACCTCTTCCCAGTAGTGTGTTGGCGAGGAACAAAGCATAGTAGCGGATGGTTGGGTTCTGAATGGTGGACATCTTCTTCTGATAAAATTGCCTGCCACCATTAACAGAAATAACCTCACAAGTCTCTCCACTTGTGACGCTATAGAGGTTAGTAACAGTGGGCTCCCCAGTATGAGGGAAGCTGAAGGCATTGCAAAATTGTTCGAAATTTATTTCATATGGCTGTTGGTTCATGGTGAAGCTTATTGTGCACATATTACCTTTCTCCCTGTGGTCGTCGTAGAAGGAGGCAAGGAACTCATGGGTGAGCTCGGCGTAGGTGTCGTGGCTTGCGAAGCCAAGTACCGCCAACGCTGCCATGTTGCACATGAGGTCGAAAACCTCCTTCAACCTTGCCGTGGTCAGAAAGTTGTGGTCGGCCCAACGTGTGGGCATCACCCTCCTCGGTGAGACAATGTCCAACTTGGGGTTGCACGAGGCTCGGGACCCCGAGCTCGAGCCCTCACCCCATTGGCACTTGCTCGAATGAAAGAGGTTACCGATTTTGTTCATTGTGATGCACTGAAAAATTTAACCATAAAATTTTAGATATATAGTTTCTACATGATATATGAACGATTCTACGTGGAAAAATTCAATCCTAACGTGAGAAATTAATAGGAAAAACAAAATAAGCTTGAGTTCATCCAGTAGATCAATGTGAGAGTTTCAACCATGGAAATCTGAAAATAAAGCATGGATAGGGAGAGAAACATACTGATCTGTTCATTCCCCCACTCAAACGAATGAAATCCGCGAAGAATCGAGAGTTCTAGGTGGATTTTGAGAGGTTTGGAGAGAGAATATGAGAGAAATAATGAGGAGGGGTGGAAGACCTAGCCGCCCTGGTGCGATTTTGTGGTCGCACCAAACTATACGGCCGGAACTATACGGGCGGGTGATGTTGTTCCGCCCGTATAGTTGCGGCCACGCTGCCAACTAGGGTTTCTTTATGCAAAAAACAGTTATACGGACGCAACTATACGGCCGGATCACAATGATGCCGTTGTATAGTTGGTCGTTAAATCGTCTGCCTCTCGAGATAAATTTCTAAAACTAGCATCGATAACTATACGACCGGAACTATACGGCCGGAATTTTTATTCCCGCCGTATAGTTGGTCATTAAACTCTCAGTACCTTTCAGAGAATTTTGTACGAAGGCATCGATATCTATACGACCGGAGCTATATGGCCGGAATTTTTATTCCCACCGTATAGTTGGTCGTTAAATTCTCCGTGTCTTCGAAGAAAATTTGTTGATGGCAAAGATATCTATATGATCGGAGCTATACGGCCGAAATTTTTATTCTTGTCATATAGTTGGTCGTTAAACCTTCTGTATACATCAAAAAAATTCCATTTCCTCGAGAATACCTTCTTATCCCAAAACTTAACGAAATACATTACTTTTGATAGAAAATTGATAGCAGAAACTGTCAACCAACATTAGCATATCAAGAGCAAAATTTTATCTTTTGTTGATGAAAAACTCGAACTTTTAATTTTTATTCTTTTTCTAAACTCATTCAATTGATGTTTCTACTAATTTTTGACAGTTGCATCTTCACGGGCGTGCTTCCGTAAGAATGTCTATGAAAAAGTGGTAGGAATGCGATGAACTTCTTATTCTCTAATCTACTTTATTGACGAGATGGGTTGACTCCCATTAAGCATTTTATTAAGAATGGTTGAGTAACTCAACCTCTTCTTTGTTCTCAAATTCTTACCTTGGGTTGCCCCTTATCAAACGCACTTACCACATGAAATCGTTTTGCCGGTGGAATATATCTTTCTCATGCTTCTAACTTCTTTGTAAAATACAGGATGATTTCAGCATCATAAACATTGAAGATTATCTTCCCTTCAGCACAATCAACTGATGCACCTGTAGTACTAAGGAAAGGTCTTCCAAGTATTATAGATAATATTTCATCTTCAGGTATCTCAAGAATAATAAAAATAGTGAGAATAACGTGCGCATCTATTCTAAGTAGAACATCCTCAATCATACCAACGGGTTGTTTAGTGGACTTGTCAGCCATCTGTAAAGTGATAGTAGTAGGAGAATAGTCCCCTAATCCTAACCTTTTATAGAGGGAGTATGGCATTACACTAACTCTTGCCCCTTGATCACACAAGGCATTGTGAATATATGTTTTACCTATTGAGCATGAAATAGTTGGTATTCCGGGATCTCCAGACTTAGACAACGGCTTCCCATTAGCAGGATAACTGGTTACCATGGCAACAATTTCAGTTATTTCTTTCTTTCCACTAAGAATATCACGAAGGAATTTTGAATAGGTAGGAACTTTGATTGCATCCACAAACAGAATTTCCAGACGAAGGTCACTAAGTGCCTTTGTAAAATAATTATAAATTACCTGATCCGGTGCTTTCTTTTTTCAATCTGGATAAGGAAGCTTTTTCTCACCTAACTTACTCTTGTCTTTTACCTTTTGTGGGGGGTCAGGCACTTTTGTTGCTTTCTTTTGTTATTGCTTATTGTTTTTCTTCTTTTCTACTACAACAACTTCATCTTCCTTGCTTGTCTCTTTTTCTTCTCTTGGATCAACCATCTCCACATCAGAGTCATAATGGTCATCCTGTGCATCATTTTGGTCCCCCTTGGTTTGATCTTGTGTTTCAGTTTCATCTTGAGAATCCACCAATGTATCATCTTCTTGGCTTGCTTCGAGCAAGGCTTTTTCCTTTCGCTCTTTTTCAGCTTCATATTCTAGTGCTCCTAAGGGTCCTGTAACAACTGCACCTCTTCTTGTGACAACATTAGTAGAGACAGGAATATCTTTATCACCGTGAAGAAAATTTTGATAACCGGATGCTGTTTGTTCACACTGAGTTTCAATCATACTAAGATACTTGTGAAACAATTTTATTTCTTGGCCAATCTCATCATAGTTTTCCATGAGTTTCGCCAAAATCTTTTTGTGTTTTTGAAAGTGCTTGTGCAAGTGATGACTGCAAGAGCACATATCATTTGTAGCTAGTTTCGAAATAAAGATATCGATCCCACAGGGAGCAGGAGTCTGAAGTCTAATAACTTTTGGAATAAATATTACGATAGAAATGCTAGATAAAGTTCTAAGTGACAAGATAAAGTGCGAGTATTGTGCAAAAATGTGTTTTGGGGTTTTGGGTATAAGAGCAATAATAAAGTAAAGCAAAGTAACTTAATACAGAAAATAAGTATCGCGTATGTAAGAGAGATTGGAACTATAGTAGGGAAAAGGCATTCTCAGGGAGTAGCGGATACACCACTAGTATTGTAAAGATCTAAGATAAAGATTATCATCATGAACATTCTCAACTATGTATGTGTGGGAGGAACTCCGTATATGGACAATTTGCTAGCAACTGCTGCGCACATCATCCTCATAACCACAGCTCATTGCAATCGACATCAATCGAATTATTGCGCTATTAAGGGACATAATCCCGTAGGACGTATCCCATGGCATGGATAGTGTTCCGTGAGTTTTCTCGGCTTCCCAAGTTGATACGTAAGGATTGCTAATAGCTTTATAGTCACCATAAGTGCTAGCACGCCTCCTTCTACCAACCAGTAGTTCCCTCCATCAAGTCCCCATGACAGGCAAATATTGAGAGGTCGACTTCTCTCAACATCAAGATGTAGAGAATCTAACACATGGTCACATCGATGAATATCATAATAGACTTTATCTTATTTCAATCTCATACTAGGGTTTCTCCATATCCCCAAGAACTAATGATCTACTCAGACATGGAGGCAATCAACATCATGGCAATGGTAATGGAAACAATCACAGATGAATAGTACTTGTATAAATCCACAACGAGTATAGGAATTACAACAAGATCTAGACAAGGTGTAGATGGGATGGATGGAGATGATGGTGATGCAACGGTGGATGATGAAGATCGATGCCTTAGCCTCCTGATGGCTCAGTGTTGATGTACAGCTCCTTGGGAACCCCAAGAGGAAGGTATGATGAGCACATCAGCAAGTTTCCCTCAGTTATGAAACCAAGGTTTAATTGAACCAGTAGGAGCAAGGAAACACCCCAAAAGTGTTGCTAGCTGAGCCTTGGCAGGGCGCACTACCGGTGCTAGTAGCAACGTGGAGACATGCACAACACAACCATAGAACTTTGTCCCCAACTTGCCATAGGTTGTCAATCTCACCGTGTTTTGCTGAAAACAAAGGATTAAACGTATCGAATTGAAGGAAGTAAAAGTTTGCAGAAAGTAAACACAAAGCAGTAAATAGTTTATAGATTATATGTAAAGAAAAAGGACCGGGATCCATAGTTCACTAGAGGTGGCTCTCCTTGTGATAGATAACATGTTGGGTGAACAAATTACATCGGGGCAATTGACAAACATCGAGAAAGCAATACATGCATATACTAATCATCTTGACTCCTTTGAGATTCAATTGGGCATTACAACATTATACACAGACCGCCATCCAACTGCATCTATGACTAATAATCCACCTTCAGGTTATCATCCGAACCCCCTCTAGTATTAAGTTGCAAGCAACAGATTATTGCTTTACGAATTGCGTGTAATGTAAACAATACGATTGTTCTATGAACAAAGGATTGTTGTTTTCTCGCTAGTAGCAACAACACATCTAGTACCTTAAAGATTTCTATCACTTCCCCAGATTACTAGAGGCATGAACCCTCTATCGAGCATAAATACTAACTCTTGGAGTTTCTAGCATCTACTTGGCCAAGATAGCTACTAACAACGGAAAGCATGCAAGATCACAAATAACAAAGACATGATAGAATCAATAATCAATCTGAAATAGCATCTCAATATCCATTGGATCCCTGCAAACACAACATGCAGAATTACACATAAATGATCTTGATCATGAACGGAGCTCACTAGATCTAGACATAAAAGCACAAAGTAGGAGAACCAGCCATCTAGCTACTACATGGATCCGTAGTCCAAGGATGAACTACTCACGCATCACACCGGAGGCTTGCATGATGATGAAGAAGGCCTCTAGGGTGAATTTCCCTCTCCAGCAGGGTGCCAGGAAGTGCTTCAGATCCCTCCCGATCTAGGGATGGAGACGACGGCGGCTACAGACTCTTTCGTGGATTTTTTGATCAGGCACTTAGGGTTTTCGTCCCGAGGGCATCTTATAGGCGGAAGGAGAGGCCGAGGAGGTGCTGGGGTCGGCCAGATCACCCCTGGCACGGGCCAGGCCTGGCCGCGCGGCCAGGTGGTGTGGCCGGCCCGAAGCCCTTCTCCGTCTCGTATTCTGGCATCTGATGACTTCTGGAAAAATAGGCACTTTGGCTTTTGTCCCGTCCAATTTCGAGAATATTCATTTTCTGACTTTCATGGAACCAAAAACAGCAGAAAACAGGCAGCTGGCACTGTGGCTTTTGTTAATAGGTTTGTCCAAGAAATCATATGAAAGGTACTCCAAAGTGTGGACAAAACACAAGAAAGTGGATAAAACCAAGCATGGAACATCAAAAATTATAGATACATTTGCAATGTATCAACATCCCCAAGCTTAACTCCTGCTCGTCCTCGAGTAGGTACGTGATAAAAAGAAAGAATAATTTTTGAGGTGACATGCACCATCAAAGACTTGATCAAAGTATTTGTAAAACATTCAAAACTGGGATCATAGTACTTCAATCATAACATGAAAGACAAAGTTCTAGCAATAAGACAAGGAAACTATGATGCAACATGAAAAGGCACAAACAAAATATTCATGAATAACAATGCTTTGCAAGACGTTTGTTTGTTTCACATAGAGAAAACAGAGCATAATAGTATTCAGCTTGTCCCTCATAGAGTAGAAAATATAAATGCATAGGACACCTACAAAGTTCATAAGAGTGGATAGATACAAATAGTTTAAACAAGCAATATCAAGTTATGCATCAATCAACTAGTCTTGGGACAATGCACATAGACCTAGGAATGGCCACTATGCTCTCAAAGTAGGTGCATAAAGGTAGAAGGTGGAGACTAAATATAATGGTGGAAGAAATGCCTTTAAAGGAGGAAGTAGAGATTCAAGTTTCATAAAGAGCTTCCAAAAATTATGGTACTTATAGCTTTCATCTCTCATTGCCCCTATCATAAGCATCTTGAAGTGATTAAGGTTAAATTGAACAAACTATGGTGTACATGCTTGATGAAGTATAAGTTAGAAATCTCATGTCCCTTGTATACGAGGGCCGCTCCTCATGCTACTCAAGTTTAGTCACCGGTAAGTTCTTGTCATCGTAAGTACATGTGTATCATAGAGAACCGCCAACGGGGTATCCCTTGCCCGATGATACGGAAGAATCCCCATATCAAAATGACAAGGCAAGCAGACAACGAGCATCTCAGCAATCTTCTTATTTACCATGGGAATATGGTGCTTTTTTCTCTCTTTCCTCTTTTCATAATCTCTTTTTTTTCTTTTTCTCCTTTTTTTTCAATATAGGACTCTTTTTATAAGAAGAATGCTTCATAGACAGCTCATTATGGTTACACTTCAGGTTTCCACCATGTTAGCATGGATTAGACCAGTAGCCCAGGCGTTTCTCTAACACATAAAGTGATACTACAAGTTTAAAACTAAAGGATCATAAAGTGATAATCATGCAGAGCAACAAAACATCATTGATCAATGCATAAAGTGATACTGCAAGTTTAAAACTAAAGGATCATAAAGTCTATGGTGACTTTGGATAGTCATAACATGGTGTGAGCATGTGCCAAGTCAACCCAAATAAAGCATCAAAGGAGAATACCACTATACTATGCTTTAATATGCTAAAACAACGCATGAATAATACCAGTCACATTAAGCAATCTCAATTGTTTATAACAAGGCATGATACAGCAAAGAATACTAAGCATAAAGCCAAAACAATATCAAGCATGGCATGACAAAGCATAGGCCACAGTCAAAAACAAGCTCTTTTTACCACATAAGCATGAACTTTCCTACTCTTTTCCAATCCAAACCAAACTATTTGAAAACCAATGTATGAAAGAGGGTGTCTGATACGTCCATTTTGCATCACTATTCTACGTCTTAATTCACAATTATTCATTGATATATTTCGTATTGAGAGGTGATACTTATGTTATTTCATCTATTTTTTGCATGGTTGATGAATTTTGGAGCATGGACCGCCGCAGTCAGGATTCTAATGGAAAAGGTGCTATTTGGAGGCAAAATTCGCGAAGATCAGAAAATCCGCAAAAATATATGGAAAATTCTATTTTTCCAGAAGACTCAGGATGCCAGAAGATGGAGTGGAGGTGGGCCACAGGGGGCCCACACCACCCCATGGCGCGGGCAGGCCTAGCTCGCGCCTGGGAGTGGTGTGGCCGCCCTGGCCCACTCCAGCCTCTCTCCTCTGGCGTATATCATCCCCACGAAACCCTAAGACTCGGGGAGCGACCACAGAAAGATTCCGCCACATGTGCAGGGAGGAAAACACCGAGAGAGAAAGATCTCTCCGGCACACAGATTTCTGCCGGGGGAATTCCTTCCCGGAGAGGGAAGATCGTCGCCATCAACACCACCATCAAGCTGGACTTCATCGGGATCATCATCATCACCACCATCATCACCATCAGCACCCTCATCACCATCTCCATATTGTTGTAACAATTGTGTTGAATCTTGCATAGTTCATAGGGGAAACTTTCCCGGTGTTGATTACTCTTTGTAGTTGATGCTATTGAGTGAACCATTGAATTATTGTTTATGTTCAGATTGTTATACATCATTATTCCATCTCTGATCATGATCCATATGATGTCTTGTGAGTAGTTCGTTTTGTTCTTGAGGACATGGGAGAAGTCTTGTTGTTAGTAGTGGAGTTGCGTTGAGAAAGATTCAATAGATTGTTATTTAAGTTGTGGTGTACTTCTTCTAGTGGTGTCATGTGAACGTCGAATACATGACACTTCACCTATAAGGGCCTAGGGGAATGCATTGTGTATTTGGTTACTAATCGTAGGGGTTGCCGGAGTGACAGAAACCTGAACCCCCGTTAGGAAACCATTGCACAAGGGACGTAAGGGTCTTAGAGTTTAAAGCCGTGGTTAGGTTTCTACCTTAATTACTATCTTGTACTTACGGATGTTTGCAAGGGGTATAATCACAAGTATGTATTTAGTCTTGGATGGGGCGGTACATTAGCACAGGTTCACCCACACAACACTTAGCAAGCTAGAGAAGATTAATCGACTATATGAAGCGAAAGCACTTGACAGTCTTCCCATGTGTCCTCGAGAACGTTTGGTCATCTATAGAAATACAACCGACTTGTCCTTTGCTGCATAAAGGATTGGGCCACTTGCTGCATTCATTCTTACTGTCTTTTATTTACTCGTACTTTGTTTACTTGCTTTATCAAAAACCCCTAAAAATCCGTTTGCTAAGTATTTGCAGAGACTCCTGATCCATACCACTAGCCAGCACCTTCTGCTCCTCGTTGGGTTTGACAGTCTTACTTATCGAAAATACTACGATACACCCCCTATACTTGTGGGTCATCAAGAATATTTTCTGGCGCCGTTGCCGGGGAGTGAAGCGCTATTGGAGAGTGGAACTGGTAAAGGAAACTTCTACTGTGAGTATTGTTTATTTCTGCTAGTTGCTTCATTTTCGTTATGGATAATTTGCTGAGTTTCTTGTTTGGTAATGCTACTACCACTGCTAAGGTAGTAGATAAGCCACCACCTGCTGAGAAAGATGTTTTCAAAATACCTACAAGAATTATTGATCGTGTTATGGATAACTACTATGTTGGGGATGGAACTGTCCATCCCGGTGATCTTACTCTTTATACACGAATTATGCGGGTTGTTCAAGTGTGCAGGTATTACTACAGATCAAGTTAAGAAGAAGTATTCTCATTATCACTGAAAGGAACAACTGAGGAATGGTATAAGCTGCTGAAGAATGGTCAAGCTCTGGAATGGGAGGAAATAGTGCCTCTCTTTTATTCAAAGTTTTCTCCTCCTAGTGAGATTCATAAAGATCGGAATCAAATATACAACTTTTGGCCTCTTGATGGAGAGAGTACAGCCCAACCTTGGGGGAGATTGAAGTTACTAATGCTCAAATGTCCCATTCATTAGCTCCCCAACAATATTATTATTAATAACTTTTATGCAAGGCTTTCTCTTCATGACAAAGATTTATTGGATGCTTCTTGTGCCGGATCATTCACTCGCATGGAAGAAGAAGCTAAATGGGATCTTCTAGACCGTATTCAAGACAATGCTGAAGCTTGGGAGAATGCCAAAGGTAGAAAGTCAGGTATAAATTATGATTATGAATGCATTGAATCTTTTATGGGAACTGATGACTTTCAAAATATTAAAAATGCTTATGGTCTAGACTCTCAAGCTATTGCTCCTTATTTTAAGGCTTTTGCTTCCTACATTGAAGTGCCTAAAAAGAAGTGGAATAAGTATCATGAACCTTATAAAGATGTTGCTAAGAGTATTCCTTCAAGAAATACTGAAGTTTATACTGCTAATCATGTTTTACCTGAACCTTATATTGAGAAAATGCCTTTCCCAGTTAAGGTAAAGGAACATTCTATGATGGCTAGTATGGCAGATGAAAGTATGAATAAAGCTGTTGAACCTGATAAACAAATGGTTGATGAACCTATAATAGTAAATGTGAAAGACTTTGTCGCTAAATATGAAAAACAGGGACACACTATCCTTTGTAAGGATACCTCTAATATTGTTTCACAAAGTAGTGTTATGAGAGCTAGTATTCCCGTGTTTTCTGTTAGAATAAGTGATAAGTGCTATGATGGTCCTTGTGATAGCTATATTGTTAAGTTTATGCATGATACTAGAAGTTACTATGAGAGAGGGAAAAGTGTTCTTATGCATCTCAATAATATCAAGTTTCCTCGCTTTACGCTAAAAGTCTTTATGTTGCACTTCTTTTGCCTTCTTATGCAAGTTGCCTTTGGTTTCAATAACTTGTTTGTTTACAAAATCCCCTTGCATAGGAAGTGGGTTAGACTTAAATGTGTGTGTGTTTTTGCTTCTTAATGCTCTCTTTCACTTCAATTCATATCCCTATGAGAGCTTCTTCAAATTATCATGCCCATCTTAATGGCTATAAAGAAAGAGTTTTATGGGAGACAACCCAATTTGTTTTTTGCTTTCAGTTTGTTTTTGTTTCTTTGAGTCTTGGAAATTATTACTTTGGTAATAACCGCTCCTTATCCGTTTTGTTTGGTTTTTGTGTCAAGATCAACCTCTAATGAGAGAGAAATAATATTTGGGGAAGTTGTTATCCCGAAACAGATTTTTCTGCTTCACCGTAAAAATTCGTGAGAGATCTCTGTATGTCGGATTGAGCTGTAATGTTTTGTGCTTCTGCCCCAGGTTTTTATTTAACTTTCGTTAGTTTTGCACTTTTTGATTTGAGCAACAGAAGATTTTCGAAAAAATTGATCTTTACCTGCTGGTCTGTTTTGACAGATTTTGCCAATCTTGCATTTGCTTCTTTATTCGATTTTCTTTTTGAATTGGGTTTTCGGAAGGAGTTGCTACAGTAGCTTTTGTTTTGATGCTTTTCAGTTGAATTTGGACTCAAAAGGTTTTATCACTTCACTTATACTAATGTTGCTAATAAGAACTGTGTGAAGTTTTGTGTGAAAGAAATTTCCAGGAAGTGGAGATAATGGTGTAATAAGGAAGAGAAAGGTTTTATGACTCAAGTAATAAGTATATGAAGATTAAGATATTGATGTTATTCAAGAGATGACTCTAGAAGGATGCATTAAATACCAAATTCAGAGACCTGCAGAGTCCGTTTCCAACTAGGTAACAGTTCTGGTAAGAAAAGTTCCGCGAAAATACAATCCAACTATATTTTTGCAGTTTTCAGTCAATAAGGAAAGCTACGAAGCGAAGAAGGGACGGAAACGGAGCCAGGGTGGCTCACACCACCCTGTGGCGCGGGCCCACCCCTGGCCGCGCCACCAAGTGGTGAGGCCACCCAGGACTCCGCCTCTGACTCCTTTTCTCCCAGTACCTTCCTTTTGATATGAAACTTCGTAATATATAACCCCCCGAATCCCCCGAGGTCCGTATATCGGGTTTTCATCGTGTTTTTTTTTCGATCTGTTTCTGTCAGGACATACTCTTGGAAAGCTTATAAGCACAATGGTGTCCGCCAAGGATAAAGGGAAGGAGCCCATGGAGGAAGACCTCCCAGACCCCGGGAAGGAGAAGGAGATCAAGAGTGAAGGTGAAGAGGAGGCAAAGCACACTAGCACTACCGTTGCAAGCATTGGAGTGGTGGCGAACCTTGCCAGGATCAGAAGGACGGCACATATGTCAACTGGAGGGAAGCTCCCGCGTCACTTCTTGGCACCAAGGACTCCTTCTCCGAACACCAAGAGTACCTTCCACACCTTTACCCATAACCATGCAGGAAAAGAAGACTTCAAGGAGGAAGAGTGGGGAAATAATAGCAAGAGCTGGAATTCTCAACACGACATGATCATGAGCCGCATTGAGCAAAACTCGGAGCTTATTCGTAATCTCACCTTTGAGATTGAGAACTTGGGGAAACTTATCAGAGAGCTCATCGAGAGGATACCACCACCACCGAAGGAGTAATTCGTCATCAGGTTTGGCATTCCCTTGGTTTGTTCCAAGATTGGGGGAGTGCCGCGGTATCATATCACTATCTTCTATCTTTTTACCTTATTAGTAGAGTCATATCATGAATAGAGGAGTTATTATGTAGTATGGTTTGCATTATGGAAGTGTCCCCTCTCTCGTTAGATATGTATCCCTTGGTGTGAGTTTCCGTTATGGAATATTAATGAGAAGTTCTATCATTAACTCTTTTCCATAGCTTATGTTAGTTTTCAATTCGTGGTTATATGATTGATCTTGTTGTTAGTATTGGTATCACTTTGGGATCATTGAGTTAATCTAGTTGGTTTTGGCAAACCTGGCTCGGTCAGTAGTAACACCTTTTTGAGAGTTGAAAAGAAAAAGATAGAAGTACTCTAAAGAAAAATAATTTCATCATCTTTCTTTCTTGATTTGCTCATAAGTCTAGTATTCTCTAGCTAAGATCTTTTGTGCTTCCAAGGAAGATTGCATGTTTGTTTTTATCATTTGTATGTTTGGTTCTTTCCTTCAACTCTTGTACTTGCTACCCAGCCTTGCTAGCCAAAAACCTGTACTGAGAGGGTATTCTTCTCGTGCATCCACGTCCTTTAAACCAAAACCTTTACCATTTGTGTCCACCATACCTACCTAGTAGCATTATTTCTATTCCAAGTAAATTCTTGTTTTGTCTACCTCCCAAATTAAACTTGTTATGTGAAATATTAGTGATTAAAGCTCTCACGAACTTGATGGCACACTTTATTTTCCGCACTTAATAAATCTGAACCATTGTGAACTCTCCATGAAAGTTATATGCTTGCAAATTATAGGCTGGGGATTAGCAGAACCGTGCTATCACGGGGAACGCTTTCAACACTTGTAAATATATACCCAGTTGATACCTTGCTCTTTTGTTTGTGGATGTCGTCGGTGTGAAATAAAAGGGGAGCTTGTAAGTCCATGGAGTTATGTATGTGTGTTAGAGAAACGCCTGGGCCGCTTGTCTAATCCATACTGACATGGTGGAAACCTGCAGCGTAACCATAATGATATCTATGAAGCATTCTTCTTATAAAAAAGAGAGAGATAGCTATTGAGAAAAAGAAAAAAAAGAGATACTATGAAAAGAGGAAAGAGAGAAAAAAGCACCATTTTCCCATGGTAAATAAGAAGATTGCGGAGATACTCATTGTCTGCTTGCCTTGTCATTTTGATATGGGGATTCTTCCATATCATCGGGCAAGGGGTACCCCATTGGCGGTTCTCAATGATACGCACATACTTACGATGACAAGAACTTACCGGTAACTAAAGTTGAGTAGCATGAGGAGCGGCCCTCGTACTCAAGGGACTTGGGATTTTCAGTTTATACTCTGTCAAGCATATAACTCAGATTGGACCTCACTTTCACCTTAATCACCTAAAGATGCCTATGATAGGGGCAATAAGAGCTGAAAGCTAGCAAGTATCATAATTTTTGGGAGCTCTTTATGAGACTTGCAATCACTGCTTCCCTCTTTGAAGGGCCTTTCTTTTACTTTATAGTTGAGTCAGTAAACCTATTCCCTTCTTTCTCAGCAAGTACTTTGAGTTGATGTGTTTCATTCATTCATATGATGATTTATGCATTCATGTTTCTTTTGTTCCTTGTTTTGCACATTGCTCTTATCTTGATGTTTACTACTTTGAAAGCTTTCATTGAAAAACCAGCTATTTGTGAACTCCTGCAAATTATCAACTATTCTTCGACCAAGAGCTAAGTTTGCCATTACCAATTCTGATTCACTTTATGTATCTTTATTGTGTTTCCTTTACTCATGGCAAGTTGAGTTATATAATAGTGAGTTGTCTTCTATTATGATCTATGTATTTGATGAATGTGATGCTTCTTGTCCGTATTCTTTTATCGACTCTTCACTCCATAAACCTGAGGTCATGTTTATTGAGCTCAGTTTCGCTTGGGGACAAGCGAAGTCTAAGCTTGGGGGAGTTGATACGTCCATATATCACTATTCTATGTCTTAATTCACTATTATTCATTGATATATTTCGTATTGAGAGGTGATACTTATGTTATTTCATCTATTTTTGCATGGTTGATGACTTTTGGAGCATGGACCGCTGTAGTCAGGATTCTGATGGAAAAGGTGCTGTTTGGAGGCAAAATTCGCGAAGATCAGAAAATCCGGGAAAATATATGGAAAATTCTATTTTTCCAGAAGACTCATGATGCCAGAAGATGGAGTGGAGGTGGGCCACAGGGGGCCCACACCACCCCATGGCGCGGGCAGGCCTAGGTCACGCTTGGGAGTGGTGTGGCCGCCCTGGCCCACTCCAGCCTCTCTCCTCTGGCGTATATCATCCCCACGAAACCCTAAGACTCGGGGAGCGACCACAAAAAGATTCCGCTGCCTCTGCGGGGCGGAAAACACCGAGAGAGAAAGATCTCTCCTGCACACAGATTTCTGCCTCGGGAATTCCTTCCCGGAGAGGGAAGATCGTCGCCATCAACACCACCATCAAGCTGGACTTCATCGGGATCATCATCATCATCACCACCACCATCATCACCATCAGCACCCTCATCACCATCTCCATATTGCTGTAACAATTGTGTTGAATCTTGCATAGTTCATAGGGGAAACTTTCCCGGTGTTGATTACTCTTTGTAGTTGATGCTATTGAGTGAACCATTGAATTATTGTTTATGTTCAGATTGTTATACATCATTATTCCATCTCTGATCATGATCCATATGATGTCTTGTGAGTAGTTCGTTTTGTTCTTGAGGACATGGGAGAAGTCTTGTTGTTAGTAGTGGAGTTGCATTGAGAAAGATTCAATAGATTGTTATTTAAGTTGTGGTGTACTTCTTCTAGTGGTGTCATGTGAACGTCGACTACATGACACTTCACCTATAAGGGCCTAGGGGAATGCATTGTGTCTTTGGCTACTAATCGTAGGGGTTGCCGAAGTGACAGAAACCTGAACCCCCGTTAGGAAACCATTGCACAAGGGACGTAAGGGTCTTAGAGTTTAAAGATGTGGTTAGGTTTCTACCTTAATTACTTTCTTGTACTTATGGATGTTTGCAAGGGGTATAATCACAAGTATGTATTTAGTCTTGGATGGGGCGGTACATTAGCACAGGTTCACCCACACAACACTTAGCAAGCTAGAGAAGATTAATCGACTATATGAAGCGAAAGCACTTGACAGTCTTCCCATGTGTCCTCGAGAACGTTTGGTCATCTATAGAAATACAACCGGCTTGTCCTTTGCTGTATAAAGGATTGGGCCACTTGCTGCATTCATTCTTACTGTCTTTTATTTACTCGTACTTTGTTTACTTGGTTTATCAAAAACCCCTAAAAATCCGTTTGCTAAGTATTTGCAGAGAATTCCTGATCCATACCACTAGCCAGCACCTTCTGCTCCTCGTTGGGTTCGACACTCTTACTTATCGAAAATACTGCGATACAACCCCTATACTTGTGGGTCATCAGGGTCCAACCAATTTATTCAGAAAACTAAGAAAACCCAAGTAAACGAAAAACCAAAACGAAAACGAAAAAGAAGACGCTCCAAGATCAACACAACTGTGCATGAAACAATAAAAATGAAGCGTTTGGAAGAAACATGAGATTTTTATTGATGAAGAAGGGGATGCCTTGGGCATCCCCAAGCTTGGACGCTTGTACTTCTTGGATATTTCTTGGGGTGACACGCGTGGCATCCCCAAGCTTGAGCTTTAGTCTATCCTTCATCTCATTACTCATTCCTTTCATACACCTGAAATTTTTCCTTCATACAAAACTTTACACAATCTTTATTAGCAACATTAGTGCACTCAAGATAAAAGGTCTTAAGGTTCAGTTCCAACACCAAATAAACTTCCATTAGAACACTAGCTAATGTAGCACTTCCCTCAAAAAGCTCAATTCCCCAAAATAACTCAAAAAGGAACCAACAAGAAGCAAATGCAGAAAATGGCAGAAATCTGTCAAAACAGACCAGCAGGTAAAGACGAATTTTTTCGAAGACCTTCTGTTGCTCAAATCAAAAAGTGTTAAACTAACTAAAGTTAGATAACAACCTTGGGCAGAAGCACAAAGATTCACGCCTCAAAAGGACGTTCAGAGATTTTACACGAATGTTTACGGTGAAGCACAGAAATCTATTTCGGGACAGCAACTTTCCCAATCATTACTTCTCTCTCATTAGAGGTTACTCTTGGCACAAAAAGCAAATAAAAAGGATAAGGAGCGGTTATTACAGAGGTAATAACTTCCAAGACTCATCTAAAACTTTTGGGTTATCTCCCAATAAGTACTTTTCTTTAACGCCTTTAAGTTAGCCATAAGAAGCAAGAAAGAATCAAGTGTTCTCAAATGAAGAAGCATTAAGACCAAATTTTGTTTTCATAGGAGAAGAAAAAGAAATCTTCTCTCTCTTTTTAGGGAAGTGTTCTATACCTTTCTTGAGTGGGAGTTGATATTTAATGGTGCCTTCTTTTATATCAATAATGGCACCAACAGTTCTAAGAAAACGGCTTCCCAAAGTAATAGGACAAGAAGCATTGCATTCAACATCCAAAACATAGAAATCAAAAGGGACATAAGCATTGTTAACCATAATAAGAACATCATTAAGACTCCCCATGAGTTTATTTTTAGCATTATCATCAAGTGGGACATTCAAATAACAATCTTCAAGTGGAGGCAAATCAAGCATATCATAAATCCTTCTAGGCATAATAGAAACACTACTACCAAGATCACATAAAGCTTTGAAATCAAAGTCATTCACTTTCATATTAATGATGGGTTCCCAACCATCTTCTTGTTTTATAGGAATAGAAGCTTTATGTTTCATCTTTTCTTCTTTAATCTTTATTAGAGCATCAGTAATGTGTTTGTAAAGGCCATGTTCATAACACTAGCATTAGGACTTTTAGCAAGCTTTTGTAGGAAGTTAATAACTTCAGAGATGTTGCAACCATCAAGATCAAAATTATCATCTAAAGTAGTAGAACTATTACTAGCCTCAACATTAGTGGTGGTAATAGTAGAAACACTAATGTTTCTAGCAATTTCATCTTCTCTTTTCCACTTAGCATGTAATTCAGCTAATAGTCTAACATTTTTTATCAATTCTTACTTGTATAGCATTAGTATATGCAAAGGGATTCTCATTAGTTTCAGGTTTAGCAGCCATTTTATTCAAAGAAGATTGAGCTTCAGCCAAAGATGCTATAATTCTTTCAGCATTAGAGAGTTTTTCCTCAATAGTTTTATTGAAAGCAGTTTGTTTACTAATAAAGTCTTTAAGCATAACTTCAAGTTCAGAGGGTGCACTCCTATTATTGTTGTAAGAATTTCCATAAGCATTACCATTGATGGGAGGATATGGCTTATAATTGTTGTTACCAAAATTACTCCTATAAGCATTATTGCCAAAATTATTATTTCTTATGAAGTTCACATCAACTTCTTGAGCAACCAAAGAGGCTAAAGGAACATTATTTGGATCAATATGGGCTTTCCCATTAACAAGCATAGACATAATAATATCAATATTATCACTCAAGGAGCAGGTTTCCTCAATAGAATTTACCTTCCTACCTTGTGAGCTCTCTCAGTATGCCATTCAGAATAATTAACCATCATATTGTCTAGAAGTTTCGTTGCAGCACCCAAAGTGATGGTCATAAAGGTACCTCCAGCAGCACAATCCAACAGGTTCCTTGAAGAATAGTTCAATCCTGCATAAAAAGTTTGGATGATCATCCAAGCAGTCAGTCCATGAGTGGGACAACTCTTTACCAAAGATTTCATTCTTTCCCAAGCTTGAGCAACATGTGCATTATCAGATTGTTTAAACTTCATTATTTCACTTCTCATAGATATAATCTTAGCAGGTGGATAGTATTTTCCAATGAAAGCATCCTTGCGCTTAGTCCAAGAATCAATATTATTCCTAGTTAAGGAATTCAACCATTCTTTAGCTTTTCCTCTCAAAGAGAAAGGAAACAATTTCAGCTTAATAATATCACCATCTATATCCCTATGCTTTTGCATCTCACAAAGTTCAAAAAAGTTATTTAGATGGGCAGCAGCATCTTCATTACCAATACCAGAAAATCATTCTCTCATAACAAGATTGAGTAAAGCAGGTTTTATCTCAAAGAAAGTATCTTCAGGCACAGGTGGAGCAATAATTGTGCTCATAAAATCATTGTTGTTGGTGCTAGTGAAGTCACACAACTTAGTATTTTCAAGGGTAGTCATTTTTGTGTGTTTTTGATAAATAAAGCAAACTAGTGAAACTAATTTTGTGTGTGTTTTTGATAAAGAAACAAGCAAACAAAAAAAGGAACTAAGCAAAACAAAAATAACAAAGTAAAGAGATTGGTTATGAGGGACTCCCCTTGTGAAGATGTCCTTGACTCCCCAGCAATGGCGCCAGAAAAATGCTTGATGGCTCAGTGTTGATGTAGAGCTTGTTGGGAACCCCAAGAGGAATGTATGATGAGCACAGCAGCAAGTTTCCCTCAGTTATGAAACCAATGTTTAACCGAACTAGTAGGAGCAAGGAAACACCCCAAAGGTGTTACTATCTGAGCCTTGGCAGGGCGCACTACTGGTGCTAGTAGCAACGTGGAGATCTGCACAACACAACCACAGAACTTTGTCCCCAACTTGCGATGAGGTTGTCAATCTCACCGTGTTTTGCTAAAAACAAAGGATTACACGTATCGAATGGAAGGAAGTAAAAGTTTGCAGAAAGTAAACACAAAGCAGTAAACAGTTTATAGATTATATGTAAAGAAAAAGGACCGGCATCCATAGTTCACTAGAGGTGGCTCTCCTTGTGATAGATAACATGCTGGGTGAACAAATTATAGCGGGGCAATTGACAAACATTGAGAAAGCAATACATGCATATACTAATCATCTTGACTCCTTTGAGATTCGATTGGGCATTACACCATTATACATAGACCGCCATCCAACTGCATCTATGACTTATAATCCACCTTCAGGTTATCATCTGAACCCCCTCTAGTATTAAGTTGCAAGCAACAAATTATTGCTTTACGAATTGCGTGTAATGTAAACAATACGTGTGTTCTATGAACAAAGGATTGTTGTTTCCTCCCTAGTAGCAACAGCACATCTAGTACCTTAGAGATTTCTCTCACTTCCCCAGATTACCAGAGGCATGAACCCACTATCGAGCATAAATACTAACTCTTGGAGTTGCTAGCATCTACTTGGCCAAGATAGCTACTAACAACGGAAAGCATGCAAGATCACAAATAACAAAGACATGATAGAATCAATAATCAATCTGAAATAGCATCTCAATATCCATCGGATCCCTGCAAACACAACATGCAGAATTACAAATAGATGATCTTGATCATGAACGGAGCTCACAAGATCTAGACATGAAAGCACAATGGAGGAGAACCAGCCATCTAGCTACTACATGGATCTGTAGTCCAAGTATGAACTACTCACGCATCACACCGGAGGCTTGCATGATGATGAAGAAGGCCTCCAGGGTTAATTCCCCTCTCCGGCAGGGTGCCGGGAAGAGCTTCAGATCCCTCCCGATCTAGGGATGGAGACAATGGCGGCTACAGACTCTTTCGTGGATTTTTTGATCGGGCACTTAGGGTTTTCGTCCCGAGGGCATCTTATAGGCGGAAGGAGAGGCCGAGGGGGTGCTGGGGTCGGCCAGACCACCCCCTGGCACGGGCCAGGCCTGGCCGCGTGGCCAGGTGGTGTGGCCGGCCCCCAGCCCTTCTCCATCTCGTATTCTGGCATCTGATGACTTCCGGAAAAATAGGCACTTTTGCTTTTGTCCCGTCCAATTCCGAGAATATTCATTTTCTGACTTTCCTGGAACCAAAAATAGCAAAAAATAGGCAGCTGGCACTGTGGCTCTTGTTAATAAGTTAGTCGAAGAAATCATATGAAAGGTACTCCAAAGTGTGGACAAAACACAAGAAAGTGGATAAAACCAAGCATGGAACATCAAAAATTATAGATACATTTGCAATGTATCACCTCCTGGATCTGCGCAGGGTGAATATGGATCCCTTGTGGATGAGTTCCCCCTCCAGATGCCTTCTGAAGGTGAGGTTTCAGCGATTCTAGGTGTTCTATATGTTGTCTCCCCAAACCAATTTCACGGGGTGAAACTATTTGACGAGGCGGAGGCAGCGCCAACTATACGGTCAGAGCTATACGGCCGGAATATTTCCTCCGCCCGTATAGTTGGTCGTTATGCTCTCTGCCTCCTTTGTTTGCTTTTGGTTTTCTTCTAGTATTATTAATATTTCCCAAATAAGTGATTTACGTTGTTTTTTACTCCTTTTCTCCACAGTACAACTGCTTCAATAATTGTGTCCCTTGGATCCATCATCCATCCTGATCCTGGTGAAAACAGACATAAAATGTGATCGCGAGTGCCGTAAAATACCAAGATCCTACATCTCCAATGTAAAATAATAATCTAAAACATGATGCAAATATGCACTCATCAACTTCCCCAAGCTTAGACTCTTGCTCGTCCCAAGCAAGCTCTAGCTTAATGGATGTGATCCTCAAATTCATGAAGCTGAGTCGATAAAATAAATGAGGCTATTGCAGCATGTGTTTATCATGTACGATACATAGTAATAAGTTCATGAATAGTACCTTACTCAAACAATCGGAATAGTATTAGAAGGCTTCGACACCTTAGTGATCAATAGCTCATAAAAGATGAATCTCAACATAATGTAAAAGAGTCCGGTTCAACCGAATGAGTTAACGAGGTAGTCCCAAGTGTTTTAGGATCAACGTATTCACTTGGGATTCAAAATATCAAAAGTGTTTCTTTGTCATACTACTATACAGTGGAATATGCCTACTTGCTCTTTGCACATTCGCTCTTTTTCTTCTTTTTTCCTTTTCTTTCGCATATATGCTCACACTTTTGTTTTAAGTGTTGTGCAAAGGAGCTAGCCACATATCCCACTTCATGTAGGAATTCAAAGTTCAACGATCTCAGTTATCAAATTCCAACTGCATATGAAGCATTCTTATGACTTGGAGATTCTACCTCGACTTGTTCTCACTCTATTTAGATAGCACTTTCATTTTCCTTTGTTCAAGGTTTATTTTTCAACTTAATAGATAATTTTTCTTTTGTAAATCAAACCGTAGACTTACAACATATTGACCAAATTATCTTTAGATGTTCTATTAATACCAATGGCGTGGAAACCTCCTATTTCTATCATCAAGTGCAAGTAAAATTATACTCAAGCCATTCATATATCAATAAAGCAAACACAAACTCAATATTGCTCCATATATAATAATAAACTCGAAATTTGATAAAAGGGATCGACTATTCCTGAAGGGAATTCTAATGATACAAACTTTATTTATAGTTTGAACTAATGCAAGAATAATAAAAGATATAAGATAGATTACAAGGTCTTAAAGATCTCCCCAAGTTTGGAACCAATACAGGCGGGATCAAATAATCCCTTGTGATTATTTGATACCGTGATTGTTGTAGATCACCGTGACGCCATGGCACATGGGATCTTCTCCTCACGGGCCAGCCTGAGGCGGAGGGAGTGATTGACAGCTTCTAATTCTTTAACACGCAGCTTGTAGAAAATATTGTTCCTCTCCAGCACCTTCAATTGTTCCTTAATGAACTCATTGTTATCCTGAAGTGTTTGTAGCGCCTTAATACTCATAGAAAAACCTGCTTCGGTTGTCCGCTTGATATCTTCATCAAGTTTATCAAGATAAAGTCATAGCAATTGCAGGTGTTTAGGCGTTCCCAGCTTCTCCTTGTCCAACTCTTTGATCCTCAGCTCCAGAGCCTTCAAATCCCTCTTCTGGCATCCATGGTCAGCATCGAGGAACTCTATAGGGATGGACTTGATCTCCTTTCCTTGCTCGTTATTGCTCTCGGTCTCCATGGGAGCCTTTCTTCTTGACCTTTATCCTTTGCGGGTCCTTCCGTGCAAATAAGAAGTAGATCTATTTCTACAGATTATGATTATATAGAGAGAAAATAGCAGTATATAAGGGAGGTCAGAGGTCGGTAGAACTCGCGAGAAACACCAAATTGTCATCCAAGAAAAGAATCCAAATGGAACAGAAAAAGAAATTAGGGATTTGGAAGTAACCTGCCGCGTAATGATCAACTATACGGGCGCGACCCGTATAGGTCCATCCGTATAGTTGCTTACAGGCAGATATTTCCAAATATCACGAGTCCATGTCGATTAAATTACGACTCGGAACCGACAATAACATTTTTTTATGAATAAACGAAAGATCAAATGAATTTTTATGAATAAACGAAAGATCAAACGAAAAAGTGTCCGAGAGTTTAATGACCAACTATACGGCCGGAATTTTTGCTCCGGTCGTATAGTTGCGACCGTATAGATACAAACACCAAAAAGGAAAACTATCTGAGAGTTCAACGACCAACTATACGGCCAGAATTTTTCTGCTGTCGTATAGTTGCGACCGTATAGGCTCATATATCGAAAATAATTTTGCGAAGATGATACAGAGAGTTTAACGACCAACTATACAGCGGGAGCTTCCTCTCCGGTCATATAGCGCCGCCCGTATAGTTGGGAAAACCTCTCTAAAACTTCAGAAAATACAAGGAATTCAAAGGCAGAATTTTTAAAAGTAAAAATTGTGAAAACAAATCACTTATTTGGGTAAGAACACTTACCTTGCACCTACCATTGTTTATTTGGGGATGAAAAGTTCCTCCCACGATAAAGACTTCTTCTCTCTTGGAGGAATTGACCTTAGTTCATTGAATAATTCTCGTAAACGAAAATCACCAGGACTAAAGTTTCTCTCAATAAGATTATTGTCTTGCGGGGCAATCATGGACACTACATCTAGTGTCTTTATTTCCTGCCTCTACATAATCTGCAGCTCAAATTCTTGAAGTGAAAGAATCTAACGGATCAGCCTTGGCTTATGATTTTTTCTTTCAAGGAGTTCTTTTAAACCATCATGGTCCATATGAACTCTCACCTTTGCATCAACTTTAATATCCCTAGGTTGTGGCATTCTCTCTATAGCTTCAACCTTAGCTCGATCAACTTCAATTCCCTTACCTGATACATGGTGTCCAAGGACTATAGCTGCTTTGACCATAAAATGGCACTTCTCCCAGTTTAAAACAAGATTAGTTTCTTCACAATGCTGTAAAACTCTCTTGAGATTATCAAGGCAACTAGTAAACGAAGTTCCATAGATAGAAAAGTCATTCATAAATACTTCCATTATAAGTTCTATAAAATCAGCAAAAATAGCAGTCATGCATCTTTGAAAAGTAGCTGGAGCATTACATAAACCAAAGGGCATACGTCGGTAAGCATGTAAACCGTCAGGACTTATGAAAGTTGTTTTAAGTTGGTCATCCGGATGAACAGCTATTTGAGAGAAACCAGAGTATCTGTTCAAGTAACAAAAATGAGTATGGTTTGCTAACCTTTCTAAAGTTTGATCTATGAACAGTAACAGATAGTGATCTTTCCTAGTTTCTTTGTTTAATTTCCTGAAGTCTATGCACATCATATGCCTAACAACAGTTCTAGTAGGTATCAATTCATTGTTTTCATTAGGAACGATAGTAAAACCGCCCTTTTTAGGAACATAGTGAACAGGACTTACCCACTCACTCTCTTTAACATGATAAATTATACCTGCGTCCAGTAGGCGTACAATTTATTTTCTTACCACTTCTTTCATTTCAGGCTTTAATCTTCTATTAAATTCCGCAACTGGTTTTGCACCTTCCTCCATGAATATCCGATGGACAACTATCATGGGACTAATGCCCTTCAAGTCATCCATTGAGTACCCAAAGGCTTGACGATGCTCCTTAAGTATCCTCATGAGTTCTTCTTCTTCTCTTGAAAGTTTAGCACTAATAATAACAAGGAATTTACTGGTATCATCTAAAAACCTGTATTTAAGATTTTCTGATAGAGTCTTCAACTCTAGGGGTGGTAATTCCTCATCCCCTCTCTTCTCTGGCTCTTCAAAAGCCTCATCAGTTGGAGGTCCCAAAACGGGTAGTGAGTCGAATTCAATTTCTAGTTCTCCTAGGGACTTGTCCTCCATAATTATTTCTTCATAATTTGGATCTTCATCTATTTCTTCTTCTTGATTACCTAAGAAAAGAGCCGCCATTTCCTCAATAGTTCTCTCTTCCTCTTGTATTGGTGGAGGCATGTCTTTAAATTTGGAAACATGGAATTTATTTTCCGTTCCCCCAAGCATAAGCGTCACAATATCCTTCTTGAAATTGACATAGGCACCTATATCACCCAAAAAGCTTATTCCAAATATAATAGGGCAAAGAGTGTCAGCTGGCATATCAACAACTACAAAATCAATAGGATTTTTTTGTTGCCGATTGTGATAGTTGCATTATCAACTACTCCCATTGGAATTCTAAGGTTCTTATTGGCTAACATAATTGTCATATCAGTATTTTCAATTGTAGAGGGTTCTATTTCTTCTTTTATTTCTAGGTAGAAATCATAAGATATAACATTAACTTTGGTGCCAAGATCACATAAACCGTAATGAGAGGTTTCTTTAAATATGCAGGGAAGAATAGGCTTACCCACATCTTTTACCTTTGTTTTACCTTCAACCAATATGGAGGTCTCTACATCAAGTTCAACTATGTTGCAGTGTGAGTACATAGCCATAATTGCTTCCTTGGTTACCTTTTCATCTTTGGTTTCTTATAGACGTTCCATGAATTCTGGCATGCTTTCCTCTTCCCTCTTTTCCTGTATTGCTTTGACCTGCTCATATTCAAGAATATGCTTTTGTGCAGTGTTAGGGAAAGGCACTTCATAAATTGGTTCTAAGGAGGCCAGTGTTGCTTCATCCTCTTTTTTATTTTCTAGTTAGGGTGGTGGATCATACGTGACTGGACCCTCCTTTGGAGCTTTAATATGTTCTGTAAAAGCTTTAATAACTTGCAACACAAGATCTGAATCCAAATAAAGTTCTTTAGATAGTTCTTTAACGTGGCCTTCTTTATTATAACCATGAATACAATCATGCTCTATTTCTACGCCTCCTTCACTTCCTAGACCAAAATTCCATGAAACTCTATGATCATGAATTCTATTAAGTAAAGCCTAAGCTTTAGGTATAGGAAGATTCATAAACGCTCCTTCAACGAAAGAGTCTAGTTCAATTTTATTGGGTTCAATTGAACCGCCATAAAAGATATGTAGTAAATACCATTCGGACAAATCATGATGAGGACATAATCGTAGTAAATCTTTGAATCTAATACAAGCTCTTACTAGTCCTTCATTAGCACGATTCTTCCAAGTCATTATAAGACGCCTGATTCCAAAAGATTTTGATAATGGATAATATTTAGATAGAAATTCACTTGCTAGATTATCCCAAGTAGTAGTGGCTTTAGGGGGTAGAGATCTATACCATGAGAGAGCTATACTTGTCAAAGTTTGACTAAAAAGTTTAACCCTTACCTCATCAGCAGTATATCCCGTTAGTAGAAAACTGCCACATATATCTTTAAAACATGCAATATGCTCATATGGATCAGGATCTTCTTCATATCCGGTAAATTGCTTCTTATGTAGAATACTAAGTAATAGAGGATTTATTTCAAACCCCCTTGTCTTTTTTATAAATACAATAGAGCTTCCCAAAGTGGTTGAGTGGGCTAGCACTAGTCATATGCTCAAACTCCATCATGTTGGTGGATACCTGTAACTCAAAACAAAATTTAGCAAGACAAAAATAAATAATCAAAAACTAAAAGACCTACATCGCTTAGCTCCCCGACAACGGCGCAGAAATAGCTTGATGAATGCAAGAGCACATATCATTTGTAGCTAGTTTCGAAATAAAGATATCGATCCCACAGGGAGCAGGAGTCTGAAGTCTAATAACTCTTGGAATAAATATTACGATAGAAATGCTAGATAAAGTTCTAAGTGACAAGATAAAGTGCGAGTATTGTGTAAAAATGTGTTTTTGGGTTTTGGGTATAAGAGCAATAATAAAGTAAAGCAAAGTAACTTAATACAGAAAATAAGTATCGCGTATGTAAGACAGATTGGAACTACAGTAGGGAAAAGGCGTTCTCAGGGAGTAGCGGATACACCACTAGTATTATAAAGATCTAAGATAACTATTATCATCATGAACATTCTCAACTATGTATGTGTGGGAGGAACTCCATATATGGACGATTTTCCAGCAACCGCTACGCACATCATCCTCATAACCACAGCAGACATCAATCGAATTACTACGCTATTCAGGGACATAATCCCGTAGGACGTATGCCATGGCATGGATAGTGTTCCGTGAGTTTCCTATGCTTCACAAGTTGATACGTAAGGATTGCTAATAGCTTTATAGTCACCGTAAGTGCTAGCATGCCTCCGTCTACCAACCAGTAGTTCCCTCCATCAAGTCCCCACGAGAGGCAAATATTGAGAGGTCGACTTGTCTCAACATCAAGATGTAGAGAATCTAACACATGGTCACAGCGATGAATATAATAATAGACTTTATCTTATTTAAATCTCATACTAGGGTTTCTCCATATCCCCAAGAACTAATGATCTACTCAGACATGGAGGCAACCAACATCATGGCAATGGTAATGGAAACAATCATAGATGAATAGTACTTGTATAAATCCACAACGAGTATAGGAATTACAACAAGATCTAGACAAGGTGTAGATGGGATGGATGGAGATGATGGTGATGCAACGGTGGATGATGAAGATCAATGCCTTAGCCTCCCAGATCTGCGCAGGGTGAAGTGGATCCCTTGTGGATGAGTTTCCCCTCCAGATGCCTTTCGGAGGTGAGGTTTCAGCGATTTCTAGGTGTTCTGTATGTCGTCTCTCGAACCAATTGCACGGGGTGAAACTATTTGACGAGGCGGAGGCGGCACCAACTATACGGCCGGAGCTATACGGCCGGAGCTATACGGCCGGAATATTTCCTCCGCCCGTATAGTTGGTCGTTATGCTCTATGTCTCCTTTGTTCGCTTCTGGTTTTCTTCTAATATTATTAATATTTCCCAAATAAGCGATTTACGTTGTTTTTGGCTCCTTTTCTCCACAGTACAACTGCTTCAATAGTTGTATCCCTTGGATCCATCATCTCTCCTGATCCTGGTGAAAACAGACATAAAATATGCACGCGAACGCCGTAAAATACCAAGATCCTACATCTACAATGCAAAATAATAATATAAAACATGATGCAAACATGCACTCATCAGCATGAGATTTTACTTGTCGGTGTTTTAATTCTTGAAAAACTTTTCTAGTATCATATTCTTTAGTTAAAACTTGTAGCAAATCTACTTTGTTTTCCTTAACAAGTTCAGAAGGTATACCTTTTTATTTCATTGTTTGGCATACCTCAGGCATAAGATCAGGAGTTATCCGAAGTATCCCTTTTTCCGGCTTAGTGCCAAAATCAAGATTATATAAAGAATCATTCTTAGCCCTAGTATACATCAATTCCAAACATTCTTTAATAGTTAAAGTATTTATTGATCCTCCTGCTGAGAAGTCAAGCAACTCTCTACATTGAGTATTAAGACCATGGTAAAATAAATGGCAAATAGTTAGTTAAAAATAGCCATGATTAGGAATACTATTGATCATTCCAAAGAATCTTTCCCAAGCTTGTGGGTAGTTTTCTCCCATGTTCTGACTAAAGTTGCCTATGACCTTTCTTAGTTCAGTTACCTTTTAAAAAGGATAAAACTTGTTTATGAATTTAACAATGTAGTTTTCCCAACATTTAATGTAATGGCGAGGGAGAGAATATAACCAGTCTAGAGCTTTACCTTGAAGAGACCATCAAAATAATTTAGGACGAGAGAAGTCTCTTGGCAAACCTTTTGGTCCAAGCGATGTTATCACATCGTCGAATTCTCTAATATGTGTTCCTGGGTCTTCATCTTCCCTTACACTGAAAGCTTTCTCCTACAAATTTTTAATAATTCCACTATCAAATCGATAGTCTCTAACTCCAGGATTAGGGAACTCTATTGGTTATTTAAGAAATTCAGAACTTGGAGCACTGTATTCCCTGAGAGTTTTCTCAGGTTTCATAGGGGTTGTCCTGTAAATAGACATGATTTCCATAATATCACTCAGGTTTTCAACTTCAATTTTATTTGATCTTAAAAGTTTTTCAATAATTTCTTCGCGCCTTTGAGCAGGCACGCGCTCAGTATAATCTGGTAGATAGGTCCTACTAGAGCGTGTAGACCCTTTGTCTCCTAGGGAGAACATTTTGTAGTAGCAACACCTGAAATGTCAAAAGACAAACACTTAGCGCTTAGCTCCCCGGCGACGCCGCCAGAAAATAGCTTGATGTCTCCAAGTGCACAGGTCGTTTGTAGCTAGTTTCGAAGTACAGATATCGATCCCATAGGGAGCCCAAAGGTAAGTGTTTATGGGTGAAGTCTCTGTCACACCCGAAGTTGTCATAGGTCTTCGAGTGAATTGACTACAAGTGTTGAAATAAGAATCAGGTTTTGATTAAATGAGATGTATTTAAATCAAACTAAAATGTAAACTTCAGAAATGTAAAGCATAAAAGTAAAGAACGACTTGATTGTTTGTTGTTTCCTGCAAATGGCAAAAGAAGGCGCGGGGAGATTTAGTTCATGGTGATAGTGACTGATGTCTATGCACTTCTATTCTTGTAGACAGTTGTTGGGCCTCCAAGTGCAGAGGTTTGTAGAATAGCAACAAGTTTTCCCTTAAGTGGATCACCCAAGGTTTATCGAACTTAGGGAGGAAGTGGTCAAAGGTATCCCCTCTCAAGCAACCCTACAATCAAGATACAAGAAGTCTCTTGTGTCGTGTATAGGTGCACTAGTTTGGCGAAGAGATAGTGAAATACAAGTGGTATGGATAATTATAAGTGGTAACAGTGCTAGAAAATAGCTTGCTGGCATGTGGTTGATGTGGGAAAAGACTAAAGGCAAACTGAAATAAAGATGGAAGCAAGCAAACATGTAACAGATCTAATTGCAAACGGTGTACCAATGCTTAGAAACAAGGCCTAGGGATCATACTTTCACTAGTGAACACTCTCATATAAATATCTTCTCTTTATGATACTACTCTTAACTACTCTTCGGTTGGACACTCTAATCCATGGTAGGGCTATAACAACACACCTCAAAGTAAGCCTTTCTCATCTGGATAACCCCACACTGTCACCTTGAGCTCTAGATGGTTCCAACAAACACCACAATTTCATAAAGACATCCAACTCCAAATATAACTCATAACAAGTATTTGTAATCTCTAGCCTAAGTGCCACCATGGTGTGCACGCTGTCACTTTCACACACATAGGGAGAGCAGAGATCTATTAAAGCACTTGAGTAGCAAGGTAGATCTACTTGATTACAAAGCTCATGATCACAATATGATCATGCATAGAGAGAGAGAGAGATGAACACATAGCTACCGGTAGAACCCTTTGCCTGGAGGAAGAACTAATCCCTCCTCATCATGGGAATCAGCAACGGCAATGGAGATGGTGGTGGAGATCGATGGAGATGGTTCCGGGGGCACTTCCCCATCCCGGCAGGGTGCCGGACCATAGACTTTATGTCCCCCAAATCTCCCCTTCGGTGGTGGCGGTGCTGCGGAACGTTTCGTGGATTTCTAATTGATGATTTAGGGTTTCCACATCGGGGGAGATATATAGGCGAAAGAGGCAAGGTCGGCGGCCGGCCAGGGGGCCCACACCATGCCCTGACGCGGCCAAGGGGGACCCGCGCCTAGGGGTGGTGTGGCCACCCTATGGCCCCTCTCCGACTCTCCTTCTGGCTCCGTGAGTCTTCCGAGAAAATAACAACTTTGGCTTTTGTCCGTTCCAATGCCGAGAATATTCATTTTCTGACTTTCCTGGAACCAAAAACAGCAGAAAACAGGCAACTGGCACTGTGGCATCTTGTTAATAGGTTAGTCCAAGAAATCATATGAAAAGTACTCCAAAGTTGGAACAAAACACAAGAAGGTAGATAAAACCAAGCATGGAACGTCAAAAATTATAGATACATTTGCAATGTATCAACACCCCCAAGCTTAACTCCTGCTCGTCCTCGAGTAGGTAAGTGATAAAAAGAAAGAATAATTTTTGAGGTGACATGCACCATCATAAACTTGATCAAAGTATTTGTAAAATATTGATAGATGGGACCATAGTACTTAAATCATAACATGAAAGACAAAGTTCTAGCAATAAGACAAAGCAACTATGTTGCAACATGAAAAGGCACAAACAAAAGATTCATGAATAATAATGCTTTGCAAGACGTTTGTTTGTTTGTTTCACATAAAGAAAACATAGCATAGTGGCACTCAACTTGTCCCTCATAGAGTAGCAAACATAAATGCATAGGACACCTTCAAAGTTCATAAGAGTGACTAGATACAAATAGTTCAAAACAAGCAATATCAAAGTTATGCATCAATCAACAAGTCTTGGGACAATGCACATAGAACTAAGAATGGCCACTATGCTCTCAAAGTAGGTGCATAAAGATAGAAGGTGGAGACTCAACATAAAAGTAAAAGAAAGGCCTTCATAGCAGGAAGCAGAGATTCAAGTTTCATAAAGAGCTTCCAAAAATTATGGTACTTATTAGCTTTCAGCTCTCATTGCCCCTATCATAAGCATCTTGAAGTGATTAAGGTTAAATTGAACAAATTATGGAGTATATGCTTGACAAAGTATAAGTTGGAAATCTCATGTCCCTTGAATACGAGGGCCGCTCCTCATGCTACTCAAGTTTAGTTACCAGTAAGTTCTTGTCATAGTAAGTACATGTGTATCATAGAGAACCGCCAACGGGGTACCCCTTTCCCGATGATACAGAAGAATCCCCATATCAAAATGACAAGGCAAGCAAACAACGAGCATCTCAGCAATCTTCTTATTTACCATGGGAATATGGTGCTTTTTTCTCTCTTTCCTCTTTTCATAATATTTTTTTTCTTTTTCTCTTTTTTCTCAATATCGGACTCTTTTTTATAAGAAGAATGCTTCATAGGCAGCTCATTATGGTTACGCTACAGGTTTCCACCATGTTAGCATGGATTAGACCAGCGGCCCAGGCATTTCTCTAATACATATACATAGCTCCACGGACTTACAAGCTCCCCTTTCATTTCACACTGACGACATCCATAGAGAAAAGAGCATGATATCAACTAGGTACAAAGTACCAGTGCAATGTTGAAAGTGTTCCCCATGACATCATGGTTCTGCTAATCCCCAACGAATAGGTGCAAGCATATACAACATAGACGACACAATGGTTCAAGTTTATTAAGGGCAAGAAAAGTAAAGTATGCCATCAAATTTGTGAGAGCTTTAATCACTAATTTTCACATAACAAGTTTAATTTGGAAGATAGATAAAAACATGAATATACTTGGAATAGCATATGCTAATAGGTAGGTATGGTGGACTCTTTGGAATAACTTGGTTTTTAGGAGCTGGATGTATGAGTGGAACTCATACTTGGTTATGGAGGCTAGCAAAAGACTGGGAGCGACCAACTAAGAGAGCAATAATGGCCATAATCATGCAGAGCGACAAAAAATCATTGATTAAAACATAAAGTGATATTACAAGTTGAAAACTAAAGGATCATCAAGGCTATGGTGACTTGGGATAGTCATAACATGGTGTGAGCATGTGCCAGGTCAACCCAAATAAAGCATCAAAGGAGAATACCACAATACTATGCTTTAATATGCTAAAACAACGCATGATTATTCCAAGGCACATTAAGCAATCTCAATTGTTTATAACATGTCATGCTACAACAAAGATCACTAAGCATAAAGCCAAAACAATATCAAGCATGGCATGACAAAGCATAGGCCACAGTCAAAAACAAACTACTTTTACCACTTAAGCATGAACTTTCGTACTCTTTTCCAATCCAAACCAACTTATTTGAAAGAACTCACAAAGATAATAATAAATAAAGATTAGTTAGATTGTATCACAAATCCAAAAAGGAAGAACTAAAAAGTTCTAAGCAGAAAGCACAAGAAAACTAAGGCTACACCCAGTGCTAGCAAAAGAGAACACTCACAAAACAATAAGAATGAAAACTAGAGTATTCTAGGCAATGAATAACGGGGCGTGTCTCTCTCCAAAAGAAGTGTGTTGGGATCCAACCAACTTATTCAAGCAAACAAAGCAAACCAAGCAAACAAAAACCAAAAACAAAAACAAAAACAAAGACGCTCCAAGAACAACACAACTATGCATGAAACAATAAAAATGAAGTGTTTGGAAGAAACCTGAGATTTTTATTGATGAAGAAGGGGATGCCTTGGGCATCCCCAAGCTTTGACGCTTGTACTTGTTGGATATTTCTTGGGGTGACACGTGTGGCATCCCCAAGCTTGAGCTTTAGTCCATTCTTCATCTCATTACATCATTCCTTCCATACACCTGAAATTTTTCCTTCATACAAAACTTCACACAATCTTTATTAGCAACATTAGTGCACTCAAGATAATAAGTCCTTGGGTACAGTTGCAACACCAATAAAACTTCCATTAAAACACAATATACTGTAGCACTTTTCTCAAAAATCTCAATTCCCCAAAGAGAACTCAAAAAGGAACCAACAAGCAGCAAATGCAAATAATGGCAGAAATCTGTCAAAACAGACCAGCAGGTAAAAACCAATTTTTTCGAAGACCTTCTGTTGCTCAAATCGAAAAGTGTTGAACTAACGAAAGTTAGATAACAACCTGGGGTAGAAGCACAAAAACTACGCCTCAAAACGACATACAGAGATTTTGCACGAATTTTAAACTGAAGCACAAAAATCTGTTTCGGGACAGCAACTTTCCCAAGCATTACTTCTCTCTCATTAGAGGTTACTCTTGGCACAAAAAGTAAATAAAAAGGATAAGGAGCAGCTATTACAGAGGTAATAACTTGCAAGACTCATCTAAAACTTTCGGGTTATCTCCCAATAAGTACTTTTCTTTAACGCCTTTAAGTTAGGCATGATAGTTTGAGAAAATGCTCACATAAGAAATATGAATTGAAGTAAAAGAGAGCACCAAGAAGCAAATTCAAAGCATATTTAAGTCTAACCCACTTCCTATGCATAGGAATCTTGTAAAGAAATAAGTCATGAAAGCACAAAGCAACAAGCATAGTAAAGAAAAACAAGTGCAACTTCAAGACTTTCAACATAAAGAGGGGAAACTTAATATTATTGAGATACATAAAACCATGTTTCCCTCTCTCATAATAACTTTCAGTAGCATCATGAATAAAATTAACAATATATCTATCACATAAAACATTCTTATCATGAGCCACATGCATAAAAGAATTATTACTCTCCCTATAAGAATAGTCATTCTTATTAATTGTAGTGGGAGCAAATTCAACAAAATAGCTATCATTATTATTCTCATAACCATAATCATAAAATATAGGAGGCATATTGTAATCATAATTAATTTTCTCCTCAATAGTAGGTGGACTGAAAATATCATATTCATCATTGTAATCATCATATATTGGAGGCATAGTATCATCAAAGTAAATTTTCGCCTCCGTTCTTGGGGGACTAAAAATATCATGCTCATCAAAACCAAATTCCTCAAGCTTAGACTTTTCCATAGCATTAGCAATAATGGTGTCCAAAGAATTCATACTAACAACATTGCTATTAGCATGCAAATAAAGTTGCATAGGCTTTTTAATTTTCTCTTCAAACACTTCATGTCCTAACTCAAGATAAATACTATAAAGCTCTCAAACTTTTTTGTTGTTTTCCATTAAGCCTAACTAGTGAAAATAAAAACAAGAAACAAAAAGACAAAATTGCAGAATCTAAAGGAAATAACTTCGAGCACTCACACCGGAGGATGTGAGTACCTTTTACCTTACCACCCGGCAACGGCGCCAGAAAATAGCTTGATGTCTATGCACTTCTATTCTTGTAGAAAGTTGTTGGGCCTCCAAGTGCAGAGGTTTGTAGAACAACAACAATTTTTTCCTTAAGTGGATCACCCAAGGTTTATCGAACTCAGGGAGGAAGTGGTCAAAGGTATCCCCTCTCAAGTAACCCTGCAATCAAGATACAAGAAGTCTCTTGTGTCCCCAACACACCCAATACACTTGTCAGGTGTATAGGTGCACTAGTTTGGCAAAGTGATCGTGAAATACAAGTGGTATAGATAATTATAAGTGATAATTATAAGAGAATATTCATTTTCTGACTTTCCTGGAACCAAAAACAGCAGAAAACAGGCAACTGGCACTGTGGCATCTTGTTAATAGGTTAGTCCAAGAAATCATATGAAAAGTACTCCAAAGTTGGAACAAAACACAAGAAAGTAGATAAAACCAAGCATGGAACGTCAAAAACTATAGATACATTTGCAATGTATCAGTGACTGTGCCAAGTGGACGAATAATAAATGTAACAATTATAATCATATAAATATATGTGTAGGCGAGCAACCCAAAATTAGCCGGAACTCCTCTTGGTAGATTTATCCCAACTTCAATAATCCTACTAGCCTGTTACCAAAACCATGGCCAGACACTAGACGATTAAGACCCTTCAGGTCGCTTAGCGATTAAGCTCCTTGGATCGGACTAATGCAATAAGCACGGTGGTTCCTCGTTATCCTCTAGTCTACTAGTTTTCCATTGATATCCCGTGTCACCCGAGGGTCGCCGGTCCACTAGCGAACAAGATCTTATCTATGTAGAACAAAGCATCATGTTGTCTAGGCCTTTAATTGGACAACAAGCATTAGACATCCCACAGATAGTCAAGCACACATAATATAGTAATTAGAATCAATCACAAACTAATAGAAAATATATGAAGGCACATCACATCTCACCAATGCCCTACATCTCCCACGCCCAAGGGAATTAATCACACATGAGATAAGAACGGATCATCAATATAATCAAATAAAGGGAATCCGTCTTGGTATTACCATGGAGATCCACAATACGAATAGAAAAATATCCAACACAATTCAAGATGGGAAGAACAATCTCAAACCCTAGTCTTGCAAGGTAGAGATCCCTCTCTCTCTCAAGTACAAGTAGTGGCTATGGGGGTGTATTGGCTGGGAGGTTGAAGATCGTGGAGCGAGATGAAGAACGTTTTCTTCTTCTTCTCCGGATCTCTTCTTTCTCCCTTCTGGATGGTATGGCAGCTGCTATGTTGTGTTTTCGACCTTGGTCCCTTCACGAAATTTATCCCTTTTCACAAGACAGAGGCGGCGATAACTATACGGCCGGAAAAATATTCCCGCTGTATAGTTGCTCGTTAAAGCCTCTGTGTGATCCCCTCGAGTGCTTCCAAAGAGAGACTTGCTTATTTTCTCCAGAATATTGTGTTTCTCTAGTTAAAACCTTATGTTGACATTTAGAACCTGAAACACACATTAAAAACCAAGTTTTCTTTGCTATCGAAGTATTAGCGTTAGGTAAAGCCAGAAAACGATCAAATCCAGGAGAAAACCATCAAGAAAAGCCATAAAAAATATGTCGAATCTCACAGCTATCAGGTAATGATAGAAAACCACCACAATTGGGCATGCGATGTCACATAACCATCAGGTAGAGGCAGGGACATAAACCACCACACATTGGGGTATGTCCTCGACAGATAACACTGATTTCACGTTTTTGGGGGTTTAACCACATTTATGACAATGGGGCCCGCTGTCAGGTGCCACCTGGTGCTATCTTAATGGAAGGGAAGAGAAGGCCGATAGTATTCGTCCACTTCTCTACACTCTCCCCCATTCGCACCTCGTCGCACCCTGTCGTCGCAGCGCCGCCCAAATCTCCGTCGCCACATCACCGAAATGGTTTCCTTGAGTGATTTGTTCGATGCTGGGAGCTCTCTAGGCACCGAGGTATGTGTTTCTCTTGACAATCTCGCGTAGCTAGGGTTAGGGTTCATATCAGATTGGGGATTTTGGATCAGAGCTCGATTTTAGGTTATTTACCTTGCACATTTGGATTGGCAGGGTCCCGATAGCATGTACGACTCGGATTATTGTGGAAGAGTTGATGATGGAGATATGTCTGTGCTTTGCAAATTCAATTGTGTGGCTCTGAAGGATGTAGCTTTTGAGGGATGCTGGACTAGCAGGAGATTCTTGGCCTATGCAGGGGAGGCTAGTGCCACTAGTGATCCACTATCTATGATGATAAAATGCTTTTTACTAACTTTTTACATATTTGTTCTCTGTCATGTTATCTGCATTTTAGGAAGGTGAAACTTGTGACTTTATACACTAGGTTGATGATGTGTGGCATGAACCACTTTGCAAATCCCTGTCCAAGCTATGAGAAGTGTACAACACCTGCAAATAGGGGAGGGTTAATGATGGCCTCAATGGTATGGAGAGGATGTACGAGGCTCATGATGAGATTGTAAAGATTAGGGTGGACCTGAAGCTAGCACACGATGATCTGAAGCAAGTGGTTGAAGAGAAGCAAGTGACACTAGCTTTGAAGGCCAAAGTTAAACATGCTTTGGTTGATGCAAGGGCAGAACTAGAGCAGAGGAAAAATCTTGATGCACCAATCTCTAACATGCATAAGGTTTTGAGAAGGCACGATTAAGACCCTTCAGGTTGCTTAGTGATTAAGATCCTTGGATCGGACTAATGCAATAAGCACGGTGGTTCCTTGTTATCCTCTAGTCCACTAGTTTTCCATTGATATCCCCATGTCACCCGAGGGTCGCTAGTCCACAAGCGAACAAGATCTTATCTATGTAGAACAAAGCATCATGTTGTCTGAACCCTTAATTGGACAAGAAGCATTAGGCATCCCACAGATAATCAAGCACACATAATATAGTAATTAGAATCAATCACAAACTAATGGAAAATATATGAAGGCACATCACATCTCACCAATGCACTACATCTCCCATGCCCAAGGGAATTACTCACACATGAGAGAAGAACGGATCATAATTATAATCAAATAAAGGGAATTCGTCTTGGTATTACCATGGAGATCCATAATAAGAATAGAAAAATATCCAACACAATTCAAGATGGGAAGAACAATCTCAAACCCTAGTCTTGCAAGGTGGAGATCCCTCTCTCTCTCTCTCTCTCTCAAGTACAAGTAGTGGCGACGGGGGTGTATTGGCTAGGAGGTTGAAGATCATGGAGCGAGATGAAGAACGTCTTCTTCTTCTCCGGATCTCTTCTTTCTCCCTTCTGGATGGTATGGCGGCTGCTGTGTTGTGTTTTTGACCTTGGTCCCTTCCCAGAAGTTGTCCATTTTGACAAGACAGAGGCGGCGGCAACTATACGGCAGGAACTATACGACCGGAAAAATATTCATGTCGTATAGTTGCTCATTAAAGCCTATGTGTGCTCCCCTCCAGTGCTTCCAAAGAGAGACTTGCTTGTTTTCTCCAGAATATTGTGTTTCTCTAGTTAAAACCTTATGTTGATGTTCAGAACCTAAAACACACATTAAAAACCAAGTTTTCTTTGCTACCGAAGTATTAGCGTTAGGTAAAGCCAGAAAACGATCAAATCTGGGAGAAAACCATCAATAAAAGCCATAAAAAATGTGTCGAATCTCACAGCTATCAGGTAATGATAGAAAAACACCACAATTGGGCATGCGATGTGACATAACCATCAGGTAGAGGCAGGGGATAGAAACCACCACACATTGGGGTATGTCCTCGACAGATAGCACTGATTTCATGTTTTTGGGAGTTTAACCACATTTATGACAATGGGGCCCATTGTCAGGTGCCACCTGGCGCTATCTTAACGGAAGGGAAGAGACGGTCGATAGTCTTCGTCCACTTCTCTCCACTCTCCTCCATTCGCACCCCGTCGCACCCTGCCGTCGCAGCGCCACCCAAATCTCCGTCGCCACATCGCCGAAATGGTTTCCTAGAGTGATTTGTTCGATGCTGGGAGCTCTCTAGGCACCGAGGTATGTGTTTCCCTCGACAATCTCGCGTAGCTAGGGTTAGGGTTCATATCAAATTGGGGATTTTGGATCAGAGCTTGATTTTAGATTATTTACCTTGCACATTTGGATTGGCAGGGTCCCAATAGCATGTGTGACTCGGATTATTGTGGAAGAGTCGATGATGGAGATATGTCTGTGCTTTGCAAATTCAATTGTGTGGCTCTGAAGCATGTAGCTTTCGAGGGATGCTGGACTGGCAGGAGATTCTTGGCCTATGCAGGGGAGGTTAGTGCCACTAGTGATCCACTATCTGTGATGATAAAATGCTTTTTACTAACTTTTTACATATTTGTTCTCTGTCATGTTACCTGCATTTTAGGAAGGTGAAACTTGTGACTTTATACACTTGGTCAATGATGTGTGGCATGAACCACTTTGCAAATCCCTGTCCAAGCTATGAGAAATGTACAACACCTACAAATAGGGGAGGGTTAATGATGCCCTCAATGGTATGGAGAGGAGGTACGAGGCTCGGGATGAGATTGCAAAGATTAAGGTGGACCTGAAGCTAACACACGATGATCTAAAGCAAGTGGTTGAGGAGAAGCAGGCGACACTAGCTTTGAAGGCCGAAGTTAAACATGCTTTGATTGATGCAAGGGCAGATTTGGAGCAGAGGAAAAATCTTGATGCACCAACCTCTAACATCCATAAGGTTTTGAGGATTAAGGCAAGAAAGGGTAACAAAAAGTTAAGGAAGAATAGAAGAAGTTGGAAAAGTACATTGCAGAACTAATGAAACAGAATGAAGGGGCTAGAACAAATCTTAGAAACATCAGAGCTATTTGTGACGAGTAGTGGGCATGATTGCTCTGTAATCTTTGGTTGTGATGACTAGGCGGTGATGTATTTATTTGTGGATGGAAAATTTAGTAATTTGTGTTATGAACTAGTAGATTGATGTAATAAGTTGAATCATGTGGTGTTCTCGATGTTTAAGTTGAATTATAATTTTTTAAGTTTAACTGTGAATGTTGGAGAGGAATATTACCATTTAGGTACAATTTTGAAAGTTGGAGAGTAATATTATAATTTAGGTACAATTGTGAATGTTGGAGAGGAATATTACAATTGTGAGAAGAGAGGTCAACAACTAACATTTCACATAAAGATAAGCACATTCAGACAAGTTTTTGACATGCCATAACATAGTTTTACACCACAACAATAGAAGCAAAAGGTTTTGCATCTGTTACACACATCAATAGAGCACAAAATAGGAGGTTTCACAACATTGTGGGATAACAAGTACCAAGTGACCACAAAATAACAAGTTTTAACTACTACCAGCACATGATTACATCACCAAACTCATAGAACATCCAAACTTGGATCTTTAGAAGAACAAGGAGCGGCATAGGAGCCTCCAAGTGGTCCAACACCATGATCTCAACCAGCACCAGCATTGGCCCGAGCTATGAAGTATGAAAACACACCCCTGCCATGAGTGAAAGTTGCACTTGTGTCTGTTGCTTCCGTAGAAGGTGGTCTTGGGATAGATGATCTTGGAACATCACCAGTTGGTGCCCTTGGAGCCGATGGAACACTGCTAGCTGGTGGAGGAGTAGAACCAGATGGAGTAGTGCTAGAAGTAGGAATTGTTCTACTAGTTTGCATAATTTGAAATGAACACAATTATGAAATGAAACTTGACCTGATGGAGGAAAATGACATCAATTATGAAATGAAAAATTATGAAATGAAACTTGACCTGGTGGTTATTTTTTCTAATGGCAAGGCCAGGCCTCAAAGACTATGAGCAATTTTTGTACTTGTGACCTTGCAGTTTGCAATTGCTACAAGTTATGGTACCCATTCTAGATGTATCCTTTGGCTTGGGCACTTCATGTTTTATCTTCCTTATTTTTTATTGCCTTCTTCCCAACATGTGGTCTTTGAATTTTGGTGGCATGATCTTTGGAGTGTTTGTTTTTGTCCAACCATGTTGTGCATGTACAAGATATAATATTGGCCTATAGCTTGCCAAATACATGGGTTTTTTGAAGAAATTGGAGACAAAATCTTCAGGGTGCATGCCAGCTTTGTATATAGGACTCACTGTATGATTGAAAGGCATGTCTGAGAGGTCCCATTTTCTACAAGAACAACTCCTTTTCTCTAGGTTTACCTCTTCAGTATGGTTGCCACGTCCTACCTGCCATAGGCCAATATCTGACCTCTTTGGTACACATGGCCTTGAGTACTTCTTCATGAGCTCTAGCTTCTCTATGTAGTGTGGTGTTATATCCCATCTAGCACTTCTACCCCCATCTCTCTTGCAATCAAATCTCACCATTTGCTTGTTGTAAATGCCAACTAACATTGTTAGAATGGGTTTGTTCCTAACATCAAGAATGTACCTATTAAACACCTCACTCAAATTGTTCACAACCAAATCAGTTTTGCAATTTGTGTCCATGGACCACCTGGCCCATGTGTGCACTGATATCTTGGACAACCACACCCAAGCTGGCTCTAATTTCTTCTTCATTTCTTCCATTGCAACATCAAACCCATGCTTTCTATATGAATATGCTGCATTGTCCATGCATTTCTTCAGGTCTTCTCCTTTGAACCCAACATTTTGGAAGTTTGCATAGATATGTCTAGGTCAGTATCTCTATGGACTATTTGGGGAAATAGTAGACACAAAATATGACTCCTGAAAACCATCATCATCTTTTGCATTCAGAAAACCTTGATCTTCTTCATCATCAGAAGGAACCCAGTCTGGCTACACCTTCCTTTCTTCTTGAGCACGTGATCTAGTTGTAGGGCCCTGCCTCTTCACTATTTCTTCACAGGTTCTAGGACTTGAATTGGCTCAACATGTTCTTCAATAAAAAATAAATCCTCAGTATCAGTATAACCCTCACAATGTGTCAAATGATCCTCCCTTTGCTTCTTCATTTTTGCAAGTTTCTCCTTCAGCCACTCCTCCTCTTTCTTCAGCATCTCCACTGTCATATTTTGACTGCCTCTCCTCTTCTCTAGCAAATTCATTCTCTATAACTTGTGTTGGGAGCTTCTCATAGTACACACTCTCTTAATTCTGCATCCGAAAAGGAACATGCTCATCCTCCTCAACATCAATGTGAATTGGTCTACATTTGCCTCTCACACTCTCTGAATTTTTGGACTTCAGAGGTGACAGCACAATTGTCTGCTTCCTCTTCTTGTCTCTCATGACAGTCAATACCAATTTCTTCCTTTCTTCATACTTTCTAATCATCTCTTCCACCTTGAAATTGTTGTCAACTATATCTAACCCATCCAATCCCTCACCTTCTTCTTTAACATAGTACATTGAGTCACATATTCCATATCCCTCCTTCTCCATTAGTGCCAACAGGTTGAGATACCTAATGTCTGACCTAGGCATTGATTTTTGCACGAATTTGACCCCATCAAACTACACAAACAACTCCCACATATCTCTAACCTAAATATTAAAATATATGCAATTATTCAGAAGATTTTACCGAATAAAACACCTAATTTAATAGAATATCACATAACAGAGAACCCCTAGCTACTGCAAATCCATGACCAACAAAAGGCTGGAATTCTAATGTCTTACTCGGTGTTGGAGATGTAATGGCTCATGGGGTCGAAGCTCGAGCTGCTGCCCTGTGTCCATGCGTTCTCCCAGGGCTCACGAGGCGGCATGGGCGCCGAAAGTGGACAAACCTGCTCTAGATCCGCCGCCAAACATGATGTCCACCACACGTGGTCGTTTCCCCCACGTTCCTTCTTGTCCATGGCACGCCGACGTCGAGAGCCGCCACCACCGCCGCCTCCCATCGCCATTTAGTGTATGCGAGATGTGGAGAAGGGAGGGGAGAAGAGGAGCAACTGACCGAAACCGCCCTGACAGACGCATACCCGACAACCATCTCTGCCCTTCCGTCAAGACAACGCCAGGTGGCACCTGACAGCGGGCCCTATTGTTAGGAACGTGGTTAAACCCCCCAAAATGTGAAATTTGTGCTATCTGTCGAGAACCTGCCCCAATGTGCGGTGGTTTCTATCCCTCTGCCTACCTGGTGGTTATGTGGTACCACATGTCCAACTGTGGTGGTTTTCTATTATTACCTCCTCTGAGTTCGATACAACTCGACTCCTATGACCATACCTGGCCATCAGGCCGTGCTTTGGTGGGCCGACGCGCAGGGATGACGGGTCCGACACGACACGCCACTTAACGGGCCGTGCTCGGCACGCGGCCCGGTTCGGGCCGTACCTAGGCCTCGAGGCCAAGACCACGTGCCGGCACGGCACGACCCGTTAAGCTTATTTATTTATTTTTATTATATATATTTACCTTTTTAAAAACTATTTTTATTAAAAAATAGCCTAAAAGAGACAAGTTAGGATAAATTTGACGTGCCTAACGTGCCGCGGGCTAGCTAATTTACTTCAGTAACCGTGTCTGGGTCTTGAGACCAAGCCCACGTACGAGCATCACACGACCTATTAGCTTAACGTGCCGTGGTAGGCCATGCCGTGTATGTGGCGTGCCATACCGGGGGCCGGCCCATTGGCCAGGTATGCCAATATTAAGAACGCGGTGAGCCAGAGCCGCCGCTCGAATGGATGGACATAGAGATCCTCTTCCTTGCCGGGACTATGTGGAGGCCGTCAACCACGCGTGCTCAAGCCCTTCGCGCTCGCCTCACGCGCCTGTAGATTACTAGTGCCTTTGAGTCGCGGCTGTTGTGCATCATTTATTTGCAAATCGATTTCAGAATTGTGGATTTTTTTTCTTTCTCCAGTCTTCGGTCAATTCGGTCGTAACCGAGTACAGAACCGTAATCTCAGCCCCCGAATTCCTCGGTTAGCAGTTTGGTAAGTAACCGATCGGTGTTCATTTTCTAGAAACCGAATTGCTCTGGACCCGAAGAACTGGACCGATCTGTTCAGGTTAACCGAATGCCCAGGCCTCTGTGACAAGCGTGCTCGGCTGCTCGCCCATTTTCTGTTCGCGCGTACGCGGTACGCCTCCTCTCGTTTCGTCTTCATCGCTGCTCTTTTCGTTTCGAACTCCGGCCCACCCTGTCTTCTCCCCACCCAAAACCCTACAATCTCCTTGCCCTCTACCGACGCCATGGCGTCGCCTTGCTCCCATGTTCACTACAACGGTAAGCGCCTCTCTCCACAGCCCATGGACCAAAGGGTTCCTTTTTAGTCCCGGTTCTGGACATAAACCAGGATAAAAAATTTCAGAAATTCTCTGCCACCTTCTCTGCCAGGAAAAAGGCCCAAAATCCTGCTGCGGCAGGAGAAAATCCACCCCCGAATTGCCTTATAGTTTCAGAAACATGTCGCAGAAAATTGTAAAAAATCAAAAAATAAAATCCCTTCAACTATAGTTGTATTTAGTGATACACTTGTCATGAAAATTAACAAACTTGAATTTCGACTTATTTTGTAAAAAAACGTTATAAAAACTTCAGATGGCCGCCATTTGTGCATACTATGTCGGAAAAAAACGTATAATATATCAAAATGATTGGAAAAAAATTACAAGTATCAAAACAATGCCCCCCGAATCGCCTTAGGCCGTTTGCAATTTTTTTAGATTTTTGAAATTCCAAAAGAGTCAAAATTCAGATTTTTATTCTTTTAAAAAAAAAAATTCAAAAAAATAAAAAATGACATATTTGGATTCCTCACATTTTTTGATAATAATGGACATATTATTTGTGGAATTTCGATTTATGGATTTAAAGATATGAATTATGCCATATTAAATGAATTAATGCAAAAATAATAATAAAACATATTTTATATCTATATTTATTCAATATTAGTATTACTTAGTCATTTTTGTACATCAAAATCATATTTGTAAGTCAAATTATAAGAACGTGTGACTCATAAGATGCATGGGTTAATATCATTAATAATATAGTATAGATATAAGGTTACAAGTGGTACATAGGAAGGGGGATGGGAAGAAATCAAGATGTTAAGCGTGCTAGGAGTAGAGTAGTGTTAGGATGTGACCGACCGGGAAGTTTAACCAAAGATTGGAATTTGACAAAAACTAAGTGTGATTGAGAGGCTTCGGGTAAAAGATTAACCAGTCCAAATATTCATAGATTCAAAAAAATTTCAAAAAAAATTTGAATTTTTTTTATTTTTTGAAAAAAATAGAAAAGACCTTTGATCCTGGTTCATGCCACGAACCGGGACCAAAGGTCCTACTGTAAGAGCATGCGACTGCGGGCCACGTGAAGACCCATTGGTCTCGGTTCGTGCTAGAACCGGGACCAGCATTAGTCCCGGTTTAAATCCGAGACCAATGGCCCTTATGAACCGAGACCAAAGGGTGGTTTTTCTGCCAGTGTCATACATTCATTGAGAGTTGGAGTATTTTTGTTTGTGGTTTGGTTGAGCATCAAACAAGATTGGCTTTGGCCAACAAGATCAACTTGTTACCCTTGTAGATTTGGCATATCCCAGATGGCTAGGTGTCCATTGTCGAGCGTCCCAGGGTGATCTTCCCCCATTTCGAAAAAATAAATCGTCTAAAAGTTATATTTGTGGAACATTTTCAAGCCAAACTCAGCCAATCAAGTCCAGGAGCCAACGGAACAAAGTTTTACTGAAAATACCTCTTATGTAACCATTTTCTGCATGTGATATGGATGGGCTTTATTTTCGAGAGATTAATGCAAATACCGATCTTATTTATAAGTTCATGGTTTTTTTCCAGGAGATTGTGACATGGTAGAACTACTACTTACTAAAGGAGCTTATGTTGACCCGATAGCTCCTGTTGGTACGCCGCTTCATATTGCTGCAAGTAAAGGGCATTATGGTACAATGAAGGTTTTATTGGACCACAATGCAGATGTAAGTTAAAAATGCATACCATTTGTACATTAAGTTGCCTCGGACTGGTCACTACAGGTTCTTATCTACATTAGTTATTTTCTTGGTATGAATCTTGATTCATCATGGATAACTACGTGCTGAAGATAGCCAGGGATTTGTTAAACTTGGGTTAGATGAGAGAATAACCGTGGAAAACTGATCGATTTATCTTCCTTTCCTCAAACTTAAATTCATGGCATGCTTATATGGTGGATTCTTAGGCCATTGATCTTTCCTAAACACAATCCTAAATGACTACATACGATTTTCCATGCTGCTGCATTTCCTTGTTTAATATTTTCATGCCATTGGCCTTCATGCCAACCAGCCTGCCACTGCCATGATACTACTAATACTTCCTCTGTCCAAGAAAAGTGACTTGGGTTTGTTAAATTCATATGTATCAAGACATATTTTAAGCCTAGATACATGCGAATCTAGACAAACCTAAATCGACATATTTTAAGCCTAGATACATGCGAATCTAGACAAACATAAGTCACTTATTTCGGGACTGAGGAAGTAGAAATCACTCTCTTCTCTCATGCACACATCCAACTACTCCCTCTGTTTAGAAATATAAGACGTTTTAGCTCAGTGAATCGAATGTATCTAGACGTCTTTTAGTATATAGGTTCGTAGAGGTTTGGAGTGAATTTATACACTAAAAAGCGTCTAGATACATTCATTTCACAAAGCTAAAATGTCTTATATTTCTGAACGGAGGGAGTAGCTCACTTGGTAGTCATTTTCTCTGTATCTGCAGCTCATACACGGCATATGTATAGGGATGGTACAGTCGGTCCATGGGTAGGTTGGTTTGCACTGCAAACCTGACAAAACTGGAATTTGCTACTGCTACTGGTTTCCGCTCGGTGCCTTACTGCTTGCTAACCTAGCGGACTTGGTGCTTAAGGCTTAACTTTTTTGGAACAGAATGACGACCTTACCTCTCCATCAGTTTATGCACAAAGCCATATATTATTATTTATTAAAAATGCCAAGCAAAACAGGGAACCGTGGCCCCGTGCTACCAGATCTATGGTCTACTTCCTTGGATGAGAAATATATTTCCACTGTCAATGCATGCAAACATCTTTACATTTATGGTCCCATATATGCCAACGGTCGTGCATTGAACAATAAGTTCTTGGTGCTTTTTCCATATTTGCCATTATAGATTATTATAATATATCCTGTATGTCACTCATTTTTAAGTTCCATCCAAATTTTGATGAAGTCTACTAGTCAAGGATTGATTAACGTGTAAGTAAGCTACAAGATATTCTTTAACTATATGCTTACAATGGGTTTGTGTATTTCCTACGGAAGCTTTTTAGCCGTTACTGAAATCTTGGTGCAATTAATGGTATGTTATTATAGTTCTGTATGCTGAGCATTTTTTTACTCATGTATTTATTTTACCTTAATCTCGTATTATTACAACTTGACTATAGGAGCTAATGTTTAAAGGTTTCTCACCAGTACAACAAGATGGTAAATGGTAAGACACCTCTCATTGCAGCTAATGATGGTCGGTCAATGGAATGTATTCGTCTCCTGATTAAGGTATTGTATGTTTATCTTAGCTTGTCAAGCCCTTTGGTTTGATTATTCCATTTTTCTATATATTGAAAATTTTCCACACTGAAGTTGGGAATATTTTAGTTTCTTTGCTGATATTTGTTTTGTGAACATTGACCACAGTTGGGGATACTACAATATCTGATTATTTTATAAGTAGCAGACACTTTGTTAGCCTTTTTTTCCTTGAACCTGTGAGCAATTTGTTCCTTGATAATGGGATCGTTTAATTCACAATTTGGTTGCACAAATATGATGATGGTGAACCCCAACCTTGTTACACAATCACGCGTCAAAAAGTAGATCAAACGAAGAACAAGAACACAGATTTTTACGTGGAAATCCTTACGGGAAAAAACCACGGAACGCACGACGACGTACCACTATAATTAGGAGGAGTATTACAATACACGAGAAGACAAACCCTCTACGTGCTATCAATATGGTGGAACTCTCTCAATCTAATCTATGACTACCTGACACTATATAAAGGGGCAAACAACTCTCTTTCTTGGTGGACACGAAATAGAGTTGTAGATGTGCTACGTCTAGCACGGTTGGCACGCCGTAGTCCGTCAGGACTCCTCTGTAGTACATAGGATTCGGATCATATTCAACAAACTCCACCTTGAGCCGAAATCCCTTATAGAAGTCATAGATAGTATTCAACTCCTCAATTAAAGTCATCACAAGTAAACCTTGTGCTTTGAAACGTCCATAGGACTAATAAACTTCTCACGAAGTCACATTGAGCAAATCAAACGATAGGTCGTCCAAAAACAACATAGCTGTCAACAAAGCAGACATACAAATTTGGGTCTTCCATAATACCCAATAAAAGTCTGAGTCTATGTCACTGACCTCCAAAAGCTGAAATTGCTCAATCATCAAATGACATAAGTCATCATATCTCCTGTGGTGCTTGAGTGAGCGCAAAGCTCATAGTGCAACATCTTGATGCACATAACATTGTGAAGAACTCATCTCATGGAATCTGAACGTGCTACAAAAGCACAAACCTCGGCAAACAATACTCATGCAAGAGCATTTGGTACGGAGGACATCCCGTCACCAAAAAACTGCCGTCTTGTAATGGTTGATGAAAAATCCATGCCATGGTCAAAAACTGTCTCTGTAAAACAACTGGCGGATGAAGGAACCTTCTCAACATGCAACGAAGCTTAAACTCTGCAATAGATCTCTCTTGAAAGAGCAAAGACAACCAAACAATATTGTAGTATCTAGCAGAAACAAATCTCCTTTTGCACCTCAAACTGATCCTCATCACAAACTTGAATAACAAAGACAAAAACCTTCACATGCATAACAGCAAAAACTCTGGAGAGAAAAGAGTATATGCTAGCTACCAACATGCTTAATAATCACCTCCTCCATAATTTTTTTTTCAATTTCTGAATTGTGTTCTTCATATAAACGCAGCAATATAACACCCTGAATTTGCCTCCATTATTACTCCCATATAAATTGCATTGAATATGAACAATCAAAAAACTTATTTGAACTTCCAGCCTCCAAATAATATAAAACCCAAGAACGAACGAGTCGTCGTAGAACACCGCAAGTAGAACCGCCATAATGTTGAGCCCAAACTGTAGTACAGACTGTCCGCAGCTGCACTACTAGCTATGATTACCAAACACGTAATCAACCAATTGTATGACAGGCTTCAACAAACTCCACCTTGAACTGAATACTATCAAAACGATGATCATCTTCAGCGGCAAATCATCGAACATAGGTAGCGCGGATAGAACCGGTATTGAGACCGGGATCGAGCATGGGTCAATACTCGAGCTGGAAAAACAAACTGTTCACGTTTGTCCGTGCCGACTATTACACCAGTATAAATATCACCTGTGCTAGAATTAATGATCCGCATCTTGACTTGACGAAACAAGCCAGAAAAAACGACTCTGAATAGAATCTATAAACTGCAGACTAAGTAAAAATAGCACAGAAACTTTCCTGGTAGTCTTGAAGTGCACGTAGGAGTTGGAGATTAGAAGTTTGATCAGACATGGCTTCGCGTGAAAGAGAAGCAATCTGGAGTCTTGCCTTGGGGCTTGTTCTGGGTGGTGATCTGGTGTGGTCCTTCACGCGAAAGAGAAGAGGCTTGCTTCATGGGATTTGATCAGCTTGACTTGATCGGTATAGACTTCACAGGTATGCTTAAAATCGATTGGACGGTTGCACACCACCGATTGATCTGATCTGGTACTTCACGTGGAGCAAGCACAATCTCACCTGATCGATGTAGTACTTCTACACACGATCGCGGGAATACGCATGACTTCAATCACCTCTCTCGCAATTGATACATGTAGTACTTCTACACACGATCGCGGGAATACGCATGACTTCAATCACCTCTCTTGGAATTGATACCGAGTTAGATACAATCTCGGAGGCGACGCAAGTACGAAAGACGCAGCGGATTGAACATGCAGTCGGTCTCAGCGGATTTTAGATCTCCAGCGGAAAAACGATTACCCAGAAACGGCGTACGGGACACCGACCAAAGAAGTAGTCTCCAGATCCGATTTCAAGGTTCTTCGATCTTGGTGAAATTGCACGGTGCCACAAGACGTGCTTGTTGATCCAGCGAAGCTGCCCGGGAGCGCAGCAGAAAGTCTCCCGGGCAACGGATCTTGAAGCCTAGGCTCTGATACCATTTGTTACACAATCGCGTATCAAAAAATAGATCAAATGAAGAACAAGAACACAGATTTTTACGTGGAAACCCTTACTGAAAAAAACAACGGAACGCACGACAGCGTATCACTATAATTGGGAGGAGTATTACAATACACGAGAGGTCAAACCCTCTACGTGCTATCAATATGGTAGAACTCTCTCAATCTAATCTATGACTACCTGGCACTATATAAAGGGACAAACAACTCTCTTTCTTGGTGGACACGAAATAGAGTTGTAGATGTGCTATGTCTAGCACGGTTGGCACGACGTAGTCCATCAGGACTCCTCTGTAGTACATAGGATTCGGATCATATTCAACACACCTAATAACCTCGTAGAAAATTCTTGCAGTGGGAGACCAAGAGTGGCATTAATTTTATTCTTTCCTGAAAATGTAAAAATACTGAATTGTTGCCCGAATCATCTTGAGGACATATGTGTTTTCCTGTGATAGGTTGGTGCTGATGTCAAAGGAGCTTTTAGCTATTTTACAGAAAGTTTGGAATCATCAAAAATTGTTTCAAAGGATTTCGTCGATTGCATGCTGGAGGACATTGCTGCTAACAATATTCTTCCTCCTGATGTAAGGTTTACCACTTTTGACATTACATGCTTGATGCATGTAGAGTTCTTGTAGGCCCTAGTCATGCTCAGGTGCATGTGACATAATAACGTAAACTTAGTTTTCTTGCAATCCTTGCATACACATAAAGAATTCTAGTCAGCAAAGATCTAGAATCAAAGTCCAATTCTTGCGAGCAAAGAACAAAGACACTGGTAACAGTGAAGACATACTTTGAATCAAAGTCCAGACCCTTAGGGCTGGTTGATTAACGATAGAAGAGTACATAACCTGTGGATAATTTATTTTCCTCTGACTGAAAGCTATATAGTTTTTGCAAATCCATAGGGATCAACGAAGAGCTGTCTTTGTTGGATCTATATAGTTCAAACTAGAAACAAGAGATAACAAACTAGGAACAAAAGAGCAGTCTCTCCAACCAGAACGAGAGCCTTGAACCAATTACGAAATGTACTCGTAATGATTCGAGGATGAATTAAGCTAGATGCCATGTGGATTATGCGCTTGTATCAACTGCTAGTGAAAACATAAATGTTTAATCCTCTCATCATGATTGCAAAACAAACACTTTGAGCTACATTGCCAGTGTTCTTATTAGATTATCCTTAGTAAATATGAAACCCTGGCGTATATACTGGAGGAATTTCTCACTTTTGAAGAAATATTCTATTTCCAAATATATATATTTTGAATTGGAATATCAGACTGAATTAATTGCACATAAATTGATTGGAAAAAAAATCCTGTTTTCAAAGAAATTTCCATCTAAAAGAGCCAATTTCATCAACAGAATGAATATTGGTAAGGCGGGAATGGAGAAGGTTCCATGCTCCCAATTTATGTCAATTAAGTACATTATTTTCAAAAGGGATACACCTTGGCCTCTGCATCAATATGCACACAACCATCTCTATTGCAAACTTTTAACATCCAATTTTTTCAGATAAAGGTCAATATATTAACCTTTTTTTAGCATCCAAATTTATTAGATCTCAAGGACCACAAAGGGTCGAAACAAATATCAACCAAATTTATTACATCAAATGGCTCCTCTGCTATTTAACTGAAAAAGCAAGGTTGTGAATTCTGATAGTTGGGGCAAGGATAGTAAGGAGGAAATAAATCAATGTAACTCACTGGGGGCTCACCCTTGCCACCTCAATTTGGAAATAGTGAACCAGTGTCTTTGTCATCTAGGCTAACAATGGCAGTGCTAGGCGAAGATGTAGAGCTAGGGTATGCTAGACACCAGTTCTCTGAGGTTCACAGCCTAGTGATGATGGGTTAACATCTTGAATCTGAAAGTGTGGCTAATGATTTGGTCAAAAGAATTTCCTATGCTAGAGCTACCACCTTTAGGGATAGGAGCTAGGGATCAGGATCCGTTGAATGGTAATCATGTGATTATTGTTCAAGTGTGGATATTTTGTTCATGCTACCAAATAGATACGAGAAGCTCCTGTGCTTTATGGTACGATTGTGGTTTTCTGAAACCTATGTTAAGGACTACTAACCAATCATTGCAGTTGTGAACTTGTGATGAAATATCATCACTTGAAATTTTGTTACAATTGGTATTAGTCAGTATTTTAGTAACAAGTGGGCTCAAATGCAATGTAAGTTTTGTTAGTTAAATAAATAATCATATGGGAGGTGACCATAACCAATTTGCGAGCTGATAACAATGAAACGTTGACTTTTCCATTGGCAGAATAATATACTGTGTTGTTAATTGTAGTTACTAAATCATGTTATAACCAATTGGTGCGAATTTAGTTGACAACTTAAGTGATAAATACTTTTTTACAATACGTGGATGCTTGGAGATTATCACAATATGCAATCATAGAAATGTGAGGAAAATATTATTTATGTAATCCGATGCACATGTTCTGAATCTTTACAACACAACTCCAGGTAATTTCTGCCATAAAATAAAACTGTAGGTAATTTCTTAGGAATTATATGTATATATTTATTTATTCACATTTGTGAAGTCTTTAGTTATTTAAATATTTTGATGAATCAGGATGAGCCGATGTCTAAAAGGAAAATTAGAGCGGCAGGATTCAAGAAATTTGGTAGTCACGCTTTCAAGTTGAAGGATTATGTTACTGCAGCAGGATCATACACCGTGGTATGTCACATCATCATTTTTATCTCGTAGTATTCCTTTTTTCGCGAAAACACTAAGCTTGTGTTCCGATTCATTGATAGAAAAAGAAAGTTCCATACAAATATTTACACGCTCATGACAAGCGAACACCCCGTACAACTCAACCCACTCGACACCTCTAGATCTATGCTTATGGTATCAGGGCCCTCAGCCCCTTTGTGCTCGCAGTAGCCCAGGATCGAACCTCGGTTCGAATCTTGTCCAGGAGACCACCCAAGTTAGGAGAGATGTTCCCGAAGACGACAACATTCCTATGTCTACAGATCTCCCACGGGGTCAACATCACTAGGGATGATGTGCCCTTACACAACGCACAGGGGGTAGATCGGCTGACTTGTAGCCACCAGTCAACGAAATCTAGCTCATCCATCTCGGAGGGGAGGGTGGGCAGCTATTGATCGGATCCAGGACAACACCTCATGCCAAGCCGATCTCGAGAAGGGGTACCTAACAAGTAGGTGCCTCATGGTCTCGACCGATTGATCACATAAGGGGCAGCGAGGGAGGTGTGGAAGCCCTCGTTACGCCAGTCTCTCACCCATCCAGCAGCTGTCTTGGCAGGCAAGCCAAACAAAAAAATTGACCCGTGGCGGCGCCCAAGTGTTTCTATAGTAGGGCTCCCTCGAAAAGGAACTCATAGCAGGACTTGGAGGTGTACTGCGCATCCGTCGTTCAACGCCAGAGGAGGGTGTCCGTCTCATCTGACAGGTGGAAGTCTCGAACCCGGATCCAGAGTTGGACATACTGCCAGAGGGCAAGCACACTCAGCGTGCCCTGGATGTCGGTGATCCAACGGCGCTGAAGGAGCGCCTCTCGCACCGTGCGGCTCTTACGAGCGTGAGTCGGGATTAGCACATAGAGTTTTGGCACTATCTCCTCGATGGTTCTCCCATCCAGCCATCTGTCCATCCAGAAGAGGGTCGTGCTACCGCCCCCATCAACATCGTAGTGAAGGTGTCGAACACCTGAAGCTCAGTCCTAGAGAAGTGCATATCGAGTCCACGCCAAGGTCGCGGCAGGTCGGTGCACATCCTCTAGATCCATCTGGTTCATAGACTAATAGCCATGCGAGCTAGGTCAGGGATGTTGAAAATATAAGCAATAATCCATATGATTTAATCCGAATAATAAACTAATAAAGCATGATCATATAAATAGTACCAAAACTAATCATGGAGATTAACAAGGTAGATGAATAGATTACATCTAAATAAGTGAGTGGTGGAATAGCCTAGTATATAAGGAGGTGTAACTCTCGCTCAACTAGCAATGTGAGACTAAACTTTGACACCACTAGCACAACCATATGCTGCCATGCACAAATGGGCCAAAGAAAATTTCAGAATTTGTCTAATGAGCCAACAACCCAAAACTCATCAAATTCCAATAAGGGACTCTCAGGCTGCCTAGATTGAGCGATCGACAGACCATGTCCCAGTTGAAGTGGCACTACCCCCTAGTCGCATCGGCCCTGCTAGCCCACAGGAAGCCTCTACAGATCCTATGGATTTGCTTGAGGGTCTTCTTGTTAAGTGCCAACACGATGATGTGGTGTAGGGGGATCGCCATCAGGACCGACTTCACTAGGGTCAAGCGCCCAACCTTGGTCATCATGGAGGATTTCCACAGTGGAAGGTGGTCAGCTATATGGTCTACCAAGGGCTGGAGTGCGGCTGCGGACAGTCGTCGAACCGAGAGGGGGGTGTCGAGGTACTTGACAGGGAATTCTGCCAATTGGCACTCCATAACCCCTGCCGCCCCCTGGGCTTCGTCGTCGGTGCAAGCGATCGGGGTGACTGAGCACTTGGCGAAGTTGGTATGTAGTCCCGATGCTCTTTCGAAGAGGTCCAGAATTGCGTGCATCGCGCGAAGTTCCGCCTCGTCCGGATGGCAAAAGATGACTACATCATCGGCGTAGAGAGAAACCGACGTCACCAGCTCTTGAGGGGCAATCCTCCTAAGCACCCTGAGCTCCTTCGCCACATTTTCTATAATGGCTTGCATACCTTTCAATTATTTCTGCATAGTTCTCAACTTGAGGCACACAAGGTTCCTAAGTCATATTTTATTTCAGTAATTTTATGACCTGGTTTTACATTATTATTGAATGTATATACATTAATACGTTTAATCTAAAATCTTCTTTGGGCAAATAATTTAATCGGGTACCCCAAATGTTCACACTTTGAGTTGGGTGCCACAGGACGGTAAGGTTCCTACCAGAAAGCTCTGAGGCCTATTAGACAGAGCACTGATTTTGTGACGAGGGATAGGGAGAATATAGATATTTTACTACTTCCACCAAAACGTAAACATGAAGGGCCTCTTTGATCGCGGGATCCGGAAAACGTAGAAATAGGAAAAACATAGGAATAGAAGAGGATTGCAAAACCACTGGAATTTTGTGAAACTGCAGGAAAGGTAGAACATAGGAATCCTAAAAAGCATAATCAAATCAAGGTTAAAATAAATGCAAAGTTAAGATTAGGTCAGTATCAAGCAACTTATGGTCTTTGCCTCGTTCTTTGTGCATAGGAATGTAAAAATGAGGTTTGAGTGGATTGTAGAATTCCTTTGGTTTCCCTTTGAAACTTGAAGCAAAAGAAAAATCCTCCACTTTTCCTATGCTCCATTCCTTCAAATCAAATGGATGAATAGTATCACCAAAGAAATTTTTCCTATTCCTATGTCTTCCCTCCAATATTCCTATGAATCAAAGAAGCCCGAAAGGGTGTATTACTATAATGTGTTAATTTTAAGACTGGTGCAATTATTTCAGGATACACCGGTGATTTATTACCACTCTCCTATCTTGGAATTGCATCCTTGAGTTGTCACATTGTGTATTACAAGCTAATAAATAGCTGCCTACTAATTAAACTGAGATATACAACTCATAACACCATGACTAATGCAAGCCAATCCTCAAAAGCGTCTGCCAAATCACGTACTCCCTTAACAGCTTGAAGATCCATTTACTTAGAACGCATTTATATTTAACATCTAAAACTGGTTAGACTACCGAGCACCGAATTAATTAGGCGCAGCTGACCACCCTTGAATAAATTCTTATATCGCCAACCACTGAGGCGTTTTTCAACTGCTTTCAAACACCCGTTACGGAGTTTGCGATAATAAATGGATACAAATGCCATGCTTTGTAGCTCATGTTCCCAGCCTTTCCAAAACAAGAGTTCGTTCTTATAAAAAATATTTATCTTCAAACCTGAGAGTTTTTCAAACACATTTAAATCAACTTCATGTTTGCAGCCTTTCCCAAATCATGATCCATAAAAATATCGTGTCATCAGCATACTGCAAGATATAGATAGGCTATCATCTACTCAGTATTCAGATTACTGCTTTGTTGGATATAAATGTAACCTGAAATCCACTTTTTCAGTCAAACCCCTAGAAAACCGTTTAGAGAGCTATATTTTGATTTGCAAGTTGTGTGATTGGCTTTCTTTCCCAGACTTGCTCTTTTTAGTTTAATTATGCACATGCTCAACTAATTATATTACTCCTGCATCCATGCTCAGCAATTTGCAAATTTCTTATTTCAGTGTGCATATATTCCTAAATGCTTACTCATGTATGGTAACTTTGACTTGCCTTGTTGGTTGTAGGCCGTATATTTTAATCCTGATGATGCAACCACATTCTCAAACAGGAGCCTTTGCTACCTTCTCACGGGTGACAGAGACAATGCCCTGGCAGATGCTAACCGATGCAGAAGATTGCGGCCTGACTGGCCAAAGGCCTGTTATAGGCAGGGCGCTGTTCTGATGTCACTGAAGGTTACATAGTAGAAGATATGGTTGGCTGTTTTTCTCTCGGTCCTGTATTTTTTTTGATCATTCACTTGTGTTATTATCATCAGGACTACGAGGGTGCAAGTGAACGATTCTTGGATGGACTCAAGTTGGACCCGGGGAATGCTGAGATCGAGGATGCATTACGGTATGCCATCTGACTCTTAAGTGGGCAACTGTATATGAGTTCCTGGTTTCATCCCATCCAGTACACTCATTCCCTTGCCTCGAGAAATTGTGAAGATATTGATGTTCAATTCGTTTATGTTTCAGCTTCATTAGTACTTTGTACAGCCACTGTGTACTATCATCAGTACCGGTGCCATTCGTAACTTAAAATACATCAACTTACCCTTGAACTACGCCTTGTATGCACAAAACTAAATTAGTACTATACATCAACCTATCGAAGAAAATTGCTTAGTTCCTCCTATTTAATCTCAGTTTTCGTAAGATGCTGTCATGCTATGGCGCCGTAGAAGCCAGTAGTGACTGACAGAGTTATACAATTCCAGATCTCTGATAGTTTTCCTTGGAATTTGCAGGGAAGCTATGGAGTCCCTGAGGACATATCGGAGCACCAAAAGCTAAGGGACTCTTTGGGTGTCGCAGGGAAATCAGTTGAAGGCGCCTTTTGTGCGCAGGCTGGTTTCCTCAACTGAGTAACTCCTTTTAGAAATCAAGGGTGTCTAATGAAGTATCAGTGTGACATGTTTGCATGACTATTGATGCAGTAATTGCCTGGTGGAAACTCTGTAGTTGCTATCTGTCGTGTATTTAATCTCCCAGACTGGTTACCTCCTCTATTGTGGCCATACCGGTTCAAGATTCTGGTTCGGAGCATAACTGAATCGTTAAGAAACCATGACGAGGCCTTGCCAAAAACAGAGCAAATGTGCATTTTTATTTATTTATCTTTGGTGTGCATCTGGGACCTGAATTATTGGCAGAATTGAGGCGTGCACGTGCTGTAAATAGCTTGTATTTGGCATTCTGACTGATCTTTTGAGTGACATGACAAAAATAGGTGCTGCAAATAATACACTCTGCTCTTTGTCGATGGCAAAGCAGGAAATGCGAGTAACGATCATGCCACAGATGAATATGCAGCAAAGATCCACCTGATCAGTACAGTTTGTCGTGGGCGTGAGCGCCAAAACCAAATGGGTGGCCACTATTTCATAGTGAGAGAGTGGCTTACTTGCCTAAAATCTCACCGGCTCACTGAAGCGGGACTTATGGCCGCGTCCCTCTCTGATCTGAACCATTGTCGCTCTTAGTGGAAGCTTTCATGGACGAATGAGATACTGCTCCCACGGCAGCTGTTCGTGCTCCATGCTAATTACGACATATGGATCGATCAATAATGGAGTACTAAATGTTGATAATCTTTTTTATACTTACATTAGATCTTCTCAAATTTTACAATGTTTGACCTTGATTAAACCTAAACGCAGTGTAATTTAACACCGAGAAAGTATGTCTATGTTTTTCTCTCGAAAGCTTTTGTTTTGCCGCAAGTGTGACACGAGAGTTAGCTGCGTGCAATTTATGGCGAACTGCCCTTATCTGAACCTCCGATGGCACCCTCCTTGTCTTGACCACAAGAACCGGCACCGGATATTTTTGCACGCTGCAAATCTCTCGAATTAGTTAAAGAATCAGGGAAATTCACTTTAGAGGACGGACTCACTGGAGCCTGTTTTTGAAATTTTCAAGAATCATCAAATATTTTCGAAAAAATACCTATGTGTAGCCACTAATACGAAATACATGTATGCAAATTTTCAATGAAGAATACATTGTATTTCGAGCGCAGCAAAAAAAGACAAATATGACAAAATTTGGAAAAAGAGACCCATTTAAAATTACATTGTTTATGTTCAGATCTGAGCTCTTTTTTACCGAGGACAGAATAAAAAATATTTTCACATGATTTTTCGTATACGCGTATTATAAATGATTATCTATGTCCCTATATTTTTTTTAAAGTTTTCTAAAACTTTAATTTATATTTTATGCATCGATGCCTAATAAGGTGTGCAAAAAGAAGTTGGGCATGTCATGGCCAGATTCCTTGTCCACCTTCATCCTGAATAGGGTCTGCCAGTTGATCCGTAAAGGGGTTCAGTTCATCGGAGATTCAGAGAGGTGGACGTGCGATTGAATGCAGATGATGTCTTCAAGTTCTCTGACTAGACAATCACCCCGAACCAGGTGTACAACCACGTGAGGCACTGGAGAGTTAGGTGGATTCAGGTGCTCAGGATCAAGAGGTTTGAGAACGTGCGCTAGGTTGAGAAGACCTCTGTTATCATGATGAACGATGGCCATTATTATGCGCACATCAAGTTTCAATATATTTGTACTTCCATTAGTACGTTGAGTAGTTATAAAGCTCACATATGAACTATATGTTTTGAACTAACTGTGTTCTCATGTAGGCTCAGCCAAAGGACATCAAACTGATCGACAAGTCTGTTGGGTTCGCGGCATAGAAAACAAAAAAAATTCCTACGATGGGAACTATACGCCAAGATCTATCTACTAGATATAAGCAACGGGTGGATATACATCCATAGATCGTACACTTGGAACTCGTGAATGATGTAGTCGTACACTTGCCGATCTCAAGATCGTGATAAAGTCCAGCAGGTCCGGCTCCAGCACGTCCATCAAATCCAGCTCCAACTAGTCCAACACCACCAAGTTCAGCACCGCAAAAGCAGCGGTGCATCCGTGATCGCACACACGTCCGGTACCCCAACAACCTCCGTCCCTCGCCCCACCAAAGCAGTGGAAGCAACAACTCCTTTCCAGATAAAGCCACCGAAAACATGTATCTCGCTAATCCGAGACCATGGGGAATAACTAGAGGGGGAGAGAGATCCTTCACGAGAAGGTGCGTATTGTGAGGAGGAGAGAGGGGCCTTTTATAGGGAAGAGGGGGGCACCCAAGGGCCATGGCGTGGCAGCCATGGTGGTGCCCCCGCCTCTTCCATCATTTACGTGGTGGATGCTCCACTCACATAAATATGCCTCCACTCACACTTCCACTCACATGCATTAAATTTCCACCAAATTTAATGCAAGCTCTCATTAAATAAAACTATTTATTTATTTTATTCAGAATTTTGTTAATTACTTTAATTAACAAACATTCACATAAAACCCCTGCAACATTTCAATATCACATGCAGAACCAATTTCAGCAATTTCACCCAAAACAATTCTGGTTTCTATCGAAATGATTCCAGCGTTTTCTTAAATCTTTATCTGAAACATATTTGCTCCAAATGGTGTTGGTATCCCTTAAGTGTGTCACCCTACGATTCGCAAATAATGCAGACATGATCGAGACCCCTCTCCGATCAATAATCAGCAGCGGGACCTGGAGATCCATACTGACTCCCACATATTCAATGATGACTCTTGTGATCGTGTGAACCTTTAACGTCGTAACTAAATCCCTTTGTCTCGTGATATATTACATATCCGAGATTCGATCATCGGCATCCAAATACCTAGTTTGATCTCGTTATCGATATGCACTCTTTTCTCGTTTCCATGATATAACATTCTAGTGATCACATCATTTGCTTGCAAGCTATTTCAATATGATATCATCGAGAGGACCCAGAGTATATCTATCCGTCATCGGGATGGACAAATCCCACTCTTGATCCATGAGCCTCAACATAACAACTTTGTAGCACTGAACCCACATTTACAGTCATCATGTTACGCTGTGACGTTTGATGTTATCAAGATACTCTTGTGGTGTTAGTGATTAACATAATCTCATGGTCTAAGGACTAGGATTACTTCGTATGATGTTATAGCAATATAAACATAATGGCTTTGATCGTAATGATATACTTCGGATGAATATTCATCACATCATTCCACCAATGTTGTGACCTCGTTATTAATAACATCCAATGTCCATGATCAGGAAACCTTGATCATCTTGTTAATCAACGAGCTAGTTTATATGAGAGACATTACTAGGAACTTTGTATTTTGTTTATTAAACACACATGTATTAACGTTTCCAAATTAATACAATTATAGCATGCAAAATAAATATTTATCATAAACAAGGAATAAGATAATAACCACTTTATTATTGCCTCTCGGGCATATTCCCTTCAGTCTCCCACTTGCACTAGAGTCAATAATCTAGTTTGAAATACTTTGTGTATTGAACACCTATGGCTTTCTGGTGTTGCATATACGTTATTCCTAGTGGTTAACATAATCTCTGGATCTGACAGTTTCAGGTCCGTGTGTATTTGCATGTCTTTGTGTCTCTACGCATCACTCATTCTCAAATGAGATGACATTGTATAAATTTGGTCCTTTGGTGAGACCTTTAGTTCGTTTGGGTTAAAATATGTTGATATTATTATCATACAATATATCTTCATAGTATTAGCCCACTTTGAACGACACCTAGTTTGATAACAAACTACTTAACATAAATGCCCTCCTTTGTTGGTACTATAGCAGTCATATACTTAGCCTTTTGTTATAGTATCCGTCACAATGTCTCAACTTTGGAACTCATCCAAATCCATCATGGAACATCCTTTCCATGACATTGTGTCACCCATAGTCTAAATTGAGATAAATTTAATTTGTATCTTGTGACAAAACTAGTATCAATGTAACACTTTACAATGAACTATCTTTAACTATTTGTCACTTATACATGATATATTCTTAGTTCTTCCAAAGCTTATAAGAATATCTTTAGTATCATCCAATGATCATCTTATGAATCATTATGGTATATACTCATAACATTTAGAGCATATGGTATATTTGGATATATACATATCACGGTATAATCGATCAAAATATTCATGTGATTTTACTCACCAAGTGTTGAAACACTTGAATCTTGATACAATTCTTTCCATGCAGCAAGAACCTTTCTTGTTGTTTCCATATTGAACCCTTTCAATATCTCATATATGTACGTCTGGCATAACCATATTAGCGCCTCAATCTATCTATATAGACATTGATGCCAAATATTCCGGTTTTGACCAAGTCTTTCATCGAAATCCTATTTTAATGAAATTCTTAACTTGTGTCAATAAAAGATACATTACTTACAATCAACAATATGTACTCTGCATAATGTATTGGAAATTTGTCTCAGCGCTCCCACTTAATTTCTTGCAAATGCAAGCATCTTCAGCATCTCCGATAAAATTAAACCTCTTTAACATTTTCATCATGGTGAAGATTCCAACTCCGCTATGCTCACTTCAACTATTGAAGTTTGCATGCCCTTTTAGCACCCTTTGAATTAACAAAACCCTTCGGACCATGTCATGTACACGTCCTAGGTAACCATTCTATTAGAAGAACCTTGTTTTGTTTATTCAACTACCATATACCAAATTATATGTAGTGGTTGCTACATTAATTCGTCAAGACAAAATATCGCTATGAAAGATCAAATCTTGTCATAGTCAACTCCTTGAACATTGCCGTAAACTTCTTTCCGACATGTCGACTATTTCATAGATGTTAAACATCCATGTCTATTTCTTAATAGATCCAAACACGACCGATAGACTTCACGCCTTTCTGGAGGGTCTTCCAAGTTCAGAAACTTGATTTCTCGTGTATGGATACTATCACGGATTATATGACTTCTAGTCATTTTATGGAGTTAGGGCCCATCACCGCTTCTTTGCATGCAGTCGGTTCATCATTGTCAAAACAATAACGACTTTTGATTCAAATCTTACTATTTGGATCTTACCGACCCACATCGTTCAATAGGAACTCTAATCTCCAAGATCACACCCTTTGTAATCACGGGAGCCATGAGCATTGTGGCCGCCACCAGGACACTTTCCTACGCTGCGCTACTTAGCACATATAGCTAAGGTTTAACAACCTTATCAAAGTTCTATTGTCCTCCCACTTAACTTTTCATGAAAAATTCCTTCTCAAGAAACTTGACGTTCCAAGCGATAAACTCTTCTGTCCTCGGTGTTATGGAGGAATTCCCAACAAATTATTTGGGATAACCTAAAAAGACGTGCTTATCCGACTTTGGTTGTAAACATTTTACTTATGCATAGCATACCAAAATTTAAGAAAAGACAATTCGGGTTTTATCCCAAACCATAACTCATATGGTGTCATTTCAACGGATCACGATGGTGCTCTTTTCAGGGTAAAAGCGGTAGTCTCTAAAGCTTTAATCCTTAAAACATAATGGTAGTTTTATAAATGACACCTTTGATCTTACCATGTCAAACAAGGTTTGATTTGATCTCTCGAACATACCATACTCCTATGGTGTATCGGGAAATGCAAATTCATGGAATAATTCTTGAAATCTTAGGTGTTTTGCTAAACCTGTAACTCAAATATCTTCCTTTATGATTAAATCATAAACTATTTTATTTTCTTGTTACAATGATTTTTCACTTCATCTTGAAAGTCTTTAAACATTTTTCAAATGTTTCATACTTCTTCCTTATTAAGTAAATATATAGATATATTCACTTAAATTTCTGGAGAAAGCATATGAAGCAAAAAGATCCATCGCATATGGCTACACATAATGGACTATATACATCAACATGCATAATATCCAATAAGTTAATCATCCGTTCCTCTTTGGCCTATGGACGGAGTTTCAATTATCTCGAGGGAAGTTTCACAAGCGTCAATTGATCAAAATCAAAAAGACTCCAAAAATCCATTAACATGGAGTTTCTTCATGTTTACTTTCCAATATAATTCAAACAGCAATGTCACTTCATAAGTGATCTTCCAATCATTTGTCTTATGACATTTTATCAATAATTTTTATGGATGTGATTTCTCCAACTAGACTTGTAAAAGTTCATCCATCCATTATGGAATACGGTAATTATTTGAACAACCATTGTTCTCGTAATACCGGAACAAAATAACAATTATTAAAACAAATCTTGAAGGATAGGTTTGACGACAACGAAAACACAATAACACTTTATTTGTTTTTGATGAACATCCTCACTTATTCTCTTGCCCGTTACTTAGGCCGTTGCAGTTCATGAATTGTGTTGTTCTGTATGACACTTCACACCAACCAATTCGGTATCCAATACCTCAGAACCACATTGTTTAACAAGCAAGGAATACATCCATAACATGTATATCTTCTATATACCTAAGTTGGACATATCCAACCTTTTCTTTTCTGCCAAATATTTTATAGATTCTCTTTCAACAATTCCTTTTCTTTTAAAAGAATCCATCAACATCAATAGTGGTGTCATTCACATGACACATAGTACAAAGTGTATATAGTCAAATACTAATACCTTTGGACTTGCACTTTGAAGTGGATCACCATCATCAAATGTTTGGTGTTCTTTCAAAAATCCATTCTTTAGTAATCTATTAGTGTAGTAAACATTTTACTTACATCTTCTATTCATCCTTATCATGACAACTTTCATGATCAAGCTACTATAGCCTATAAGGAAGAATCACAAGTATAATGTTAGTTCCCAAAACCTTTTGGGAGATCCGGATGCCTAGCATCTCCATCCTTCACAAATTCTCATATAATATGAGAATATATATTTTGCTAAATTATACTCTATCATAATGCAACCAAAAACATTGTTTTAGATATCACAATATCTTCCACACATGATGGTTTCTGAAACAATTTTTCAGCTCCTAGATAATCTTGATATTAAAACAACTTTTGAATATCAATAATCATGGAGGCAAACATGATACTTTAGATACTAACATTGGAATTATTACTCTTGATTTAATACTACCTATTAAACTTCATGGAGTAAACAGAGTTTGCTGAAAGTTTGCAATACGACTTCTAAACTTTAAATTGACACTCAAAACAATACGATACCAGACTGGTATTACCAGTTCGTAAAGTAAATATCCAAAATTCTATAGTTCTATTATCTCAATTAAAACTAAGCATAAGGCAGTGAACAGATGCCAATGACTACAAAAAATTATGCAAATTCACTTCAATTTAGTTTATGACAAATTGAGTTCGACTAATCCAAATTAGAAATGAACTCCACCTCAAAAACGACATCCCTCGTGCCTTTTTGGTGATTACATGAACCAAATCCACTACACCAAGTCCGATCATAACGTGAGTCGGTGTAGCTTCAAAGGCGAGCATCAATATGGGAATCACATCAACTATATGACTCATGCTTAACCTTTCGGTCCGTGTTCCGAGACCATGTCTGTACATGCTAGGCTCGCCAAGTAAGAACCTTAGTACCCGCGTGTGTAAAACTATCTTACACCCGTTGTGTGAAAGCGTAGAGTCGAGTACACCTGATCATCACGTGATGTCTCGAAACACGATCCATAGAACGGTGCATACTTAAGGAAGAACACATTTTATCTTGATATTTAAATGAGGGATCATCTTATAATGCTACTAAAACGCCAAACTAGCAATATAAGATGCAAACATCATATGTGTAAAGTGGAATGATATGGTCCATGCATTTGATCACCATCATGTGCATCGTGGTATGATCTCTATCATTCCTTTGTGTGTAAGGCCAAGGTCTATGGAACTTACACGTTAAATTTGTTGTAAGGGTATCTACCATACATCAACTTACAACATTACCATATCATGACACTAGCCCAACAACAATCTAAACTAGACGCCTCTAATTTATCCATTGCAAGTTTTACGTGGCTTAGGGCTTTCGGAGATAGAACCGGTCTTACCTACGAACATGGAACCACAATGATGATAACTAAGTTATTATCAACTCGTTGTAAATCAGATATTTACTATAGTAGGAGAGACAGACACCCGCCAGCCACTTATGCAAACTAGTTGCATGTCAGTCGTGGAACCGGTCTCATGTGCGATGATATGCAAGGTTGGTTCGGGCCGCTTCATCCCACTATGCCACCAATATCCAAAATACATGAAAGAAGCAATAACATGATCATCATCACCCACATACTCTTATGTGTTCTACCCGTGCAAAGCACCTACGCATAGATCAGGCTCTGATACCACTGTTGGGTTCGCAGCATAGAAAACAAAAAATTTCCTACGATGGGAACTATATGCCAAGATCTATCTACTAGATACAAGCAACGGGTGGATATACATCCATAGAGAACTTACCCTCGAAGGCAACAAAGCTTTGTTAATGAGTTGGAACTCATGGATGATGTAATCGTACACTTGCTGATCTCAAAATTGTGATGAAGTCTAGCAGGTCCGGCTCCAGCACGTCCATCAAATCCAGCTCTAGCTAGTCCAGCACCACCAAGTCCAGCACCGCAAAGCAGCGGTGCATCTGTGATCGCACACACGTTTGGTACCCCGAAAACCTCCATCCCTCGCCCCAGCAAAGCAGCGGAAGCAGCAACTCCTTTCCAGATAAAGCCACCGGGAACATGTATCTCGCTAATCCGAGACCATGGGGAATAACTAGAGGGGGAGAGAGATCCTTCATGAGGAGGTGTGTGTTGTGAGGAGGCGAGGGGGCCTTTTATAGGGAAGAGGGGGGCACCCAAGGGCCATGGTGGTGCCCTCACCTCTTCCATCATTCATGTGGTGGTGCTCCACTCACATAAATATGCCTCCACTCACACTTCCACTCACATGCATTAAATTTCCACCAAATTTAATGCAAGCTCTCATTAAATAAAACTATTTTATTTATTTTATTCGGAATATTGTTAATTACTTTAATTAACAAATATTCACATAAAACCCCTGCAACATTTCAATATCACATGCAGAACCAATTTCAGCAATTTCACTCGAAACAATTCCGATTTCCATCGAAATGATTCCAGCGCTTTCTTAAATCTTTAACAGAAACATATTTGCTCCAAATGGTGTCGGTATCCCTTAAGTGTGTCACCCTACGGTTCACAAATAATGCAGACATGATCGAGACCCTTCTCGGATCAATAATCAGCAGCGGGGCCTGGAGATCCGTACCGACTCCCACATATTCAACGATGACTCTTGTGATCGTGTGAACCTTTAACGTCGTAACTAAATCCCTTTGTCTTGTGATATATTTCATGTACGGGATTCAATCATCGGCATCCAAATACCTAGTTTGATCTCGTTACCGACATGCACTCTTTTCTCGTTCCTGTGATATAACATTCTAGTGATCACATCACTTCCTTGCAAGCTATTTCAATGTGATATCACCGAGAGGGCCCAGAGTATATCTATCCGTCATCGGGATGGACAAATCCCACTCTTGATCCATGAGCCTCAATGATACGTCCATTTTGCATCACTATTCTATGTAATTTCACTATTATTCATTGATATATTTCGTATTGAGAGGTGATACTTATGTTATTTCATCTATTTTTGCATGGTTGATGAATTTTGGAGCATGGACCGCTGCAGTCAGGATTCTGATGGAAAAGGTGATGTTTGGAGGCAAAATTCGCGAAGATCAGAAAATCCGGGAAAATATATGGAAAATTCTTTTTTTCCAGAAGACTCAGGGTGCCGGAAGATGGAGTGGAGGTGGGCCACAGGGGGCCCACACCACCCCATGGCGCGGGAAGGCCTAGGCCACGCCTGGAAGTGGTGTGGCCGCCCTGGCCCACTCCAGCCTCTCTCCTCTGGCGTATATCATCCCTACGAAACCCTAAGACTGGGGGAGCGACCACAGAAAGATTCTGCCTCCTCTGCGGGGCGGAAAACACCGAGAGAGAAAGATCTCTCCGGCAGACAGATTTCTGCCAAAAGAATTCCTTCCTGGAGAGGGAAGATCGTCGCCATCAACACCACCATCAAGCTGGACTTCATCGGGATCATCATCACCATCATCACGACCATCATCACCATCAGCACCCTCATCACCATCTCCATATTGCTGTAACAATTGCGTTGAATCTTGCATAGTTCATAGGGGAAACATTCCCGGTGTTGATTACTCTTTGTAGTTGATGCTATTGAGTGAACCATTGAATTATTGTTTATGTTCAGATTGTTATACATCATTATTCCATCTCTGATCATGATCCATATGATGTCTTGTGAGTAGTTCGTTTTGTTCTTGAGGACATGGGAGAAGTCTTGTTGTTAGTAGTGGAGTTGCGTTGAGAAAGATTCAATAGATTGTTATTTAAGTTGTGGTGTACTTCTTCTAGTGGTGTCATGTGAACGTCGACTACATGACACTTCACCTATAAGGGCCTAGGGGAATGCATTGTGTATTTGGCTACTAATCGTAGGGGTTGCCGGAGTGACAAAAACCTGAACCCCCGTTAGGAAACCATTGCACAAAGGACCTAAGGGTCTTAGAGTTCAAAGCTGTGGTTAGGTTTCTACCTTAATTACTTTCTTGTACTTACGGATGTTTGCAAAGGGTATAATCACAAGTATGTATTAGTCTTGGATGGGGCGGTACATTAGCATAGGTTCACCCACGCAACACTTAGCAAGCTAAAGAAGATTAATCGACTATATGAAGCGAAAGCACTTGACAGTCTTCCCATGTGTCCTCGAGAACGTTTGATCATCTTAAGAAAGACAACCAGCTTGTCCTTTGCTGCATAAAGGATTGGGCCACTTGCTGCATTTATTCCTACTGTCTTTTGTTTACTCGTACTTTGTTTACTTGCTTTATCGAAAACCCCTAAAAATCCGTTTGCTAAGTATTTGCAGAGAATTCCTGATCCATACCACTAGCCAGCACCTTCTGCTCCTCGTTGGGTTCGACACTCTTACTTATCAAAAATACTGCGATACACCCCCTATACTTGTGGGTCATCACTCAACATAACACCTTCGTAGCACTGAACCCACCTTTATAGTCACCCTGTTAAGGTGTGATGTTTGATGTTATCAAGATACTCTTCTGGTGTTAGTGATTAAAATGATCTCATGGTCTAAGGACTAGGATTACTTCGTATGATGTTATAGCAATATAAACATAATGAATTTGATCATAATGCTATACTTCGGATGAATGTTCATCACATCATTGCACCAATGTTGTGACCTTGTTATTAACAACATCCAATGTCCATGATCAGGAAACCTTAATCATCTTGTTAATCAACGAGCTAGTTTATATGAGAGGCATTACTAGGAACTTTGTATTTGTTTTTTAAACATAGATGTATTCACGTTTCCAAATTAATACAATTATAGCATGCAAAATAAAAATTTATCATAAACAAGGAATAAGATAATAACCACTTTATTATTGCCTCTTGGGCATATTCCCTTCAAAGCCCATCGGTAACTATGCCTAGATGAAGATGATCTACGGTGCTTGGATTCCCACTGCATCCATCTCTTCGACTGTGATACACTGTGCTCTAAGCCACCTGATGGAGTACAAGGCTGAAGCGAGTGATGTGCTTATCGTTCGACGTAGAGCTCGTTGGGAACCCCAAGAGGAAGGTACGATGAGCACAGCAGCAAGTTTTCCCTCAGTTATGAAACCAAGGTTTAATCGAACCAGTAGGAGCAAGGAAACACCAAAAAGGTGTTACTAGCTGAGCTTTGGCAGGGCGCACTACCGGTGCTAGTAGCAACGTGGAGACCTGCACAACACAACCACAGAACTTTGTCCCCAACTTGCGATGAGGTTGTCAATCTCACCGTGTTTTGTGGAAAACAAAGAATTAAACGTATCAAATGGAAATAAGTAAAAGTTTGCAGAAAGTAAACACAAAGCAGTAAAAGATTGTAGATTGAATATAAAAGACAAGGACCGGGATCCATAGTTCACTAGAGGTGGCTCTCCTTAGATAGATAACATGTTGGGTGAACAAATTACAGCGAGGCAATTGACAAACACCGAGAAAGCAACACTTGCATATACTAATCATCTTGACTCCTCTGAGACTTGATTGAGCATTACAACATAATACATAGACCGCCATCCAACTGCATCTATGACTAATAATCCACCTTCAGGTTATCATCCGAACCCCCTCTAGTATTAAGTTGCAAGCAACAGATTATTGCTTTACGAACTGCGTGTAAAGTAAAAAATACGATTGTTCTATAAAAAAAAGGATTGTTGTTTTCTCCCTAGTAACAACAGCACATCTAGTACCTTAGAGATTTCTGTCACTTCCCCAGATTACCAGAGGCATGAACCCACTATCGAGCATAAACACTAACTCTTGGAGTTGCTAGCATCTACTTGGCCAAGATAGCTACTAACAACAGAAAGCATGCAAGATCACAAATAATAAAGACATGATAGAATCAATAATCAATCTGAAATAGCATCTCAATATCCATCGGATCCCCGCAAACACAACATGCAGAATTACAAATAGATGATCTTGATCATGAACAGAGCTCACAAGATCTGAACATGGAAGCACAAAGGAGGAGAACCAGCCATCCAGCTACTACATGGATCCGTAGTACAAGGATGAAATACTCACGCATGACACCGGAGGCTTGCATGGTGATGAAGAAGGCCTCTAGGGTGAATTCCCCTCTCCGGCAGGGTGCCGGGAAGAGCTTCAGATCCCTCCCGATCTAGGGATGGAGATGACGGTGGCTACAGACTCTTTCGTGGATTTTTGATCGGGTACTTAGGGTTTACGTCCTGAGGGCAACTTATAGTCGGAAGGGGAGGCCGAGGGGGTGCCGGGAGTGGCCACACCACCCCCTGGCGCGGGCCAGGCCTGGCCACGCGGCCAGGTGGTGTGGTGGCTCCCTGGCCCTTCTCCGTCTCGTATTCTGGCACTTGATCCCTTCCGAAAAAATAGGCACTTTGGCTTTTGTCCCGTCCAATTTCGAGAATATTCATTTTCTGACTTTCCTAGAACCAAAAACAGCAGAAAGCAGGCAGCTGGCACTGTGGCTCTTGTTAATAGGTTAGTCCAAGAAATCATATGAAAAGTACTCCAAAGTTGGAACAAAACACAAGAAAGTGGATAAAACCAAGCATGGAACATCAAAAATTATAGATACATTTGCAATGTATCAACACCCCCAAGCTTAACTCCTGCTCATCCTCGAGTAGGTAAGTGATAAAAAGAAAGAATAATTTTTGAGGTGACATGCACCATCAAAGACTTGATCAAAGTATTTGCAAAACATTCAAAGCTGGGATCATAGTACTTCAATCATAACGTGAAAGACAAAGTTCTAGCAATAAGCAAAGAAACTATGATGCAACATGAAAAGGCACAAACAAAAGATTCATGAATAACAATGCTTTGCAAGACGTTTGTTTGTTTCACATAAAGAAAACATAGAATAGTAGTATTCAGCTTGTCCCTCAATAGAGTAGCAAATATAAATGCATAGGACACCTTCAAAGTTCATAAGAGTGACTAGATACAATAGTTTAAAACAAGCAATAACAAGTTATGCATCAATCAACTAGTCTTGGTACAATGCACATAGAACTAAGAATGGCCACTATGCTCTCAAAGTAGGTGCATAAAGATAGAAGGTGGAGACTCAATATAATGGTGGAAGAAAGGCCTTTTGTAAAAGAAAGTAGGGATTCAAGTCTCATAAAGAGCTTCCAAAAATTATGGTACTTGTAGTTTTCACCTCTCATTGCCCCTATCATAAGCATCTTGAAGGTGATTAAGGTTAAAGTGACACAACTAAGAGGATATGCTTGACAAGTTATAAATCGAAATCTCATGCCCCTTACTTACAAAGACCGATCCTCATGCTACTCAACTTTAGTCATGAGTAAGTATATGTGTATCATTAAGAACCGCCAACGGGGTACCCCTTGCACACGATAAGGAGCTTCCCCATAATCAATGACAAGACAAGCAGACAATGAGCATCTCAGCGATCTTTTTATTTGCTATTTGCATAGGTTTTTATTGAGGATGCTTCATAGAGTGCTCATTATGGTGATGCTGCAAGTTTCTACCATGATTAGGCATGGCTTAGGCTAGCGGCCCAGGCGTTTCTCTAACACACAAACTCCATGATCTTACAAGTTCCACTTTTATTTCACACCGCCGGGATCCGTAAGCAAAAGGACATGATATCAACGAGGTACAAAGTACAAGTGCAATGTTGAAAGCGTTCCCCATGGTACATGGTTCTGCTAATTTCAACTTATAAAGCGCAAGCATATACGCAACAAAGAAGGACCCAATAGTTCAAGTTTATTAGAGGCAAAAAAGTAAAGTGTGCCATCAAGTTCATGAGAGCTTTAATCACTAGTTTTCTCATAACAAGTGGAAGGTAAACAAAAGCATGAATATACTTGGAATAGCATAAGCTAGTAGGTAGGTATGGTGGATCTTTGGAATAACTTGGTTTAGGGAGTTGGATGCATGAGTGGAACTCATACTTTGTTGTGGAGGCTAGCAAAAGACTGGGAGCGACAAACTAAGAGAGCAATAATGGCCATAATTATGCAGAGCGACAAAACATCATTGATCAAAGCATAAAGTGATACTACAAGTTGAAAACTAAAGGATCATAAAGGCTATGGTGACTTTGGATAGTCACAACATGGTGTGAGCATGCGCCAAGTCAACCCAAATAAAGCATCAAAGGAGAATACCACTATACTATGCTTTGATATGCTAAAACAACACATGATTCATCCAAGGCACATTAAGCAATCTCAATTGTTTATAACAAGTCATGCTACAGCAAAGAATACTAAGCATAAAGCCAAAACAATATCAAGCATGGCATGACAAAGCATAGGCCACAGTCAAAAACAAGCTCTTTTTACCACATAAGTATGAACTTTCCTACTCTTTTCCAAACCAAACCAAACTATTTGCAAACCAAATGTATGAAAGAGGGGGTACAACCAATTTATTCTGAAAACTAAGCAAACCAAGCAAACTAAAAACCAAAACAAAGACGAAAAAGAAGACGCTCCAAGAACAACACAACTGTGCATGAAACAATAAAAATGAAGTGTTTGGAAGAAACCTGGGATTTTTATTGATGAAGAAGGGGATGCCTTGGGCATCCCCAAGCTTTGACGCTTGTACTTCTTAGATATTTCTTGGGGTGACACGCGTGGCATCCCCAAGCTTGAGCTTTAGTCCATCCTTCATCTCATTACTCATTCCTTCCATACACCTGAAATTTTTTCTTCATACAAAACTTCACACAATCTCATTAGCAACATTAGTGCACTCAAGATAAATAAGTCTTAAGGTTCAGTTCTAACACCAAATAAACTTCAATTAGAATACTAGCTACTATAGCAATTCCCTCAAAAATCTCAATTCCCCAAAAGAACTCAAGAAGGAACCAACAAGAAGCAAATGCAGAAAATGGCAGAAATCTGTCAAAACAGACCAGCAGGTAAAGACGAATTTTTTCGAAGACCTTATGTTGCTCAAATCAAAACGTATTTAACTAACGAAATTTATATAACAACCTGGGGCAGAATCACAAACAATTACAGCTCAATCCGATTTACAGAGTTCTCTCACGAATTTTTACGGTGAAGCACAAAAATCTATTTCAGGACAACAACTTTCCCAATCATTACTTCACTCTCATTAGAGGTTACTCTTGGCACAAAAAGCAAATAAAAAGGATAAGGAGAGGTCATTACAGAGGTAATAACTTCCAAGACTCATCTAAAACTTTTGGGTTATCTCCCAATAAGTAATTTTCTTTAACGCCTTTAAGTTAGGCATACGAAGCAAAGAAAGAATCAAGTGTTCTCAAATGAAGAAGCATTAAGACCAAATTTTGTTTTCATAGGAGAAGCAAAAGAAATCTTTTCTCTCTTTTTAGGGAAGTGCTCTATACCTTTCTTGAGTGGGAGTTGATATTTAATGGTGTCTTCTTTCATATCAATTATGGCACCAACAGTTCTAAGAAAAGGTCTTCTCAAAGTAATAGGACAAGAAGCATTGTATTCAACATCCAAAACATAGAAATCAACGAGGACATGGGAATCGTTAACCATAATAAGAACATCATTAAGACTCCCCATGAGTTTCTTTTTAGCATTAGCATCAAGTGGGACATTCAAATAACAATCTTCAAGAGGAGGCAAATCAAGCATATCATAAATCTTTCTAGGCATAATAGAAACACTACTATCAAGATCACACAAAGCTTTGAAATCAAAGTCATTCACTTTCATATTGATGATGGGTTCCCAACCATCCTCTTCTTTTATAGGAATAGAAGCTTTATGTTTCATCTTTTCTTCTTTAATCTTTATGAGAGCATCAGTAATGTGTTTTGTAAAAGCCATGTTCATAGCACTAGCATTAGGACTTTTAGCAAGCTTTTGTAGGAACTTAATAACTTCAGAGATATTGCAACCATCAAGATCAAAATCAACTTTATCATCTAAAGTAGTAGAACTGCTACTAGCCTCAACACTAGTGGTGGTGATAGTATAAACACTAATGTTTCTAGGAATTTCATCTTCTCTTTCCCACTTAGCATGTAATTCAGCTAATAGTCTAACATTTTCATCAATTCTTACTTGTATAGCATTAGTAGCTGCAAAGGGATTATCATTAGTTTCAGGTTTAGCAGCCATTTTATTCAAAGTAGATTGAGCTTCAGCCAAAGATGGTATATTTCTTTCAGCATTAGAGAGTTTTTCCTCAATAGTTTTATTGAAAGCAGTTTGTTTACTAATAAACTCTTTAAGCATAACTTCAAGTTCAGAGGGAGCACTCTTATTATTGTTGTAAGAATTTCCATAAGCATTACCATTGTTGGGAGGATATGGCTTATAATTGTTGTTACCAAAATTATTCTTATAAGCATTATTACCATAAGCAATGTTGCCAAAATTGTTATTTCTTATGAACTTCACATCAACTTGCTCTTCTTGAGCAACCAAAGAGGCTAAAGGACATTATTTGGATCAATATGGGCTTTCCCATTAACAAGCATAGACATAATAATATCAATCTTATCACTCAAGGAGGAGGTTTCCTCAACAGAATTTACGTTCTTACCTTGTGGAGCTCTCTCAGTATGCCATTCAGAATAATTAACCATCATATTGTCCAGAAGTTTTGTTGCAGCACCCAAAGTGATGGTCATAAAGGTACCTCCAGCAGCTGAATCCAATAGGTTCCTTGAAGAATAGTTCAATCCTGCATAAAAAGTTTGGATGATCATCCAAGCAGTCAGTCCATGAGTGGGACAATTCTTTACCAAAGATTTCATTCTTTCCCAAGCTTGAGCAACATGCTCATTATCAAGTTGTTTAAACTTCATTATTTCACTTCTCATGGATATAATCTTAGCAGGAGGATAGTATTTTCCAATAAAAGCATCTTTGCATTTAGTCCAAGAATCAATACTATTCCTAGTTAAGGAATTCAACCATTCTTTAGCTTTTCCTCTCAAAGAGAAAGGAAACAATTTCAGTTTAATAATATCACCATCTATATCCCTATGCTTTTGCATCTCAGAAAGTTTAACAAAGTTATTTAGATGGGAAGCAGCATCTTCATTACCAATACCAAAAAATTGCTCTCTCATGACAAGATTGAGTAAAGCAAGTTTTACCTCAAAGAAAGTATTTCCAGCCACAGGTGGAGCAATAGGTGTGCTCATAAAATCATTGTTGTTGGTGTTAGTGAAGTCACACAACTTAGTGTTTTGAAGAGTAGTCATTTTTTTGGGTTTTCAAATAAGAAAGCAAACTTGCAAAACTAATTTTTTGTGTGTTTTTTATAAAGAAACAAGCAAACAAAGCAAAAAGAAAACTAAGCAAAACAAAAACAACAAAGTAAAGAGATTGGTTATGAGGGACTCCCTTGTGAAGATGTCCTTGACGCCCCGACAACGGCGCCAGAAAATCTTGATGTGCTCGTCGTTCGATGTAGAGCTCGTTGGGAACCCCAAGAGGAAGGTACGATGAGCACAGTAGCAAGTTTTCCCTCAGTTATGAAACCAAGGTTTAATCGAACCAGTAGGAGCAAGGAAACACCCCAAAGGTGTTACTAGCTGAGCTTTGGCAGGGCGCACTACCGGTGCTAGTAGCAACGTGGAGACCTGCACAACACAACCACAGAACTTTGTCCCCAACTTGCGATGAGGTTGTCAATCTCACCGTGTTTTGCGGAAAACAAAGGATTAAACGTATCAAATGGAAATAAGTAAAAGTTTGTAGAAAGTAAACACAAAGCAGTAAAAGATTGTAAATTGTATGTAAATAAAAAGGACAGGGATCCATAGTTCACTAGAGGTGGCTCTCCTTAAGATAGATAACATGCTGGGTGAACAAATTACAGCGGGGCAATTGACAAACACCAAGAAAGCAATACATGCATATACTAAGACTTGATTAGGCATTACAACATAATACATAGACCGCCATCGAACTGCATCTATGACTAATAATCCACCTTCAGGTTATCATCCGAACCCCCTCTAGTATTTGTTGGGTCCGCAGCATAGAAAACAAAAAATTCCTACGGTGTGAACTACACGCCAAGATCTATCTACTAGGTACAAAGCAACAGGTGGACATACATCCAACGAGAACTTACCCTCGAAGACAACAAGTTTTGTTAACGAGTAGGAACTAGTGGTTGATGTAGTCGTACACTTGCCGATCTCAAGATCGTGAGGAAGTCCGAGCGCCGCAACTCAGCAGCGCATCCGCACTCGCACACACGTTCAAGCCACCGGACAACCTCCACCTCCTCGCTCCAGCGATCCAGCGGAAGAAGCAACTCCTTCCAGACGAAATGCCACCGGGAACATGTATCTCGCTAATCCGAGACCATGGGGGAATAATTCTAGAGGGGGAGAGAGATCCTTCATAAGGAGGTGTAACGATGAAGGAGGGAATGGGTGGCCTTTTATAGGAGGAGGGGGGTGCCCCCTCTCTCCATGGCCGGCGCATGGGGGGGTGACCCCTCACCTCCCCCATTCATGTGGTGGTAACCCCTCCACATTAAAATGCCTCTTCACATTCCCTTTTAAAGTCTCCACTTTAAATGCATTAAATTTCTCCAAATTTAATGCTCTCTCATTTAATAAAACTCTTTTTATTAAATTTATTCAGAATTTTGTTAATTACTTTAATTAACAAACATTCACATATAGCCCCTTGCAATATTTCAATATCACATGCAGAACAACTTTCTGCAATTTCACCCGAAACAATTTCCGGTTTCTATTGAAACAATTCCTGCGCTTTGCAATTCTTTCGTCTGAAACATATGTGCTCCAAAATGGTGTCCGGTAACTCTTAAGTGTGCCACCCTACGGTTCACGAATAATGCAGACATGATCGAGACCCTTCTCCGATCAATAATCAGCAGCGGACCTGGAGATCCGTACTGACTCCTACACATTCAACGACGACTTCTGTGATCGTGAGAACCTTTAACGCTTGTAACTAAATCCCTTTGTCTCTCGATATATTACATGTCCGAGATTCGATCATCGGTATCTCCATACCTAGTTTGATCTTATTACCGACATGCACTCTTTTCTCGTTCCCGTGATATAACATTCTAGTGATCACATCACTTGCTTGCAAGCTATCTTAATGTGATATCACCGAGAGGGCCCAGAGTATATCTATCCGTCATCTGGATTGACAAATTCCACTCTTGATCCATGAGCCTCAACATAACACCTTCGTAGTACTAAACCCATCTTTATAGTCACCCTGTTACGGTGTGACGTTTGATGTTATCAAGATACTCTTCCGGTGTTAGCAATTAACATGATCTCATGGTCTAAGGATAAAGATTACTTCGTATGATGTTATAGAAATATAAACATAATGACTTGATCGTAATGCTATACTTCGGATGAATGTTCATCACATCATTCCACCAATGGTGTGACCTTGTTATTAACAACATCCAATGTCCATGATCCGAAAACCTTGATCATCTTGTTAATCAACAAGCTAGTCTATAAGAGAGGCATAACTAGGAACCCTTTTTGTTTATTAAACACACATGTATTGATGTTTCCGATCAATACAATTCTAGCATGTAAAATAAACATCTATCATATATAAGGAATATATAATAACAACTTTATTATTGCCTCTCAGGGCATATTTCCATCAGTCTCCCACTTGCACTAGAGACAATAATCTAGTTCACATAGTGATAAATCTAACATCCATGGAGTTCTGGTGTTGATCATGTTTTGCCCTAGGGAGAACTTTAGTCAACGGATCTGCTACATTTAGGTCCGTGTGTACTTTACAAATCTTTATATCTCCATCCTTGACATGCTCGCGGATGGAGTGAAACCGGCGCTTAATATGCTTGGAATTCTTGTGAGACCTCGGTTCCTTTGCGTTGGCTATGGCTCCATTATTTTCACTATAGATCACCATTGGGTCCAACGCACTGGGAACCATACCTAGTTCCGTAATGAACTCTTTCATCCAAACCGCCTCCTGCGCCGCTTCTGAAGCAGCAACATATTCCGCATCCGTCGTTGATCCAGCCACCACAGGTTGTTTGGAACTCCTCCAACTAACTATTGCTCCGTTCAAGAGAAATACGTATCCGTATTGAGACTTAGAGTTATCCGGATCGGTGTCAAAGCTAGCATCGACATAACACTTAGCGACTAGCTCTTCTTCACCTCCGTATATAAGAAACATATCCTTAGTTCTTCTCAAGTACTTGAGGATGTTCTTTACCGCTATCCAGTGTTCTGAACTTGGATCAGATTGGTACCTACTAGTCAAAATAATAGCATGTGCTACATCTGGTCTTGTACATAGCATGGCATACATAATAGAGCCTATGGCCGAGGCATAGGGGATCTTATCCATCATCTCTCTTTCTTCCGCCGTAGCCGGACTTTGAGTCTTACTCAATGTCTTGCCTTGCAACATAGGTAAGAACCCCTTCTTACTTTCGTCCATATTAAACTTCTTTAATATCTTATCAAGGTATGTACTCTGCGATAGCCCAATTAGGCGCCTTGATCTATCTCTATAGATTTTAATGCCTAATATATATGATGCTTCACCAAGGTCTTTCATCGAAAATTTGCTGTTTAGATAACTTTTAACACTGTTTAAAAGATCTATATCATTTCCAATCAATAATATGTCATCCACATATAATATCAGAAATGCCACATTGCTCCCACTCACTTTCTTGTAAATACAAGCCTCTCCATAAGTTTGGACAAATCCAAACTCTTTGATCACCTCATCAAAGCAAATATTCCAACTCTGGGATGCTTGCTTCAGTCCATAGATGGATCGCTGAAGTTTGCATACCTTATTAGCATCCTTAGGATCGACAAAACCCTTAGGTTGTATCATATACAACTCTTCTTAAATATTACCATTGAGGAATGCAGTTTTGATATCCATCTGCCATATTTCATAATCGAAATATGCACCAATTGCTAACATAATCCTAACCGACTTAAGCATCGCTACGGGAGAGAATGTCTCATCGTAGTCAACTCCTTGAATTTGTCGAAACCCCTTTGTGACAAGTCGAGCCTTATAGATGGTCACATTACCATCAGCATCAGTTTTTATTTTGAAAATCCATTTATTCTCAACGGCCTTTCGGTCGTGAGGTAAGTCCACCAAGTTCCAAACTTGGTTCTCGTACATGGATTCCATCTCGGATTTCATGGCTTCTAGCCATTTGTTGGAATCCGGGCTCATCGTCGCTTCTTCATACGTCGCAGGGTCATCCATTTCATCAACCATGAAATTCACAACAGGATTGCCGTACAGTTCAGGAGCTACACGTGTCCTGCTTGACCTGCGAGGTTCGGTAGTGTCCTCTTTCGGAGTTTCATGATCATTATCATTAGCTCTCTCTTCATCAGGTGAAGTCAACTCCGAAACAACTTCCGGTGCTGCGCCACTCGCCATTCCAATAAGAGAAGGTTCAATAACCTCTTCGAGTTCTACCTTCCGAATACTCACACCTTACGCGAGAAACTCCTTCTCAAGAAAGGATCCATTCTTGGCAACAAAAACCTTGCCCTCGGATCTGTGATAGAAGGTATACCCAATTGTTTCCTTAGGGTATCCTATGAAGACGCATTTTTCCGCTTTGGGTTCGAGTTTATCCGGTTGAAGTTTCTTCACATAAACATCGCATCCCCAAACTTTAAGAAATGACAGCTTAGGTTTGTTTCCAAACCATAATTCATACGGTGTCGTTTCAATGGATTTAGACGGTGCCCGATTTAAAGTGAATGCAGCTCTTTCCAGTGCATAACCCCAAAATGACAGTGGCAAGTCAGTCAGAGACATCATAGATCGAACCATATCTAATAAGGTACGATTACGACGTTCTGACACACCATTACGTTGTGGTGTTCCGGCAGGCGTGAGTTGTGAAACTATTCCACACTCTTTCATGTGTGTGCTAAACTCGTAACTTAGATACTCTCCTCCACGGTCAGACCGTAGAAATTTGATCTTTCTATTACGATGATTTTCCACTTCATTCTGAAATTCCTTGAACTTTTCAAAAGTTTCATACTTGTGTTTCATCAAATAGATATACCCATATCTACTCAAATCATCCGTGAAAGTAACAAAATAACGATACCCACCTCGCGCCGACACACTCATTGGTCCACACACATCAGTATGTATGATTTCTAATAGATCTGTCGCCTGTTCCATTGAACCGGAAAATGATGTTCTAGTCATCTTGCCCATAAGGCATGGCTCACATGTATCAAATGATTCAAAATCAAGTGATTCCAAAAGTCCATCAGAATGCAGTTTCTTCATGTGTTTAACGCCAATATGACCTAGACGGCGGTGCCACATATATGTAGACATATCATCATCAAGTTTAATCTTTTTAGCATTAACATTATGAATGTGTGTAATATTACTATCGAGATCCAACAGAAATAAACCATTCAACATAGGTGCATGACCATAAAAGATATCATTCTTATAAATCGAACAACCATTGTTTTCAGATTTAAAGGAATGACCACTTTGCATCAAACACGATCCAGATACAATGTTCATGCTCAGTGCAGGCACTAAATAACAATTATTTAGGTTTATAACTAATCCCGATGGCAAATGGAGAGGTAGTGTCCCGACGGCGATCACATCAACTTTTGATCCATTGCCGACCCGCATTCTGACCTCATCCCTTGCTAGTTGTCGCTTGTTCCGTAGCCCCTGAACCGAGTTACATATATTAGCAACCGATCCCGTATCAAATACCCAGGTGCTACTGCGAGTACTATTCAAGTACACATCAATAACATGTATATCACATATACCTTTGTTTGCCTTGCCGGACTTCTTGTCCGCCAAATACTTGGGGCAGTTGCGCTTCCAATGGCCAGTCCCCTTACAATAGTAGCACTCGGTGTCAGACTTAGGGCCAGCTCGGGGTTTCTTTTCAGGCGTGGCAACAGACTTGCCACCCTTCTTTCCCTTGTGCTTGCCTTTCTTGTATTTCTTGAAACCGGTGGTCCTATTGATCATCAACACTTGATGTTTTTTCCTAATCTCCACTTCTGCAGTCTTAAGCATTGACAGAAGCTCGGGAAGAGACTTCTTCATGCCCTGCATATTATAGTTCATCACGAAGCTCTTGTAGCAAGGTGGCAGAGATTGGAGAACACGAGATGCCTAAGTCAATGGGAATCGTTATTCCCAAGGACACAAGCTTATCGGCGTACCCAGACATTTTGAGTACGTGCTCACTAATGGAGCTGTTTTCCTCCATCATGCAGCTAAAGAACTTTTCTATAGCATTATAACTCTCTACGGCAGAATGGGTATCGAAAATCATTTTCAATTCTCCCATGGTATCAAAGGCATTGCCATTTTCGAAACACTTTCGAAGTTCTGGCTCTAATCCATAAAGTATGCCGCAATGAACTAAGTTGTGGTCCTCCTGATGAGTCACATAGACATTGGTTTCCTCGTCAGGGGCATCAGAAGTTGGTGGGGGGCCTAGAGGCGCATCTAGCACATATTGCTTTTGTGCAGCAGTGAGGAGAATCCTCAAATTCATAGCCCAGTTGGTGAAGTTGCTACCATTCGCAGCAAGTTTATCTTTCTCCATGAACACATTGAAATTAAAAGCAGGTGGTGCCATCTACAACAGAATTTGTAAAGTTTATTTAGACTAAGTTTATGATAGATTGAGTTCAACTAATCCAAATTACTAATGAACTCCCACTCAAAAACGACATCCCTCGTGTCTTTTTGGTGATTACATGAACCAAATCCACTACACCAAGTCCGATCATCACGTGAGTTGATGTAGCTTCAAAGGCGAGCATTTATATAGGCATCATATCAACTATATGACTCATGCTTAACCTTTTCGTCCGTGTTCCGAGGCCATGTCTATACATGCTAGGCTCGCCAAGTAAGAACCTTAGTATTCGCGTGTGTAAAACTGTCTTACACATGTTCCTATGAAAGCGTAGATTCGAGTACACCCGATCATCACGTGATGTCTCGAAACATGATCCACAGAACGGTGCATACTTAAGGAAGAACACATTTTTATCTTGATATCTAAATGAGGGATCATCTTAAAATGCTACAAAAGCGCAAAACTAGCAGTATAAGATGCTAACATCTAATGTGTAAAGTGAGATGATATGGTCCATGCATTTGATCTCTATCACTTGCATCATGGTATGATCTCTATCATTCCTTTGTGTGTAAGGCCAAGGTCTATGGAACTTACACGTTGAGTGTGTTGTAAGAGTATCTATCATACATCTACTTACAACAATATCATATCAACACACTAGCCCAGCAACAATCTAAACTAGACGCCTCTAATTTATCAATTGCAAGTTTTACGTGGCTTAGGGCTTTCGGAGATAGAACCGTTCTCACCTACGAACATGAACCACAACGAGGATAACTAAGTTATTAGCAACTCGTTGTAAATCAGATATTGACTATAGTAGGAGAGACAGACACCCGCCAGCCACTTATGCAAAACAAGTTGCATGTCAGTCATGAAACCGGTCTCATGTATGATTGGTCCGGGCCGCTTCATCCCACTATGTCACCAATATACAAAATACATAGAAGATGCAATAACATGATCATCATCGCCCACATATAAACATATGTGTACTACCCGTGCAAAGCACCTACGCATAGATCAGGCTCTGATACCACTGTTGGGTCCGCAGCATAGAAAACAAAAAATTTCCTACGGTGTGAACTACACGCCAAGATCTATCTACTAGGTACAAAGCAACGGGTGGACATACATCCAACGAGAACTTACCCTCGAAGACAACGAGTTTTGTTAACGAGTAGGAACTCGTGGTTGATGTAGTCGTACACTTGCCGATCTCAAGATCGTGAGGAAGTCCGAGCGCCGCAACTCAGCAGCGCATCTGCACTCGCACACACGTTCAAGCCACCGGACAACCTCCACCTCCTCGCTCCAGCGATCCAGCGGAAGCAGCAACTCCTTCCGGACGAAATGCCACCGGGAACATGTATCTCGCTAATCCGAGACCATGGGGGAATAATTCTAGAGGGGGAGAGAGATCCTTCACAAGGAGGTGTAAGGATGAAGGAGGGAATGGGTGGCCTTTTATAGGAGGAGGGGGTGCCCCCTCTCTCCATGGCCGGCGCATGGGGGTGACCCCTCACCTCCCCCATTCATGTGGTGGTAACCCCTCCACATTAAAATGCCTCTTCACATTCCCTTTTAAAGTCTCCACTTTAAATGCATTAAATTTCTCTAAATTTAATGCGCTCTCATTTAATAAAACTCTTTTTATTAAATTTATTCAGAATTTTGTTAATTACTTTAATTAACAAACATTCACATATAGCCCCTTGCAATATTTCAATATCACATGCAGAACCACTTTCTGCAATTTCACCCGAAACAATTTCCGGTTTCTATTGAAACAATTCCCGCGCTTTGCAATTCTTTCGTCTGAAACATATGTGCTCCAAAATGGTGACCGGTAACTCTTAAGTGTGCCACCCTACGGTTCGCGAATAATGCAGACATGATCGAGACCCTTCTCCGATCAATAATTAGCAGCGGGACCTGGAGATCCGTACTGACTCCTACACATTCAACGATGACTTCTGTGATCGTGAGAACCTTTAACGCTTGTAACTAAATCCCTTTGTATCTCGATATATTACATGTCCGAGATTCGATCATCGGTATCTCCATACCTAGTTTGATCTCGTTACCGACATGCACTCTTTTCTCGTTCCCGTGATATAACATTCTAGTGATCACATCACTTGCTTGCAAGCTATCTTAATGTGATATCACCGAGAGGGCCCAGAGTATATCTATCTGTCATCTGGATTGACAAATTCCACTCTTGATCCATGAGCCTCAACATAACACCTTCGTAGTACTGAACCCATCTTTATAGTCACCCTGTTACGGTGTGACGTTTGATGTTATCAAGTACTCTTCCGGTGTTAGCAATTAACATGATCTCATGGTCTAAGGATAAAGATTACTTCGTATGATGTTATAGCAATATAAACATAATGACTTGATCGTAATGCTATAATTCGGATGAATGTTCATCACATCATTCCACCAATGGTGTGACCTTGTTATTAACAACATCCAATGTCCATGATCAGGAAACCTTGATCATCTTGTTAATCAACAAGCTAGTCTATAAGAGAGGCATAACTAGGAACCCTTTTTGTTTATTAAACACACATGTATTGATGTTTCCAATCAATACAATTCTAGCATGTAAAATAAACATCTATCATATATAAGGAATATATAATAACAACTTTATTATTGCCTCTCAGGGCATATTTCCTTCAGTATTAAGTTGCAAGCAACATATTATTGCTTTACAAACTGCGTGTAAAGTAAACAATACGATTGTTCTATGAACAAAGGATTGTTGTTTTCTCCCTAGTAGCAACAGCACATCTAGTACCTTAGAGATTTCTGTCACTTCCCCAGATTACCAGAGGCATGAACCCACTATCGAGCATAAATACTAACTCTTGGAGTTGCTAGCATCTACTTGGCCAAGATAGCTACTAACAATGGAAAGCATGCAAGATCACAAATAACAAAGACATGATAGAATTAATAATCAATCTGAAATAGCATCTCAATATCCATCAGATCCCCGCAAACACAACATGCAGAATTACAAATAGATGATTTTGATCATGAACAGAGCTCACAAGATCTAAACATGAAGGCATAAAGGAGGAGAACCAGCCATCTAGCTACTACATGGATCCGTAGTCCAAGGATGAACTACTCACGCATCACACCGGAGGCTTGCATGGTGATGAAGAAGGCCTCCAAGGTGAATTTCCCTCTCCGGCAGGGTGCCGGGAAGAGCTTCAGATCCCTCCCGATCTAGGGATGGAGATGACGGCGGCTACAGACTCTTTCGTGGATTTTTGATCGTGTACTTAGGGTTTTCGTCCCGAGGGCAATATATAGGCGGAAGGAGAGGCCGAGGGGGTGCCGGGAGCCACCACACCACCCCCTGGCGCGGGCCCAGCCTAGCCGCGCGGCCAGGTGATGTGGCCGGCCCATGGCCCTTATCTGTCTTGTATTCTGGCACTTGATCCCCTCCGGAAAAATAGGCGCTTTGGCTTTTGTCCCGTCCAATTCCAAGAATATTCATTTTCTGACTTTCCTGGAACCAAAAACAGCAGAAAATAGGCAGCTGGCACTATGGCTCTTGTTAATAGGTTAGTCCAAGAAATCATATGAAAAGTACTCCAAAGTTGGAACAAAACACAAGAAAGTGGATAGAACCAAGCATGAAACATCAAAAATTATAGATACATTTGCAATGTATCAGCGAGCAGGTATCTTGCCATGACCCCTGAACACAGGATGAGCTGGTTCATGATCTTCCTAAACAAGCACTACCTCTGAGCAGACCACTGTGGTGTTCGAGGAGGTGGTGGTAGCGGTGTTGATAATGATGACTATGATGTATATTTTGGAGTATCTAGGTTAAATTTTGGTTGCGGTGACCCCTGAACTTTGGTTTGTATATTTTGGGAGGTGGTATTGAGTTATAACCCCTCTGTTTGTGAAGAACTTGTGATGCATCACGAGCAGTTGTTCATGAACTCGTGGTGCAACACACATGTCCTGATTGATTATGTCGATTCCGTCTTAAGCTAGATGTCCTCTGAATTGCAATTGCCTGAACTTTGTGGTTTGCTGTGTTGTTGTCATGGGTAAGCTCACCACATGAGCAAGGAGGTAAGGATATCAGGGAGAATGTAACTAGCCAAACATAAGTGCCAAAAACCAAGAAAAGATGCAAGCAAACAACTTGGGTGTGGCTTCCCAAACCACATAGAAATGAGAATGCACTGAACCAAACGAAATCCCCGTTTTGGTAAGAGGAGTAGATCATATAGGAGCAACTATTCTTTTTGGTTCTGGTCGTCTTCCCCATCGCCATTGTTGGTCCATCGATATAGTCCCCGATTCCTCCCCATCGATTCTCCTAACCTTGTTGCCGCCCAACGCTCCACTGCTGGCCTAGAAACTATAATGCACGTCCGCCTCCGCCGACGAGCTCGGGGCATGCACGTTTGGACCGACCATGGGTGGAAGCCAGTGGTGCGCGGTGTTGGTGGCTGGAACAGGTGCTCCTCTAGGATGGGGTTGAGGAAGATGACGGTGACGACTGCCGCCGCTTCTGCTGCTTGACAACGGAGGAGGCTGAGTCCAGCCGCGCAGGCATAGATGCAGGGATCCGTGCAGGGGGGATGATGTGACCGCGGCGCCTAGAGATGCACCTGAGTAGTGGGGCGTGACGCGCAACTGCGTGCTGAGTGGAGGAGAGGAATCTAGCAGCGTTGGGGCTGGCTACCCCTGGCGGCGTTGAGGTCACAGGACGGACAACGTTGATTAGGGATTTGTTTGGAATAGGAAGTCACCGAGGGAAGCCAACCAAGGGTTATTTTGACTTGGCAGTGGCACAAGCCTGTAATTTCTAGTTGCTCCATTGTTTGCCGATCCGAGAATCGGCGAAAGAGGTGCTCTGTGGTTTGTACACAAATTTTGGCTGGCTTCTCGGATGTAGCTTCGTGGAGTCTAGGTGTTCGGTGCTGCTCCGCGACGGATTTCCGGGAAGCCACATGCAGCTTTTGTGAAGTTGTGATCTCCATGTACGACTAAATGCCCTAACTGAAGTGGCAGTACATAATGCTGTTTCTAGGACGTGGAGGATTCAATTAAACTTTTTTCCCTCCCACGTGCTCTTCGTGGCTTTGTGCGACTGGCAGTCGTGGTTATTAACTCACGGCTTTCAAGAAGTCGAAGTGCGACAGCTTTTACAGTGGCTAGTCGGGAGTCGAAGCGTTGACAGCTTACTGTTCTGACGAGGGCGTTTCACACTTTCACTGCACACACGTCTCCCACTCTTTCTCTTCGTCTTCCTGGTTCGCTGCTCCTTTTTCATTTAAAACCTCAAACCACCCTCTGCTTTCCTCCTCCAACCCCCCAAACCCCACCATCTCCTTGTCCCTCTACCATGGCGTCGCCTGGCTTCGCTATTCCGGTCGAGGGTAAGCGTCTCCATCTACAGCCCATTTCTAAACCTAACCTCAATCCCAAATCCTAACTCTGCTCATCCTTTCGCATGACCACAGACATGGTATTCGCGGCGGCGTTGGCAGGCGACCTCCCCCTCTTAAAGAGTATTCCGCGCGCGCTCTCCTCCCTAGATTCCGGCCGCGGTGCTTTCTTGGTGCTCGAGTTCTGATTTATTGGTGACGATGCTGGACAAGGGAAGGGACCGCCCCAAGGAGACGATTGAGGCGCTGAGGGTGGAAGTTGCAGGGTTGGTGGAAGGTGCCGGGGTATTGCACGGCGCCGCCTTGAGAGGGAGTCCGGAGGTACACAAGTACCTCGTCGAGGAGCTGCGGGTAGATGTCGATGGCATGGACAAGAAAGGTCGATTTCTCTTCAGAACCCTCTAATCTATCACGTAGGATTCTATGCTACTCCCTCCGTTTCAAAATAAGTACTTTACATTTCTAGTGTGGTAAACTGGTAATAGTGGAATTGTACTTATATAGGTCTTCATGCATAGCCTAAATTATTGTTAATGCGGATTGCTGAATCCGTAGGTCTTGGTTATGATTTCACTTTGCCCGATTGTTTTGAGCGTTTCTAAGATTATGCCGGTTAGTATGAAGCAATGTATCAATATTTACCTAACGAAATAAATTTATGATTTATCATAACACGCTGCCGCATGATAATATAGGCTATAGCTTCATATGTAATACTTCATCTGTTCCATAATATAAGCCTTTTTAGCAAGCTGTTTTAGCTTGCTAAAATGGCTTATATATTGTGGAATAGAGGAAGTAGGAAAGAATCAATTATGGTATCTATGGTAGTACATAAGCATTATTCAGACAAATAGGTTTACTCATGGCGGGCAAAACATTTTTTATTTCACTGTCGCCTTGTCACCAGGACGACACGGATTCGAGTCATGGAAACAGTCTCTTGCAGAAAATGCAGGAAAAGGCTGTGTTCAGAGACCCCAAGTTTTGTCTGAACCTTCTCAGACCCGCGCAAAGCGGGGACTTAGTGCAGGGCTGACCTTTTTTTCCACTGCATTTAACTACCTTAACCAATATTGTCTCAAGAACTCTAGAAATCCATTTCATATATATCTAAACTCCATGGGCCTAGTTTGTATCTTGAGGTGCTATTTCTAAATTTCACGCTCTACATAGCACTGTTGATGGAACTTGTGTTGCTGTATGTGTTTGGACATTTGATATATTCTGATAAAAAAATCTAACTTCTTTGTTGTGCCCAAAAGTGATTTGCATCAACGAGCTTCATTATTGTGTGCTTGTCCCCTTGATAGGTAGAACACCTCTGATGTTTCTTACAATGTTCTCTAAGGATGTGACGCATGTGGCTACTGCCAAGTATCTTCTTGATCATGGTGCTAATCCAGACAATGCGAGTTATGATGGGTTTTCCCCTTTACATTATGCTGCTGGATCAGGTCTACCTCTATAAACACATCTCTGTTTTGCATCACTCCAAAGTTTCTTAAGTTGTCTTTTCAATGTGAAAACTCTGTTATTGTGTGGCACTGCGTATAAGTTCATGGTTTCTTTTCAGGACATTGTGACATGGTGGAACTATTGCTTGCTAAAGGGGCTTATGTTGACCCGGTAGGTCCTAATGGGACACCACTTCATACTGCTGCTAATAAAGGGCGGGATGGTACCATGAAGATTTTACTGGACAACAATGCAGATGTAAGTTTAAGTACATACCATTTCTACTTTATGTTTCCCATCAAATTGGTTAGTAAGGTTCTTATGAACTCGTAGTTATTTTTTATTGTGAACATTGATTCACAATGGATAACTGGTTAACTCTAGTTATTTGTTATTGTGAACATTGATTCACAATGGATAACTCTAGCCAGGGATTTGTTAGACATAGGTTGAGACGAGAGAATAATTATGTAGAACTGATTGATTGATCTTCCTGGCCTCAACATAAATTCATGCCATACTGACATGGTGGATGAGGTCATTGATCTTTTCTAACACAAAATGAATTCTTAATAAATTCGAATTATTTAATCCTAAATATCTTAATACAATATTGTTCCCTAAAAGACTTATTATGTTTTCTTTGCTGCTACATGTCCTTGCCCAAAACATGACCTTGGACGTCCTGCTGCTACAACACGTCCATGGAATTGGCCTTCTTGCTGGCCAGCCTGCCACTGCCATGATACAATTTACTGATGTCTACAACATCTACTCCCTTCGTTTCAAAATATAAGATGTTCTAGTCTTCTAAAACGCATGTATCTAGACGCCTTATATTTTGGAATGGAGGGAGTATGTTCTGCTCTTTTTTTCTCCTTAGCTGTTAGTTCTCATGTTCTATTTAAGTGATTGTTTTCCGGTTTGTTGATATGTTTGTTATTTAAACCATGAAAGTCTTGATCTCAATTGTGAGCATAGTTCTATATATTGACCTTTTTATCTATCTATCTATCTATGTAGTTATTTACCTTAATCCCTTAAATATTATTACAACTCGACCAAAGGAGCTGATATCTCAATGTTTCTCAACAGTACAACAAGATGGTAAATGGTAAAACACCTATCATGGAAGCTAATTATGGTGGATCAAGGGAATGTGCTTTTCTCCTGATGAAGGTACTGTACCTTTATCTTAGCTTGTCATGCCCTTAAATTTGATGTTTCCATTTTTCTAAGTATTGGATTTTTTCCACACTGAAGCTGGGAATATTTTAGTCCCTTTGCTGGAAATTTTTGTAAAAATTGACTACAGTTGTGGGAGACTTGTAGTAGTAGATACTTTGTTGCCTTTTTGTTTAAACTTGTGGGCAAATGTTTTTTCTTGATAACGGGAGTTTTAATGCGCAATTTGGTTGCGCAAGCATGATGGTGAAACCAACCCAAATAACCTTGTGGAAAATCCATGCTACGGGAGTGGCATTAAGGTTATTCTTTTCTGAAAGTGCAGAAAAAGTGTTGCCTAGATCATCTTTTTGACAGATGTGTTTCTATGTGACAGGATGGTGCTGATACCAAGGGAGCTTTAACCCATGCTTTAGAATATTTTGAGTCTTCAAAATGGGTTTCAAAGGATTTCATCGATTGCATGCTGGAGGACATTTCTTCTAATCGTGGTTCTCTTGACAATGAAAGATTTACCATTTCGACACTTCTATCCTTGTGCTTTATGGTTTGATTGTGGTTTTTTGAAACCTTGGGTTATTAAGGGCCACTATACAATCATCACAGTTGTGAACATGGAATGAAACCTTACATTTGAAATTTAATTACAATTAGTGTTAGCAACTATTTTGGGAACAAGTGGGCTCAAATGCAAGGTAGTTTTTTAGTTAAATAAATGATCATATTAAGGAATACCACAACAATGTGTTGTCGTAATTATGCACAAGAGGTTGTGGTATTCCTCAATATGTTGATGGGATATAGTATAACAGAGTAATGTGTGTGGGGAGGTAAAATGTTGGAGTTGACCATACCATCTTGCGAGTTACTAACAGCGAAACCTTGACGTTTCCATTGTTGGGTGAAGCTGGTAGACTGGTGAGGTTATCTGTATGTAGAATAGTATACCATTTTGTTAATTGTACTTACTAAAGAATGTTATAACCAATTTATGCGAATTTAGCTAATAACTTAGGCGACAATTTCTCTGTTACAATACTACATGTGGATGCTTGGACATTATCACAATATGCAATCATAAAATGTGACGAAAATATTATTTATGTAATCAGATCCACATGTTCCAATTCTTTATAGCGCAACTCTAGGTAATTTGTACCACGAAATAAAACCCTAGGTAATTCCTTAGAACTTATATATGTTTATTTGCACATGTGTGAAGTCTTCAGTTATTTTAATATTTTGATGACAATCAGGATGAGCCGGTGTCTAAAAAGAAAATTAGAGCGGCAGGGTTCGAGGAACTTGGGAGTCACGCTTTCAAGTCGAAGGATTATGTTTCTGCAGCAGGATTATACAATATGGTAAATTACAACATCATATATATATCTTAAAAGTATTCCTTTTCAACATTTCAGTTTGCATCGCATTTTTTATAATTGCTTGTGTAGCTCTTATTCTTTCTTTTGCATAGCTCTCAACTTGAAGCACACAAGGTTACTAATTGATATTTAATTTTAGGAATTATTACCTGGCTTTGCATTATTATTGAATGTAAATACATCAATACATTTAACCTAAACTAATCTTTGGGGAAATAATTTACTTGGGTACCAAAATTTTACAGCTGGGTGTCAAAGGATGGCAAGGTCTACTACCTGTGTCCCAATGAATAAGGCTTTTTTTAAAAGTCAAACTATGTAAAGTTTGTCCAAGTTTTTTGAATAAATAATTAACATGTAGAGTACAAAATCAACATCGTTAGATACATCATGAAATGTATTTTCATATGATATCTATATATAATATAATAGTTAATAGTTTTTCTAAAGTTTAGACAAAGTTTACTTAGCTTGACTTTGTTTAAAAAAATATAAGCCTTTTTCATTGGAACAAAGAGAGCAATGATTTTGTGATAAGAGATATGGAGAGTAAGACATTATACTACTTCCACCAAGCCATAAACATGAAAAGAGTGGATTATTGTAATATATTAATTTTAAGAATGTGCAATTATTTGAGGATACATTGGATATTATTTCCCACTCTTCTGTCTTGTAACTACAACCTTAATTTATCACATTGTATCTTACAAGACAACAAATATGGCTTAATTAAAAATTGAGATATATCACTCATAACACCATGATAAAAGCAATACAATCCTCAAAAATTGATCACTAGAGAGTAAGAATCATCCGAAAAGTGCCAACCCCTAAGGCTACTGGAGATTATAGGCCCATCTCCCTCCTCAATTCCTGCCTCAAGATCCTTACTAAGCTCTTGGTATACCACCTTCAAAAAGAATTCTTGATCTTGTGCATCGTAACCAATATGGTTATATCAAAAGCGGCACCATCCAAGACTGTTTAGCTTGGAGAATTTCACTAGTGCCACCACTCTAAAAGGGTGAACATCATCCTTGAATTGGACTTCGAGAAGGCCTTTGACACTATTGAACACAATTCTATTCTTGTCATGCTCAAGCATCTGGGCTGCGATGATAGTTAGATCGGTTAGATTATATCCATCCTATCTTTCGGCACCTCTGTTGTCCTCCTAAATGAAGTCCTAGGCAAAAGTTCCACTTTAGACGAGGTTTAAGACAAGGGATCCCCTCTCTCCCCTTGTTTTCATATTTGGGTCTGAACACTCTTCAATCCGTTATGAACCTGGAATGCCATCACAACCTCATCAAGCTACCCATCCCAACTGCTAATGGTGATTTCCTTATTGTATAGTACGTGGGTGACACTATCCTTATCATGCCTGCCTGCCATAGGCAATTGATTTGTCTTGGGCTCCTAGAAACTTCCATGAAATCCACCAAGCTACCTTGATAGGGACAAAACAAGCCTTCTTGATGTCCTTTTTTGCTGATGTACATCCTATGTGCCATTCCCATACCTTAGCCTCTCAAAGCCCAGAATCAGGGACCTTTCACCCTTGTTTGACCTCATCAACTCTCGTCTTGCTGCCGCCACTTCTTTCCTATCTCTAGATGGGAGGGTTGTTGTTACCAAAGCAATTCTGAATGTCGTTCCCACCTTCTACCTTTGCACCCTCAAGATTCAGCAAGGCGCTATTATTATCATCGACAAGGCACGTCGTATCTGCCTCTAGGGTAAATCCGAATTACCTAATTGGCCAAAATCCCATGCTGCTTGGAACATAGTTTGCCTCTCTAAGAATAAGGGAGGCGCTCCTACTCAAATTCTTACACAAGTTTTACTGTTGGGACCTCCCCTACAGTTTTCCGCTAAAAAGAACACTAGAGACTAAGAAGCCAATCATTGTCAGATCATCCAAATCAGCACATAAGATTCTTTTTATGCTACTAGTGCTTGTTAGTTCGGAGCTACATCGACTCCTTGTGCAATACCTTTTGGTAATGATGTCAATGATTGCTGCCAGATGGTACACGAGAGTAGCACTTGCATACAAGCATGAAAACATCAAAAAAGTGATAGACTATTGAGCAACAATTTAATCAGGACTAGTCGTCCACCATAGAATAAGTTATGTTGTTATAGTGAAAAAAACATAAGTAGAAGTTAACTGATGATGATGATGATAAAGAAACGATGTTCCTGGCGACCACGTTGCCGGGTGTTGGACATTAACACGAGTTACACGGTAATTGTTAGTGGCCGGGTTCAACTCTGCCTCACGTACGAGAGAGAGAAGCCTAATCCCGTTGAGCGACCTTGGGTACACAAAGGTGATGACTGACCTTGGGTACACAAAGGTGATGACCCGCATCGACACATCACAACTTCTTTGTGATTTTCTCCAAGAGATCGAAGTTTGGAGGTATTCCACCCGAGCCCGATTTTCGAAGTGATAACTAAAGAAGTAGGTCTCTCCCTTTTAAAGAGCTATTGCTTCATATGAGAGACGAGTTACAAATGACCCATGGGGTGCCTTTTATAGACCTAGAGCCTTGAACGAAAGACCACCAATCTGATCACCACTACCCTTGGTGGCGAGATAGAAGCGAGGGCACAAAGGTCTATTCCGGAAAGGTCTAAAAGTCCCCTAAAGGGAAATAAAAAGCAAGAGTAGTCTTTGGTCCATGCAGTTGGTCCATGAAGGGGGGTTGATATTGGTCCGTGAGGGATGTCACTAATAGGCTTAGTGGGCTTCTTCATTCCTCATTGGCTTCTTACTATTTTGACTCCTCTTGACTATTCTTTGACCTTTTCTATTATACTTGTATTTTATCCTTATTTGTCTTCACATTTTTGGCATGTTAAAGGCCGTGATGACATAGGAGAAAACTTCCTGTAGAAATCTGATTTTCTCTCCTACAACAAGTTCTTAGATCGCCAAACACTAAGGTGTTTTTCAGAACAATTTTCGATTACTTTCCAATACCGGTTATGGAATTGCGACAATAAATCAATAGGAATGCAAGGTACTTGTAGGGGAATGATCCTGGACCAGATCTATACGAAAATTAAGTTTGCTCTTATGAAAAACCATTTATCTTTAAACCTGAGAGTTGTTCAAATACATAAATCAACTTCATGTTTCCAGCCTTAACCAAATCCTGATCCATGAAAAGATTGTGTCATCAGCATACTGCAAGATAGATAGGCTATCGTGTACTCAGTATTCAGATTACTGCCTTGCTGGATATAAAAGTAACCTGAAATCCACTTTTTTTTTGGGCAAACCCCTATAAATAATTTACAGATTGTGCTATATTTTGATTTGCATGTTGTATGATCGGCTTCCTTTTCCATACTTGCTCTTTTGTAGTTTAGTTATACACTGGCTCAACTAATTATACTATCGCAAACCTTCCGGCATCAGTGTGCATTGTTCAAATTTTCTATTTCAGTGTCCACATTTTCCTAACTTTTTACTAATCTGTGGGACTGTTGATTTGCCTTGCTGGTTGTAGGCCATATTGTTTAATCCTGATGATGCAACCTTGTTCTCAAACAAGAGCCTTTGCTGCCTTCTCCTCGGTGACAAAGGCCAGGCCCTGGCAGATGCTAACAAATGCAGAAAATTGTGTCCTGACTGGCCAAAGGCCTGTTACCGGCAGGGCACCGTTCTGATGTCACTGAAGGTTATATAGAAAATATATGGTAGCATTTTTTTCTCTCGGTTCTGTAAATTGTGTTTGATCATTTGCTTGTGTTATTATCATCAGGACTACGAGGGTGCAAGTGAAAGATTCTTGGATGGACTCAAGTTGGACCCAGGGAATGCCGAGATGGAGGATGCATTACGGTATGCAATCTGCCTCTTTGGTTACACTGCCTTTTGATGATGACTTTGTGTTGGTGGCTAACTGGATATAATAAGGTCCCGGTTTATCCTATGTAGAACACTTTCCTATGCTGTATGTACAGTCATTCCCTTGCCTCCAGAAATTTTGAAGATATTGGCGTTAGTACTTTGGACAGACACTGCATGCTAAGAAATTATCAGTACCAGTGCCATTCGTAACTTACAACACATCAACCTTCCCTTTGAACTATGCCTTGTATGTACAAAACTAAATTATTAATATACTAGTCTACTCTTCTATCAAAGAAAATTTGCCTAGTTCCTCCTATGTAATCTCAGTTTTCGTAATATGCTGTTGTGCAATGGCACCTTAAAGTTACTAAGTTACACAGTTATACAATTCCAGATCTCTGATAGTTTTCCTTGGAATTTGCAGGGAAGCTATGGAGTCCCTGAGGACATATCGGAGCACCAAAGGCTAAGCGACTCTTTGGGTGTCGCAGGGAAATCAGTTGAAGGCTCTTGGCATGTGTTTCGCCTTTTGTGTGCATGCTGCTGGTTTCCTCAACTGAGTAACTTCCTTTTAGAAATCAAGTAAGTATCAGTGTGACATGTTTGCATGACTATTGATGCAGCAATTGCCTGGTGGAAACTCTGTAGTTGCTATTTGTTGTGTATTTAATCTCCCAGACTGGTTACCTCCTCTGTTGTGGCCAAACCGGTTGGTTCGGAGCATAACTGAATTGTTAAGAAACCATGAGGAGGCCTTGCCAAAAAAGAGCAAATGTGCATTTTGATTTATTTATCTTTGGTGTTCATCTGGGACCTGAATTACTGGCATAATTGAGGCGTGAACATGCGGTAAATAGATTGTACTATTTGGCATTCTGACTGATCTTTTGAGTGACATGACAAAAATAGGTGCTGCAAATAACACGCTGTGCTCTTTGTTGATGGCAAAGCAGGAAATGCTAGAGCAATGATCATGCCACGGATGAATATGTGCCGCAAAGATCCACCTGATCAGTATATTTTCTCTGCCAAATCCAAATGGGTGGCCACTAGTTCATATTGAGAGTGGCTTACTTGCCTAAAATCTCAGACTCAGTGAAGCGGGACTTACGCATCCCTCTTTGATCTGAACTACCGTCGCTCTTACCTTTCATGGACGAATGAGATACTGCTCCCACGGCAGCTGTTCGTGGTCCATGCTACATGACTGGCATATGGATCGATCAGTAATGGAGTACTAGTTTGATACTACTATAAATGTTGATATTTTTTTATACAGTAGATCTGATCAAAATTTACAATGTTTGACCTTGATTAAACCTAAACGCAGTGTAATTTAACACGGAAAAGGTATATCTATGTTTTTCTGTCAAAAGCTTTGTCTTGACCACAAGTGTGACATGAGAGTGATGTAACAAGAGAGTTAGCTGCATGCAATTTATGGCGAACTGCCCTTATCTGAACCTCCGATGGCACCCTCATTGTCATGACCACAAGAAGCGGCACTGGATATTTTGCACGCTGCAAATCTCGAGTTAGTGGCCCAGAATATATATTGCCTCTTAACTCTCATGTTTATCCGCTTCCTGAATGAAAGAGGAAAAAAGAACATCACATCCCGTGTGCCTGATTTGACACAACAGCTGAATCATCCGGTCTGGTTCTCCCGCTGAACCACTATTGGAATACCATTCGCGTGGAATGTATCCGGGAGCTCCTTTCTGGTCGGAACAAGCATGAAATGGATTAGACTCACATCAACGTGGTGGATCAGGCAAACATGTCATGACATTGAAACGGCTAGCTGGTCAAGAAATGCTGTGGGGGTTGCATCAACTGAAAAAAGTTCGAGTGGAGACTAATTGGCGCCATGGATAATAGGCTCTCCTTCCCTCCCTCGTAGGTCTCTTGAAAATGACTGCAGCAACCACAGTGCAATCGACGCTGACAATGACCTAGCTTGGAAGCAAACGTAGAGGGTCACAGCAACGGGTGTTGTCTGCATCCGCCATTAATTTGCTTGTGTTTTGGTCACAGTGATGGGACATGGACAACAATGTTTCACCATATAGAACACCAAGCGGTCATGTCGCTATAGATCGAGCAACCGAACCCGTGCGTAGCGCGCGTCGCCCCCGAGACGCCCCTGCGCGGGCAACCGAGACGGGTACCCTAAATCGCGCCGCCTACGACCTTCCTCCTCCCCTGTCGCCCAGCAAAGACCGTGTGGTGCCCGGGACCTTCTCTACCCGGCGCCGGAGCTCCACCGCAGGATGGAGCAGCTGGCGGCGGTGCAACCAGGTGTTGATGGCGAGCTCGACCGGCGGCAGCGCGTCCAGGCACATGGTTCACGGGCGGCGCCACAGTGGGGCCCTTTGACAAGCCCAGGACAATCACACAAGAATTTAGGACTGAATATTCAGAGGAACACACAGATAGCACCGAGGTTTAGAGGTTTATATTGTAGGGAATAAACGATTATCGAGGTGTTGTTTAGCCTAACCACGAACAGTGGCGGCGGGGTACAAACCCTAACAAGATAATCTGCCCAAACTCTAGAGGATTGGTGGCTAAATAGAGGGAATTCGACTAGTAGACAAAGAAGGGAGTGGTTGAGGTGAAAAAGCAGAGTAACGAGGCCGGTGACGTCAGTCTCCTTTGATCAAGATGTCGCCGAACGGTAAGGAGCCTCCCAGCACCGTTAGATGGTTACTAGACGGTGGACTAGGTCTTGACAATTCCCCCCGATCGAGATCAGACTTGTCCTCAAGGCTGAAATGCTGGGAAAACCTTTTGGATGAATGTTGAATCCTCCCATGTAGCTTGCTCGGGTGGCAGGTTCTCCCATTTGATCAACCAACGAACAACTGGAATTGAAATTGAACCCTGTGCACGTGGAACCAGTTTGCGCTCCAAGATTGCTTCTAGTGCCATCAATATTGGGTCGTCTGGGTTTAGTAGTGGTAGGTGTGGTGTTGGAACAGCTTTTGGCCCCAGGTGCTTCTTAAGCTAGCTGACATGGAAGGTGTTGTGCAGTTGGCAACCTTCTAGCAGCAGTTTGTACGATGTGTTTCCCACACGTTCCAGCACTCGGAATGGGCCATAGTATTTAGAGTATAGTTTCAAGCACCTGTGAATGCTGAGGGAAGTGTGCCTGTATGGTTGGATCTTGAGGTAGACCATGTCTCCAATGGCTAGTTCCCTCTCCTGCCTGTTCTTATCTGCCTGAGTTTTCATGCGCTCTTGAGCTTTGAGTAGATTCTCCCTGATTTGTTTTGCAATATCTTCTGTGGAAATGGTTGGAGTCAGAGTTGTTGAGTTGCCGTCAGTTGGCAGTAAGAGTTCAGCCAATTGCGATGGTGCGTGGCCATATAACGCTTGGAAGGGTGTCATCTTCAGGGAGGTGTGAAAGGTGGTGTTGTACCACCATTCTGCCAAAGGGAGCCAACGATGCCACTTTTTTGGTTGCAAGAAAGCCATTTTCTGAGATAATTCTCTAGGCACTGGTTGACCCTTTCAGTCTGGCCATCCGTCTGTGGGTGGTAGGAAGTACTGAAATGTAGTTTGACCCCCAGGTTTTTGAACAGATATTGTCATAAGTTGCTGGTGAAGATTCTGTCCCTATCAGTGACCATTACTGTTGGCAATCCATGAAGCTTAAAATTTTTGTCAGTGAATGCTTTAGCCACTGTTCTCACTGAAATGGGATGTTTGAGTGCAATGAAATGCGCATATTTTGTGAATCTGTCAACAACCACTAGGATGAGATCCTTGTTATCAGGAACTGGCAGACCTATGAAATCCATGCTTATGTGTGTCCAGGCAAAATCTGGTACTGGTAGAGGCTGCAGTAATCCAGGATATTTGCAGTTTTCTGACCTGTTAATTTGACAAACAGGGCAATTTTTGACAAATTGGATCACTTGTTGTTTCAGACCTGGCCAATGGAATAAGAGTTTGATTCTCTGGTAAGTTGCTCTTTCCCCAGAGTGTCCTCTTTGTCATAGGTGGATAGGCCTGCAGACTTGGGACCAATTTCTTTGCTGAGAAATGATATTGGGCGGCCTCTTTGCATAAAAACTGCCCCTATGCCAAAATCAGAGGCATCTGCTTCTAATGTAAATGGTAGTGAGAAGTCAGGTAGGGCAAGGACATGAGTAGTGGTCATTGTTTTCTTGAGAAGTTGGAATGCAGCTTGTTGTTGGTCTTGCTAGGAGAATTTGTCCTTTTTGAGTGCCTCAAATAATGGTTTGTAGATTCAACCATAATTTTTGGTGAATCTCCTATAATATCCAGTCAAGCCAAGAAAGCTTCTCAATTGGGTGAAGTTTTCTGGTTCTGGCTAGTTTAGAATAGCTTCAATTTTCTTGGGGTTAGTAGCAACTCCATATCCACTAATAATATGGCCCAAATATTCAATTTGTTTTTGTGCAAATGTGCATTTTCCCTTCTTTGCATACATCTGATGTTTCTGCAGCAGTGCAAACACTTGTTTCAGATGTTGAATGTGCTCCTGGATGGTTTTGTAGATGAGTATATCATCAAAGAAGACTAAAGTGATTTTTCTGAGGAATGGTGCCAATATGTAGTTCATTAGCTGTTGAAATGTTGCTGGCACATTTGTGAGACCAAATGGCATCACCACATATTCATAGTGGCCTTGATGTGTGGTGAAAGCTGTTTTAGGTATGTCATCCTCTTTCATCCTTATTTGATGGTATCCACTCCTTAGATCCATCTTTGAGAAAAAAATTACTCCATAGAGCTCATCTAGTAGATCCTCAATTATTGGAATGGGGTATTTGTTCTTGATTGTTTGTTGATTCAGTTTCCTGAAATTTACACATTTTCTCCACGAATGGTCCTTCTTTTTGACCAGTAACACAGGGGATGAATAAGGACTTGAGCTATTTCTGATCACTCCTCGTTTAATCAAATCCACAATAATTTCTTCCATTATATTCTTTTGATGGTGAGGCAGCCTATAAGGCCTTTTGTTGACCACTTTTGCATGAGGCATTAATGTAATGATGTGATCACAATCCCTAGTTGGTGGTAGAGATGTTGGCTCTTCAAATAGCTTATCATACTCTTTCAGTAATGTTTGCAGAGGTGGTAATGTGCAGAGTTCGTGTACTGGTTCTTGCACTACTGGTTTTATCAGTAACACTGCTCCACAGATGGAGTGTAGGAGTAGTGGAGTGTAGGAGTAGTCTGTTTAATTGCTTGCTCTCCTGGAGGGTTGAATTGCTGGGAATGCTTTCATCATGGAAGGTTACAGTCTTTCCCAGTGGGAATGTTGCTGATAAGGTCATTCTTTTGTAATCTAGTGTGACTGGGCTGTGATTGTATATCCAGTCTGCTCCTAGTATAATATCATAGCCTCTTAATTGCAAGATCTGAAAATCAGATGCAAAAGGTGTTCCTAGTATGGTGTAAGGGAAATTAGGACAGTAGAATTCTGTCCATAGGGTTTCACCATTGGCAACTGTGACCTTCATCCTTGATGTTTGTACTGTTGTACATTTTGCCTTTGTAGCAAAAGAAGGGGTAATAAATGTAGTAGTGCTGCCACTATCTAGGAGACTTGTTGCCATAATGTCACCAAATTTGAGAGAGAGGGTGAAAACATGTTTGCCAGACTTCATTCCTAGTAGGGCATGCATAGAGAGGTGTAATTCTTGCTTGGTGTTGTTATCTTCATCGTCACTGTCGGTTGATACATTGCAAATGTATCTATAATTTTTGATACTTGGTTTTATCCACTTTCTTGTGTTTTGTTCCAACTTTGGAGTACTTTTCATATGATTTCTTGGACTAACCTATTAACAAGAGCCATAGTGCCAGCTGCCTGTTTTCTGCTGTTTTTGGTTCCAGGAAAGTCAGAAAATAAATATTCTCGGAATTGGACGGGACAAAAGCCAAAGTGCCTATTTTTCTGGAAGGGATCAAGTGCCAGAATACGAGACGGAGAAGGGCCAGAGGGCGGCCACACCACCTGGCCGCGCGGCCAGGCCTGGCCCGCGCCAGGGGGTGGTGTGGCCAGCCCAGGCACCCCCTCGGCCTCCTCTTCCGACTATAAGATGCCCTCGGGACGTAAACCCTAAGGACCCGATCAAAAATCCACGAAAGATTATGTAGCCGCCATCATCTCCATCCCTAGATCGGGAGGGATCTGAAGCTCTTCCCGGCACCCTGCCGGAGAGGGGAATTCACCCTGGAGGCCTTCTTCATCACCATTCAAGCCTCCGATGTGATGCGTGAGTAGTTCATCCTTGGTCTACAGATCCATGTAGTAGCTAGATGGCTGGTTCTCCTCCTTTGTGCTTTCATGTTTAGATCTTGTGAGCTCCGTTCATGATCAAGATCATCTATTTGTAATTCATACATGTTGTGTTTGCGGGGATCCGATGAATATTGAGATGCTATTTTAGATTGATTATTGATTCTATCATGTCTTTGTTATTTGAGATCTTGGATGCTTTCCGTTGTTAGTAGCTATCTTGGCCAAGTAGATGCTAGCAACTCCAAGAGTTAGTATTTATGCTCGATAGTGGGTTCATGCCTCTGGTAATCTGGGGAAGTGACAGAAATCTCTAAGGTACTAGATGTGTTGTTGCTACTAGGGAGAAAACAACAATCCTTTGTTCATAGAACAATCGTATTGTTTACTACGCAGTTCGTAAAGCAATAATCTGTTGCTTGCAACTTAATACTAGAGGGGGTTCGGATGATAACCTGAAGGTAGATTATTAGTCATAGATGCAGTTGGATGGCGGTCTATGTATTATGTTGTAATACCCAATCAAGTCTCAGAGGAGTCAAGATGATTATTATATGCATGTATTGCTTTCTCGGTGTTTGTCAATTGCCCCACTGTAATTTGTTCACCCAGCATATTATCTATCTTAAGGAGAGCCACCTCTAGTGAACTATGGATCCCGGTCCTTTTTCTTTACATACAATCTATAGACTGTTTCTTCTTTGTGTTTACTTTCTGCAAACTATTACTTCTTTCCATTCGATACGTTTAATCCTTTGTTTTCCGCAAAACACGGTGAGATTGACAACCTCATCGTAAGTTGGGGACAAAGTTCTGTGGTTGTGTTGTGCAGGTCTCCACGTTGCTACTAGCACCGGTAGTGCGCCCTGCCAAAGCTCAGCTAGTAACACCTTTGGGGTGTTTCCTTGCTCCTACTGGTTCGATTAAACCTTGGTTTCATAACTGAGGGAAACTTGCTGCTGTGCTCATCATACCTTCCTCTTGGGGTTCCCAACGTGCTCTACATCAACCACGAGCCATCAACACATTTTCTGGGCGCCGTGCATTGAGCCATCAAGCGATTTTGTGGCGCCGTTGCCGGGGAGTCAAGGACATCTTCACAAGGGGAGTCCCTCATAACCAATCGCTTTACTATGTTGTTTTTTTTTTGCTTAGTTTTCTTTTTTCTTTGTTTGCTTGTTTTGTTCTTCAAAAAACACAAAAAAAAATAGTTTTACTTGTTTGCTTTCTTATTTGAAAATCCAAAAAATGACTACTCTTGAGAACACTAAGTTGTGTGACTTCACTAGCACCAACAACAATGATTTTATGAGCACACCTATTGCTCCACCTATGGCTGAAAATACTTCTTTGAGATAAAACCTGCTTTACTCAATCTTGTTATGAGAGAGCAATTTTCTGGTATTGGTAATGAAGATGTTGCTTCCCATCTAAATAACTTTGTTGAACTTTATGAGATGCAAAAGCATAGGGATATAGATGGTGATATTATTAAGCTGAAATTGTTACCTTTCTCTTTGAGAGGAAAAGCTAAAGAATGGTTGAATTCCTTAACTAGGAATAGTATTGATTCTTGGACTAAGTGCAAAGATGCTTTTATTGGAAAATACTATCCTCCTGCTAAGATTATATCCATGAGAAGTGAAATAATGAAGTTTAAACAACTTGATAATGAGCATGTTGCTCAAGCTTGGGAAAGAATGAAATCTTTGGTAAAGAATTGTCCCACTCATGGACTGACTGCTTGGATGATCATCCAAACTTTTTATGCAGGATTGAACTATTCTTTAAGGAACCTATTGGATTCTGCTGCTGGAGGTACCTTTATGACCATCACTTTGGGTGCTGCAACAAAACTATTGGATAATATGATGGTTAATTATTCTGAATGGCATACTAAGAGAGCTCCACAAGGTAAGAAGGTAAATTCTGTTGAAGAAACCTCCTCCTTGAGTGATAAGATTGATATAATTATGTCTATGTTTGTTAATGGGAAAGCCCATATTGATCCAAATAATGTTCTTTTAGCCTCTTTGGTTGCTCAAGAAGAGCAAGTTGATGTGAACTTCATAAGAAATAACAATTTTGGCAACAATGCTTATGATAATAATGCTTATAAGAATAATTTTGGTAACAACAATTATAATCCATATCCTCCCAACAATGGTAATGCTTATGGAAATTCTTACAACAATAATAAGAGTGCTCCCTCTGAACTTGAAGTTATGCTTAAAGAGTTTATTAGTAAACAAACTTCTTTTAATAAAACTATTGAGGAAAAACTCTCTAATGCTGAAAAAACATAGCATCTTTGGCTGAAGCTCAATCTACTTTGAATAAAATGGCTGCTAAACCCGAAACTAATGATAATCCCTTTGCAGCTACCAATGCTATACAAGTAAGAATTGATGAAAATATTAGACTATTAGCTGAATTACATGCTAAGTGGGAAAGAGAAGATGAAATTGCTAGAAACATTAGTGTTTCTACTATCACCACCACTAGTGTTGAGGCTAGTAATAGTTCTACTACTTTAGATGATAAAGTTGATTTTGATCTTGATGGTTGCAATATCTCTGAAGTTATTAAGTTCCTACAAAAGCTTGCTAAAAGTCCTAATGCTAGTGCTATGAACATGGCTTTTACAAAACACATTACTGATGCTCTCATAAAGATTAAAGAAGAAAAGATGAAACATAAAGCTTCTATTCCTATAAAAGAAGAGGATGGTTGGGAACCCATCATTAATATGAAAGCGAATGACTTTGATTTCAAAGCTTTGTGTGATCTTGATAGTAGTGTTTCTATTATGCCTAGAAGGATTTATGATATGCTTGATTTGCCTCCTCTTGAAGATTGTTATTTGAATGTCCCACTTGATGATAATGCTAAAAAGAAACTCATGGGGAGTCTTAATGATGTTCTTATTATGGTTAACAATTCCTATGTCCCCGTTGATTTCTATGTTTTGGATGTTGAATACAATGCTTCTTGTCCTATTACTTTGGGAAGACCTTTTCTTATAACTGTTGGTGCCATCATTGATATGAAAGAAGACACCATTAAATATCAACTCCCACTCAAGAAAGGTATAGAACACTTCCTTAAAAAGAGAGAAAAGATTTCTTTTGCTTCTCCTATGAAAACAAAATTTGGTCTTAATGTTTCTTCATTTGAGAACACTTGATTCTTTCTTTGCTTCTTATGCCTAACTTAAAGGCGTTAAAGAAAAGTACTTATTGGGAGATAACCCAAAAGTTTTAGTTGAGTCTTGGAAGTTATTAATTTAGTAATAACCGCTCCTTATCCTTTTTATTTGCTTTTTGTGCCAAGAGTAACCTCTAATGAGAGTGAAGTAATGATTGAGAAAGTTGCTGTCCCGAAACAGATTTTTGTGCTTCACCGTAAAAATTCCTGAGATAGCTCTGTATGTCGGATTGAGATGTAATTTTTTGTGCTTCTGCCCCAAGTTGTTATATAACTTTCATTAGTTCAATACTTTTGCATTTGAGCAACAGAAGGTCTTCGAAAAAATCGTCTTTACCTGCTTGTCTGTTTTGACAGATTTCTGCCATTTTCTGCATTTGCTTCTTGTTGGTTCCTTCTTGAGTTCTTTTGGGGAATTAAGCTTTTTGGAGGAAGTGATATAGTAGCTAGTGTTCTAATAGAAGTTTATTTGGTGTTAGAACTGAACCTTGAGACTTATTTATCTTGAGTGCACTAATGTCGCTAATAAAGATTGTGTGAAGTTTTGTATGAAGGAAAATTTCAGGTGTATGGAAGGAATGAGTAATGAGATGAAGGATGGACTAAAGCTCAAGCTTGGGGATGACACGCGTGTCACCCCAAGAAACATCCAAGAAGTACAAGCGTTAAAGCTTGGGGATGCCCAAGGCATCCCCTTCTTCATCAATAAAAATTTCAGGTTTCTTCTAAACGCTTCATTTTTATTGTTTTATGCACAGTTGTGTTTTTCTTGGAGCGTCTTCTTTTCCGTTTTCGTTTTGGTTTTAGTTTTATTTGGTTTTCTTAGTTTTCTGAATAAATCGGTTGGACCCCCTCTTTCATACATTGGTTTTCAAATAGTTTGGTTTGGTTTGGAAAAGAGTAGGAAAGTTCATGCCTATGTGGTAAAAAGAGCTCGTTTTTTACTATGGCCTATGCTTTGTCATGCCATGCTTGATATTGTTTTGGCTTTATTCTTAGTATTCTTTGCTGTAGCATGACTTGTTATAAACAATTGAGATTGCTTAATGTGCCTTGGATGAATAATGCGTTGTTTTAGCATATTAAAGCATAGTATAGTGCTATTCTCCTTTGATGCTTTATTTGGGTTGACTTGGCACATGCTCACACCATGTTATGACTATCTCAAGTCACCATAGCCTTGATGATCCTTTAGTTTTCAACTTGTAGTATCACTTTATGCTTTGATCAATGATGTTTTGTCGCTCTGCATGATTATGGCCATTATTGGTCTTTTAGTTTGTCGCTCCTAGTCTTTTGCTAGCCTCCACAACAAAGTATGAGTTCCACTCATGCATCCAACTCCCTAAACCAAGTTATTCCAAAGAGTCAACCATACCTACCTACTAGCTTATTCTATTCCAAGTATATTCATGCTTTTGTTTACCTTCCACTTGTTATGAGAAACTAGTGATTAGAGCTCTCATGAACTTGATGGCACACTTTACTTTTTTTGCCTCTAATAAACTTGAACCATTGGGTCCTTCTTTGTTGCGTATATGCTTGCGCTTTATAAGTTGAAATTAGCAGAACCATGTACCATGGGGAATGCTTTCAACATTGCACTTGTACTTTGTACCCCGTTGATATCATGTTCTTTTGCTTATGGATCCCGGCGGTGTGAAATAAAAGTGGAACTTGTAAGATCATGGAGTTTGTATGTGTGTTAGAGAAACGCCTGGGTCGCTAGTCTAAGCCATGCCTAATCATGGTGGAAACTTGCAGCATCACCATAATGAGCACTCTATGAAGCATCCTCAATAAAAACCTATGCAAATAGCAAATAAAAAGATCGCTGAGATGCTCATTGTTTGCTTGCCTTGTCATTTTGATTATGGGAAAGCTCCCGTATCATGTGCAAGGGGTACCCCGTTGGCGGTTCTTAATGATACACATATACTTACAATGACAAGAGCTTACTCGTGACTGAAGTTGAGTAGCATGAGGATCGGTCTTCATAAGTAAGGGGCATGAGATTTCGGTTTATAACTTGTCAAGCATATCCTCTTAGTTGTGTCACTTTAACCTTAATCACCTTCAAGATGCTTATGATAGGGGCAACGAGAGCTGAAAACTACAAGTACCATAATTTTTGGAAGCTCTTTATGAGACTTGAATCCGTACTTCCTTTTACAAAAGGCATTTCTTTCACCATTATATTGAGTCTCCACCTTCTATCTTTATGCACCTACTTTGAGAGCATAGTGGCCATTCTTAGTTCTATGTGCATTGTCCCAAGACTAGTTGATTGATGCATAACTTGATATTGCTTGTTTTAAACTATTGTATCTAGTCACTCTTATGAACTTTGAAGGTGTCCTATGCATTTATATTTGCTACTCTATTGAGGCACAAGCTGAATACTATTATGCTATATTTTCTTTATGTGAAACAAACAAACGTCTTGCAAAGCATGTTATTCATGAATCTTTTGTTTGTGTCTATTCATGTTGCATCATAGTTTCTTTGTCTTATTGCTAGAACTTTGTCTTTCATGCTATGATTGAAGTACTATGATCCCAGCTTTGAATGTTTTGTAAATACCTTGATCAAGTCTTTGATGGTGCATGTCACCTCAAAAATTATTCTTTTTTTTATCACTTACCTACTCGAGGACGAGCAAGAGTTAAGCTTGGGGATATTGATACATTGCAAATGTATCTATAATTTTTTATGTTCAATGCTTGGTTTTATCCACTTTCTTGTGTTTTGTTCCAACTTTGGAGTACTTTTCATATGATTTCTTGGACTAACCTATTTACAAGAGCCACAGTGCCAGCTGCCTGTTTTCTGCTGTTTTTGGTTCCAGGAAAGTCAGAAAATGAATATTCTCGGAATTAGACGGGACAAAAGCCAAAGTGCCTATTTTTCTGGAAGGGATCAAGTGCCAGAATACGAGACGGAGAAGGGCCAGAGGGTGGTCACACCACCTGGCCGCGCGGCCAGGCCTGGCCCGCGCCAGGGGGTGGTGTGGCCAGCCCAGGCATCCCATCGGCCTCCCCTTCCGACTATAAGATGCCCTCGGGACGTAAACCCTAAGGACCCGATCAAAAATCCATGAAAGAGTCTGTAGCCGTCGTCATCTCCATCCCTAGATCGGGAGGGATCTGAATCTCTTCCCGGCACCCTGCCGGAGAGGGGAATTCACCCTGGAGGCCTTCTTCATCACCATGCAAGCCTCCGGTGTGATGCATGAGTAGTTCATCCTTGGACTACGGATCCATGTAGTAGCTAGATGGCTGATTCTCCTCCTTTGTGTTTTCATGTTTAGATCTTGTGAGCTCCGTTCATGATCAAGATCATCTATTTGTAATTCATACATGTTGTGTTTGCGAGGATCCGATGGATATTGAGATGCTATTTCAGATTGATTATTGATTCTATCATGTCTTTGTTATTTGAGATCTTGCATGCTTTCCGTTGTTAGTAGCTAGGCCTGGGCGTTCGATCTGTTCGATTTGTTCGGTCCGGTCTTTTCGGTCATTCAAAATTTCGGTCATCTAGAAATGCTACCCGAATTACATTTGGTCTTTTCGGTCTTTTTGTATTCGGTCTTCGGTCTATTCGGTCCGGTCTTCGGTCATGACCAAATAGACCGAATTTACAAAAATTCATAGCAAATCAAGAAATTATTCCGAAGAAAATTAGCACACGATACAAGATGGAATAAGAATCAAGACAAGATATGCAAGCAGTCTCACGAGTAACTGGACGAAGCAGTCCAGACAGGCTTGCCTCGTGCGTAGGACATACGTAGTCTGCGACTCTACGGCAGCCAGGACGGTGTGTGGATGCATTCTATGTGTGTGCCTTTAATTGGCTCTAGTGACTAGCCTTTTCCATAGAACGAATGGAGACAATGTCGTGGGCTATGGCCTATACGAACTAGAGTGGCACTAATGAACATGCAAAATAATTGAGGAAAGATGGGCTTCAGAATATTTCGGTCCATATGGCCAGTTCGGTCATGTGAGGCGAAGGACCGAAGTAACCGAATTTATTTCGGTCATCTAGTTTTGAAGATCGAAATTATTTCGGTCTCCCAATATACGGTTAGTTCGATTTTCGGTCTCGGTTTTTTTGGTTTCGGTTTCGGTCTACGGTTTTTTATGCCTGGCCCTATTAGTAGCTATCTTGTCCAAGTAGATGCTAGCAACTCCAAGAGTTAGTATTTATGCTCGATAGTGGGTTCATGCCTCTGGTAATCTGGGGAAGTGACAGAAATCTCTAAGGTACAAGATGTGCTGTTGCTACTAGGGAGAAAACAACAATCCTTTGTTCATAGAACAATCGTATTGTTTACTTTACACGCAGTTCATAAAGCAATAATCTATTGCTTGCAACTTAATACTGGAGGGGGTTCGGATGATAACCTGAAGGTGGATTATTAGTCATAGATGCAGTTGGATGGCGGTCTATGTATTATGTTGTAATGCCCAATCAAGTCTGAGAGGAGTCAAGATGATTAGTATATGCATGTATTGCTTTCTCGGTGTTTGTCAATTGCCCCACTGTAATTTGTTCACCCAGCATGTTATCTATCTTAAGGAGAGCCACCTCTAGTGAACTATGGATCCCGGTCCTTTTTCTTTACATACAATCTATAAAATGTTTCTGCTTTGTGTTTACTTTCTGCAAACTATTACTTCTTTCCATTCGATACATTTAATCCTTTGTTTTCCGCAAAACACGGTGAGATTGACAACCTCATCGCAAGTTGGGGACAAAGTTCTGTGGTTGTGCTGTGCAGGTCTCCACGTTGCTACTAGCACCGGTAGTGCGCCCTGCCAAAGCTCAGCTAGTAACACCTTTGGGGTGTTTCCTTGCTCCTACTGGTTCGATTCAACCTTGGTTTCATAACTGAGGGAAACTTGCTGCTGTGCTCATCATACCTTCCTCTTGGGGTTCCCAACGAGCTCTACATCAACCACGAGCCATCAACACATTTTCTGGGCGCCGTGCATTGAGCCATCATCGGTGTCCTCAGTGATGTATATGATATCCTTTGTTTCTGTCTACAGTGCTTGTATCTGTGCCTTTTGTGCCATTTTGCACACTTTCTTGTGGCCCGGGAACCAAAGTTCCTTACACTTGTAACATAAGTTTTTGGCTTTAGCTTGTTCTATTATTGTAGCTGTTGTGGAGTTGCCAGGTGGCTTTGGCTCAAACTGGATTTGTATTTTGATAGAGTAAGGTGTATGGTAGTAAGATTTCCTTGGAGGATTTGCTTGCTCAATTCTTCTTGCTAGCCACATGGCTTTCTGCATATCATCTGGCTTGTGGCACTGTATGTGGGCCTGGATGTAATCACTTAGGCCAGAGATGAAACTATTAATGTAATAGTCATCAGGTAAGCTTGGATTACCCCTTCTCAAGAGATTCATTGCCATCTCAATTTCTGGATATACACTGCCACTGTTGATGTTTGAGTTAGAGCATGAAATGCTCTTGCATTGTCACAAATGGAGTTTTCAGCGAATCTATCACCGATGTATCTGCAGAATCGATGCCAAGGCATGTTAGTGAAGGGTAACAGGTAGGCTACACTAGCGTAAAATCAAAATTTTCTACCGCGTCAACCAGGAATACTATTGTCATAGATCACGGGGTTACCGCTAGACGCGCAGGTTGCGGAACTTGATGAAGCACGTCGCGACAGTGTAGATGTTCTACGTCTCCTCCTTGCGCTCGTCCCACGAGTAGCTCCCCTTTGCGCGGCTTGTCCAAGTGCTACAGATGCAGCACCTCCGAGGTATCCACACGTCCGGAGTGGAAGCCGTCACATGCCAGACTGCTAGGTCTGCACGTGCAACACAGGCGGAAGAGGAGTGGCAGCTGGGTGGAATGCTCAACCCTATTCAGCTCGCCTTACTCTCTCTTATATAGGCATCCCTGGTGGGCTTCTACATTAGTAGCCCATTAGCAGTCTAAGCCTGGTCTAATTCGGATCCAATCCTTATTAGGCTTCCAGCCCCTAAAGTGTGTGACCCTGTAGGTTTATACACGTATAGACATGACACGAGTACACTTACTCCGTCAATAGTTGGTAGCGGCCTCTAGCAAGACGTGCCAACTTCTAAACGCATATAAAGATCATTCAGACGAACCATCACAAAGTTGAGTACATGTATTTCCTTTTGCCTCACGATATTTGGTCTAGCTCCAAGCTGACCTCTCTTTCTCGATACTGTGATTCGGAATCCCTTTACTAGGTTAACTCTTAACCATATGTAGCACGGCCATGCATTTCTGGATCCGATCACTCGAGGGGCCTAGAGATATCTCTCTCAAGTAGAGAGGGGCAAATCCCATCTTGATTGACCGATGCCTTGCAGCATGTATTAGGACAAACCCGAAAACTACCTTTATAACTACCCAGTTATAGAGTAGTGTTTGATAGCCCCAAAGTAGGTCGATCCACATCTCAAGTACATGCGACAATCTCAGGTCTAAGGACAAAACGTACACGATGTGTAGAGAGAGATGCAAGCATTATTGCCAGTCTCATGTTGGGTCTGTCCAACCCCATCTTCATAACATGTGTCCACATCATTGGTTTGACATCTCCATGTCTATGACTTGTAAAACATAGTCATCAACCAATCGATGCGCTAGTCTAATATTCACGTGTGTCCTCACATGAACTCTGACTAGGGACAACTATTAGATAACCATACAAGTAAAGAGTTTCACAAACAATTCACATAATTGCCAATCAATACAAGTTGCCTAATATATGGATGTACAAGGAACATTATAATAACTCATGGATACATATGAAATACAATAATCTCTATGATTGCCTCTAGGGCATATTTCCTTCAGTTAGTGGCATTATATCATGTGCCTCTCCACCATTGAATGGCATCCCCTTTGAGGTAAGTTACTTCCACCTCTGTTCTCTGTTCTAGAGGTGTTCTTGCTGCATCAAAATACAACTCAATTGTTTGTATCTAGGAATCAACATCCTTTCCATCAAATTCTGGTATGTTCATATTGGAAGGTTTATAGGAACTCCTCTTCTCATCTCCAGAGTTTGCAGAGTAGTTGCTTTCTGCCTGCTGTTCACCATGTTGCCCTCTTGTACTGCTTCAGGGATAATTTCCACTGCCCCCTTTGTTGTTGGAGGTTTATCCAGCAGTTCTGGTACCACTGTTGTGACTTGTCCGAAGTTTGGGTGCCTGTATGATGTTTTTGGTGTGCCATCCAAGTTCAGTTCTTTGCCCTGCATATCTGACAGAACACAAGTACCTATTGGTTGTGCCATCTGAGGATTCTTCTGAACTGAACCCGCCGAGAGGGTGGCCTGATTAGGTGGTGTTTCCGGGATGGTACTATACTGATCCAACATGTCAGCCTTTCTTGCAGCAAAAAGTCTCTCGAAGTTTGTCTGTATACTGACAAAATTGTTGCGAACATAGGTACTGAAATCGAGAAATTCCTGCATGTCCTCCTCTCTGTGTCGCTGGAGCAGCTGAACGTCGAGTTGCAGAGACTCGAGCTTGAGCATACCAGTGTCATCCGACGCTGCGTCGTGAGCCATGGACGCCGTATGGGATTCCACACGCTAGAAGGGAACTAACGCAACCACACAACAATTGATAATCAAGAGCGGGAGGGCTTTATGCGAGCAAAGCTGGCTACCTGACTCGGCGTTGATGATCCTAACGTCGCCTTCACCGTCCCCGTCCCCGCCGCGCCTCCAGAGATGCACGGATAAGGGTGGGAAGGTGGGATTTTACCGAGGACGAAAGGTTCGTCCACAACCACTTCCAAAACCCGAATCTGCACCCGAATTGTGCCACCGCCTCCAAGCCGCCTCCAATCAGCTGCTCGCCGCCGCCAGAATCGGGAGTAAAAGGGGAGGGTTTTTACAGGAGAGCCCAACCTCACCATACTCATGATCCAATTCGCCGCCAAGGATCGAAGAGCACTGATACCATTGACAAGCCCATGCCAATCACACAAGAATTCAGGACTGAATATTCAAAGGAACACATAGATAGCACCGAGGTTCAGAGGTTTATATTGCAGGGAATAAACGATTACAGAGGTGCTGTTTAGCCTAACCACGAACAGTGGCGGTGGGGTACAAACCCTAACAAGATAATTTGCCCAAACCCTAGAGGATTGGTGGCTAAATAGAGGGAATTCAACTAGCAGACAAAGAAGGGAGTGGTTGAGGTGAAAAAGCAGAGTAACGAGGCCGGTGACGTCAGTCTCCTTTGATCAAGATGGCGCCGAACGGTAAGGAGCCTCCCAGCACCGATAGATGGTTACTAGATGGTGGACTGGGTCTTGACACCCTTCCCGGTTGCGGTGCGCAGGCATCGGCCGCCGCCTGGCTCGGGGGGCGGGTGTTGCAGTGGCAGCCTGGCTGAGCAGCAACGACGACAGGGAATGGCTGCACGGCCGACGCGATAACGACACATGTAGGGGCAGCTCGGGTGTAGGGCGACGGCGGCGTGGCTGCAGCAGCGCGGCGGCGGAGCCGATTGACCCGATCTAGGCCTGATCTGGGCCTGGCCGGGCCTGATCTAGGTAATTGGCACTGCTACTACGTCCGGACAACAATTAGCGCGGGTGATGGAGGGTGGTTCCCCTCCCCTAGCTGCCATGCGGCTCGATGTCGGAGGCCTAACTCGGGGACAGTGGGCACGGGCGGAAGATGGGGGCGGCACGAAGGTTTTTCCAGGCAAAAGTCCCGTGATTCGGCACCAACGACGGCGATGTGTGCAGGTATCGTTACCCTCTTGGGGGCGCCGCTTAGGCTACCTTCTCCGCTATAGGGCTCCGGGTGAAAACTCTTGACCATCGGTCTCGACGGCGGCGGCACGGTACATTGTTACCCTCTTGGTGGGTGGTGGTGGTGGTGGGGGGGGGGGGGTGTCGTGGAACCCCAGTTCATCCTAGTCTTGGACCATTGTCTTCGGTGGCAAGTTTTAGTCTTTCATGTTTTCTTGTTTTATCTTGATATGTTTTTGTAAGTGGTCTCCCCATCATCTAGTATCAGTTCGGCTGATATGACTTTATTATTTATAAAGAGGGGCGGAACCTTATTTTGAGGATATATAACACCAAGCAAAGTAGGGATATATGGCCGCTTTATGTTAGTTGAACTGGGTCGCTTAATCGGTTCTTAGGGTTCCTGCAGGATCACACCACGATAATGGTTCGTAGGTACTCACTCTGTTTTAGATGAATATTGTTCACAACTATTTTTTTAGATGAATATTATTCAGTAAAATCCTTTTAAATGTTATAAAAAAATTTAGATGAATATTTTTTTAGATGAATATTATTTATGTGACCAATCTCAATCATCATCTGTTTAAATACTCATCAATAGTAAAAAACTAGATTAGTTCTAGAGGTTCCAGAGATTAGAAGGGATTTTTCTAGCTTTAGCATTTTTGGCTGTTGGGCGTGACGCAAATATTGCTGCTCGTTTATGTGCTAAACAAGCTAGTAGTGATAGGAAGAGGTGTCTGTGGATCAAGGATCAACTATAACCTAGAATTTCTCGTTGGCACTCTCGCGAGTGATTGTACTCCTATCAACTACTCCCTCCGTTTCAAAATATAAGATGTATTAGATTTGTAAAGAGAGTGTATCTAGACGCCTTTTAGTATGTAGGTTCATTTATGTTTGAAGTGAACCTACACACTAAAAGAGGTTTAGATACACTCTATTCATAAAGCTAAAACATCTTATATTTTGAAACAGAGGCAGTAATATATAAAACCATTGATACACAAAAAACTTCATATACTTTTGAGCGAATATAACAGATGCTAACCAATGATAATGACAAATGACAAATCTTTATGAGTACTGTTAATTCTGTCACGTGATGGACTGTCTATTGTGTATAGACACCCTGCAATTCTGGTAAAGCCATGGGTTTTATGATCTTATCCAATTATCCACTCTCATACTAGTGATTAAGTAGGGTCCATCAATCTGGCCAACCTCTACTTTTTACTCTACTAGCTAAACTGCTTTCAATCTTCACGTGACCCTAAAGAAGTGGGTCACACATACTCAGCATCACAGTATGTCTACAGTATAGAGTTTAAACCTGATATGTATGCACCCCATTTTTAAACTAATGACCATCATCCTTTGTTGCGAAAAATCCCTAGGCACACCGCCATCCTCGCGCCGCCTTAATTTACCTATACCTACCAGTTGTCACTATGACGTTGACAACTTTACATTTATTCGAGCCGTTTCACTGTGTGACAACATGCGCGTGGCCTAGGAGTTTTTGTATGGGCCTGGTGACTTGTCAAATGTGCACGTGGAATCCTCTCAGCCGCTATTTCCTAAATCTGAAACGTGATATACTGCATTATTGGCATCTTACCTCACTGGCTAGTGGTCCACGGAGGGTTTATTCTTTTGCTCAATGGCGTGGCCAAACGACAGTGTGAGCTTTGAAGTAATACTCCTACTTGGCCCTGCAAAAATTAAAAAACTCCATCCAATCCATAATAAGTATCACTAATTTATAAAATGATACTACTTATTATAGATAGGAGTGAGTAGCATTTCAAAGATCTTGGAGTATACTTTTAACTTAGGCTCGTGATTTTTTTTGAAACCCTATTAATTTGAGAGGTCACTTTCGATATTTTTGGAAACAAGGGATGTTATCTGTGTAAGAAACATAAGACATTTTCCTTCATTGTATGAGATTGCTTACCTTAGTCTTATATTTATAGTTTAATTACAACCATATCATTATTTTAGAAGCATACAAGCGTTAATTGTTGAAGATAATCCTTTTGTATAACATGATTTTTGTTGTCTTCTCTAAATGTCATGTGCATAAGATAGGACTTCCTTGTCAACTTTTCTACATGCCCTTAGGACTGGAATACATTAGGAAAAATGTACAAGGACTCATTTGATTCATGGGATAGAAAAAGTGTTAGGAATAGGAAACTCATAGGATTGAGAAGTCATGACTAGTTGAATCCTATGGGAAGAACAGTTGTCTTTGATTGTGGTAAAAGAATTTTCCATTAGCTTCAACCTCATACTTTTTTCCTATGGAATTTACACTACAAGATTCCTATGGGATTATTTCCCATAGGATATGATCCTTTGAATCAAACAGCTATTGTAGGAAAATTTCCATAGGATTCTAATCCTACAAAAATCCTTTCACAATCCTATGAATCAAAAGAGACCTAACACAAATATGATAGGAATCCAGGGAAAGGTACATAAATGAGGGCTTGTTTGATTCAAGGGATTTGTAAAACATAGGAATAGGAAAAGTGCAGGAATAGAATGACATGACACTTATAATCCTGAAGAATGCAGGAATCGGTAAGATAGACTGTTTGATCACACCACGGGAAAAACGCAGGAAATTTTATACGGTATAGGTACATGTCATAGTTGTCATAAACACACAGGAAAGCAATGCATAGGAATTTTATAGAATTTATAGAGGTACATGTCACAGGAAAGCAATGCATAGGAATTTTATACGGTATAGGTACATGTCACGGTATAGGTACATGTCATAGTTGTCATAAACACATGGCATAGGAAAGCAATGCATAGAGGTCTCTCCTCTTGTTAGAAATCCTAAATGATTGTAGTGTAGGAAAGCAATGCATAGGAATTTTGTAGAATTTATTTTTTGAAACAAACACACTCTATTGGAAAATTTCTATGGATTGAAATCCTATAAAATTTCTTTAGAAATCCTTTAAATCAAACATGCCCGAAAACTATAAGAAGATACCACAACGACCCGTTTGAAATGAGTAAAAGAGAAAACAAACAAAGTAAGTAGTACGTACTCCCTCCGATCCAAATTAATTGACTTGGATTTGTCTAAATTTGAATGTATCTAGCACTAAAACATGTCTAGATACATCTAAATCTAGATAAATCGGAGTCAGAGAGAGTATTAAACATGTAACTTCAAATAAAAGCGATGTTTATCGAAAACATGTAACTTCTTGCTTATTTCTCTGAAACCATATATACATAAATGTTCACAGATGTTTCTACAAAAAAAAGTCCATATGGGGTCCACATGTCATAATAAGAGGATAAGAAAGAGAATCCACATTCTCGGCCATGGTATCGTGCCTACATTATCCGCCGCATTCCCAACTCACGCTGTTTGTTACGCGGGGAAAACTTATTTGTCTCTCTCAACGGAAATCTGCACCAGATCGAGCGAAGCAACCAGAGCCGGAGGCGTTCGTCTGCGCCGGGTGTGGCGCCATGCGGACCGGCCTCTTCCTCTGAAGCCGTCTTTTTCCTTGGGCTCAGCGGCTACCAGCATCCGCGGCAGCGGTGCGGTACTGCGGTGCGGCGACGAGCGTCGGCGGCGGTAGCACGGTCCAGCAGAGAGCAGGTGATTCGGTGCCTGGCTTTGTTGCCGCGACGAGTGCTGCTAAGGCGAAACTTCGTAGGACTAATCGCTTGCTTCCTTGAAGCTCGATTTGCCGTGAAACTGTCATTTTACTTATAAACTGAAGTGTTCGTCCTCACCAGGAACTCCTACACTCTCTGCAGGATTTCATCTAGGGGAAGGCAATCGGTTCTTAGACCTCGACTTCCATCAGTGTGCGCGGACCCTCGCCGACAGCAACGACGACGACGGTTAAGGCAGCCGCGGGCACGGCAATGCCGGTTCCCCTTGCCCCTTATCCGACTCCACCTGCGCCATTCACACCACCCACTCCCAATGCCGGTACAGTCTCCAACCGGGCACTGCAAGAACAGAGATCCATTGATCTGCCCGTTCTTTTTTGTTTTTGAGAAAAAAATTGTTGTTTCTTAGCCACCCTTAAAAGCATGGCCTAGAAGTTAGGAGCTTAAGTTTCATCTGGCGCAACAAGATCATTTTTAGAACAGACTCCGAGTTTCATCTTGCAGTTCTATCTGCTCTCTTTTTTTCCCCTCTGACGTTCTGATAGAACAGTTGAAGCTCAAGATATTAATCAAGCCATAGAAGTGTCTCTGCTAATTTTGCAATTGCAATGTTTTTTTCCGAGCTGAAACTTTCGGTTATTGGTAGGTGAGATTTAGCCACTGAACTAAGGTTCCATGCCTGTGCGATTTCAGGGGCTCAAAGCCAACTTGTCTGCTCTGGGTGCCGGAATCTGCTCATGTATCCTGCCGGCGCACCGTCGGTGTGCTGCGCAGTTTGCAGTACCGTGACCACTGTGCCGGCTCCCGGTATGCACATGAATCAAACTCATATTGCTTCTCTGGTTAATATGTGCACTTCACTTCTTAAGTTTCCCAAGAGAGGATGATTTTGCTTCTTTTCTAAGTATAAAGTACAGACATAGAGCTGCAGATTTTACAATACTGTAAAGTGGAAAATATCCTAAAGTGCAGTTGTCTGAATATAATTTCCACCCGGATTTGGTGCAGGGACCGAGATGGCGCAGCTTGTTTGCGGAGGATGCCACACTCTTCTAATGTACATACGAGGTGCGACAAGTGTACAATGTTCTTGCTGCCACACGGTCAACCTGGCAATGGAAGGTACATTAGCCAAAGCTTTTCTATCTTTCTCTGTTCCTCGGTTGCAAGTGGCATATTCTGCTGCTTTCGATTCCCTTTTCGAAACGATGTTGGCATTGATTTGTGTATGTTAAATCCTCATTCTGAATTTATTATGAGGTTGGAAAAGCTCTAGCAATCAGTCGACAGCCGTTACATCAGAAAATTGGATTATCTTGAAGTCACACTCATCGAAATTGGACAGTAGGATGTATGCGTTTGTTGTGATTCAGAAAAGTATTGGATTGACAAGGATGTCCTAGATATACCAAAGTTTGATGAATATCTCATAATTGCAAGTCCGACAGTTGCTGAATGATTCATAAACACAAAGATTGAATGGTACCGCTAGCATTAAGTCCTGACTTCTGAAGAATCTCCACTTTTGTTAAGAACCCAGAAGGATGAGTGGGGTTGATGTGTGCTCATCTAATCTCAAACACTCTGAATGAAAAAAAATGATTCCCTTTTCCTTGAACGCAGGGAATCAGGTTGCGCATGTGAACTGCGGGAATTGCCGAATGCTGCTCAGGTACCAGTACGGCGCAAGTTCTGTCAAATGTGCAGTCTGCAGTTTTGTGACATCGGTTGGGGTAAGTATTCATCATCAGAGCACCTGATGTTTTATGGACTTCACACCATCTAATTGACATTGTTGTTGAGCAACCCCAATGTCATACCAACCATACCTGATATATTTTTATTATTTTTACCTTTTCAGGCATCACCTGGTACGGAGCAGAAGCCCAGCAACTGAAATCCTGCAAGATTATCGTGAAGGCGGCTTCCCAAAATAATGATGCTTCGAGTGCACATGTATAGAGTTCTTCCCAGAAGCAATCTTTTCCTGCCCTCACCATTTCTCCCTTGGTTGGACCTGGCGAGCTTGCGGAATAAACAAGAGTTTTTTGGTAATACCTAGTGCTCGAAATTCGTCGAATCATCTGTATAACTGGATCGAACAGATACATAAACATGGGGGTTTATGTTCAAATCTAGCTTCTTTTACTTGTGTTTTATTTAAGATTTTTTTCTTGTGGTTGTGTGGAGAACTTTTTTCTAGTTTATATGGTTTGCCGTGCAAATCCTTGAACCGAACCATTCTTACCACAGACACGATCATGAACAGTTCACGAACACGTAAAAATCCAAATACTGCACAATCAGGGTGTACAAACTCTCCAGATGAAATGATGGCTATGCTGCAGGGATGGTGTTGCTTGCGAGGACACAGGATTGGGTGAGTACTGGGCTCCATCTCTCTGACTCCTGTCCAACTCTGAATCTCCGATGGCCGCCCGGCACCATCCTCCTCTGTCCCAGCCAGCAAAAAGCTTGCAGTGATGCATCTGATCTGAGCTTGAGAAGGACTGTCAGTCCATGATCGCTCTATCAGCGCAGGTCCAATTATTGGCAGGAAAAAGTTCAGAGGACAAAATGATGTAAAGGCATAGATGGTGTCTACTGTCCAGTCGAGTCAGCACCTAGTGGTGCCTGATGTTAGTAGCAATTGAGAAACAAACGGCGTGTTTGGTTGCCCACGGCCTCTCCAAACAGGCTGGGTGCAAGTGCAGAAAACGTTTGTTTGGGTGCTCGTGCCCACGTTACGTGCTCGCACGAAACTGAAAACAGCATCGGGACAGGCTCCGTAGAAAAGCCCGAATCGGCTGTTTCCACTCGGGCCAGCGAGCAGGCACGAAGATGGCGGGAGACAGAAATTGGCTGCCTGCCACGGTTTGGCGTGAAATGTAGGATCACCTCTCTTTTAGTTGGTCACCTTCAATGGGAGAGCAAATCTATCCTTACTTTTCATCTCTAGTGGCGGTGACATTTTAGATCTGCGCAACCGACTGCTCCGAGTTCGTAGATCTCCACTACCAGCTCTGCCACCCTCTCGCTCCTCTCATCTTCGGCAGCGGCGGAGCTCACACATCTCTGGCACCGGTTTGTCCTCTTCATATCTATCACGCTCTCGTTCATATCGTCTCCGACTCTGGCAGGTCGTGGCCATAGTCTATCATACCTATAAGCACCTATAACCTCTTTCCGCCCCCCACCATTAGCTCGTTAGCTCCTTTTTTCAGCTTATGGACGATTTCTTAGTTACTTATGCAACATTGATTTAATTAGCACCAACAAATGAAGCTTATCATCCATGCAGCAACCCTCATAGCTGTGATTGAGGCATGTATCCTTTTGGTCCATGAGAGAGTGCTTCGTCGCAGACGCGGGTCCACGGTAAGATATGCTCGCATGTTTCCCCGAGATAGAGACGGGGTGACAAATCTAAGCTATATCTACAACCACAAAGATGTGCAGGATGTGAACATGCTTCGGATGGGAAGATCCCATTTTAACCATATTGTGAATACATTAAGGATTAGGGGGTGCTTCAAGATAGCATTCACATCTGTATCGAGGAGTAAGTAACAATGTTCCTTCATGTTGTTGGACATAACCAGAGATTTTGAGTGATTCACAACACATGAAGGAGATTCACTGAGATAATATCCTAGTATGTTAAGAAAATCGTGCATGCCATTGGAGAGCTCAAAGAAAGATGTTCAAGCCCCCATCTAGTCAAACTATGTCGAACGATAGCTACCAATAGTTTATGTATTTCAAGGTGCAACTCAAGCTTGTAGTTTATGACATGATTGTATTACACTAAAACCTAACTTTTATTTATGTTACAACTGTGCTGGGGCAAGTGATGGTACTCTTGAGATTGCTAGAGTGCCTAGAAGTTAAGGTCCACTAGTATATAGGGGAGAAAACACTATACCAGCTAAAATATGCTTGCCGTCGTTGTTTCGATCTGAAGCTCATAAACGTGTTAGCTAGATGGGAAGGATCATCCCATGATGCAAATATTCTTGCTGGCGGGTTGACTCGACCTGGTGGGTTAAAAAATCCGGAAGGCATTTCTACCTTGGATATGCACGATATGCATGATATGTTTGTCACCCTAGTATTTTTCTATCCTTCAGGTTAACAAGATACCATCTCAATAAGTTCTCTACTAGGAACTATCTCAAGACATCTCAGACACTCTATCATTTGATTCATGATTGATAGATCATTCGATGCACTGGACAATATTAATATATTTGAACAGAAGGTGTTCCATCATTGTTCTCTCAAGTTAAATTTGTTCTTGCATCCTGCATTCTTGATAATTGGATACTAGGCTTTGGTGCTGGGTGAGCACACGGGGAAGAAGGATGGCGACTTCCCTGGGCGAGCAGGGCGGCGACTCCCTAGGGAAGAAGGGCGGCGATTCCTGGATGAGCAGATCGGGAGCAAGGGGCTCGGCGATTACGGGATGGATCGATTGGGTGGCGACACACATTCCGGCTGGGCCGCGAGTCCCGACGATTCAAAAGTGTCGCCGATTCTTGTTCGGACAGTTAGCGAGATACTTGTGTACATTGCTGCAGTTTTTGGTTTTTCCAGAAAATCTTAGAACGTCTTATAATTCGGATCAGAGGGAGTATAAAAACAAAAGGAATGGCTAATACTCCGAATTGCACGAGCACACACTATAATTTCACAGAACGATGTTAACTTCTTTTCCGAAAAAATATATACTGTACTTCTTTTCCCCAAAAAAAAAAGGAAAACGAAGAAGCGCACCCATGAAAGCGTCGCAGTCCATAAAAACCAATTCGATCTTGCCCGGTTAACGCCACAGCTCCACATCGCGATCGATGCCGCTGTTATCGCCACCGCCGCCGCCGCCGGCTCCCAGGGGCGGAAGCTCGCGACGGCTGAGTCGGATCCGAAGGAGACGATCCAGGATGAGGGACTGGGCGGCTCTGCCGCTGGACGCGCTGCTGCACGTCTTCCACAGGCTGGGCCATGTCGATCTCATGTTCGGCGGCGCGTCGAGGGCGTGCCAGTCGTGGCGCAGCGCCGCGCGCGGACACTCCCTGCTCTTCCGCAACACTATCAGCCTCAACAGGATGGCGCGGTTTGCCATCTGGTACAGCGCTGGGCAGTGCATGGCGTTCATGGGCGAGGACGACTACCTCGACGACGACCTCATCTTTTTCCTAGGAAATCAGTAAGATTTCTGTTTGTGATCCCACCAACCCGCCACTCGCTTCTCTTAACATCAATTTGTTCTACGTCCTCGATTTGGGCTAAATGCATCGAGAGAAATTTCGGCTATATGTCTACGGTTTGCCGAGCCGATAGGGTACCTTTTTTTCAGCTTAACTAGCAAAAATGCACATGCGTTGCAACGGGAAGAACGAAAAGAGAAACATTAATTTTGTGTACTCTCTCTATTTTAAAATATAAGATGTTTTAGCTTTTATAAAATCGAACGTATCTAGATATATTCTAGTGTGTACAGTACGCTAGAGTAACTTAAGGAGAAAAAAATGTCTAGATACATTTAAAAGGTTAAACATCTTAAAATATGAAACGGATGGAGTATAAAACATGTTGGCCTGACCTATCTTTTCAAACCCGTGTACCTCTAACTCTTTTCGATACTTTATGTTAATATTTATTTTTATTATCTTATTATTATTATATATATAGGATATGATAGGAAAAATAACCGTGCGTTGCACCAGAGAAAACAAACAGCATCATGGAAGCTCATTTCTCATATAAATTCACCTAGAACTCTAGTAAAAAAAGATATAAATGGCTTAATTAGTTGGGAAATGCGTCAATCATCTAGAGAAAAAAAGAGAGTAAACCTGCTACCAGACTTGTTCTGTGAAGGTGTTGTGCTTATCGGGTCCGAGGGTTACATCACGTCGCAGTCATCCTCAATGTTCTTCAAGTTTAGAAAACCTTTGCCAATGACCGCATTCGGAGGTGCACAACTCTACTTTGCAAAGAGAAGTCACATGATTAAATCATGAAGAGACTCTTTTGTTTACCTACTATTTACCAGCTAAATCTCTACAAGGCAAATCTTATGATTAAGCTGGCTGGCAATTACCCCTCTGTAGTCTACGTCATGTTTAGGCTTCAGGATTGTTACACCGACAAGTCAAAATTCTTGATTCATTTGTTAAACTCGAGTACACCATTTTCATCGTATAGCATCATTTTGTTCCAATGCTTATTTTCTAACGAACTCGAGCCTGGAAACAATCAGTACTAAGCAGAATCATTTTAATTCATCCACAATAGTAATACCAAAATGCCAAATGACTGTTACTTCTAATTGCGTACATATCCTACTCTAACCAACCAGCATTAGAATATCGCCAAAATATGCATCTTCTTAATTTCTGAATGATGGAAAATATATTTATCTTGTTTAGCACTAATAGTGACAAACCATTAAACCCACTTCTATCATTACTACTATATATACTGTATATATATTGCAAAGAACAGCCAAGAATAATATGGATACGGTATATCCGTAAATACATACCGTACGTGCTTATAATTCCTTATTCTTCTAATAGGATTTATCTGTACCGAAGACAAAGAAATCATAGGTTTTCCATGTTTCGGCTTATATATAGAATTTTGTTTCATGATTATCAAACGCGAGCAATTGAGAGAATTATAGAACTATGCCTTTCGTTACATTTTTCATGGTAGAGTTAATAGCTACATTAAAGTAATCTATCCACATATAGAGAATGGCACTATGACAGTCTTATACTGACTAAATCTAGAACAAATAAGTTACCTGTCTTGTTTGTGCATTCTCTCTTTGATCAATTTCCTCCACAATCTGGTCATTATGATAGTCATCATCTTCCAGATCATGAGCTAGCTCCCAGAAGTAAATTTTCCTAGAACCCTTTTTTCTTTCCCAGATCCTTGGACTGAAAGTATGGCACAAGCACGAAGGTTTTATATTCAAGGACATCGAAAGAACACGATAGATAATTATGTAACAAATAAAATTTTACATAATGAAAGTTGTAATTTACTCCACATTCAACATTAGAAAATTGCTGCGACCTTAAAGAAACCCTCTTAAATACTTACTCCAAGAAGCAGTCTGCAAATTCTTCCCAACTTTAGAATCTATTGTCTCCAAAATGGATACTCGAACTGTACACCCCAGGAAAAAATAATAGAAGACAAACATGGAAAAATGCAAGTACGAAGAAACTGGTACATAGTAAAGACCTCCAAGTCAGATTTACTATACTTACTCCAAATTAGCAACAGAATATAAGTAGAAAAGTAAAAGGGACAACACCTATAACTCAGATCAGTTCCCTGTACAGGAACCAACAACATTGATACCTATTAGGGGGAAGATCATACCTACAAATAGATGGCTGAAAATCTTATGAAGTTGTCACAAAAGATTTTTAATCAACAAGAAAGCTTGCAGCATCTGCATTATTATAATTAAAGTGGTCAACTGTTCATTAGTATATACCTCAACTTTCTTGATCTCCATCTCAGTCTTATCTCATCTCATGATTATTTCTTCATTTTTCACCCCTTCACCCTTGTATGTGAATTCAATTACCAGAAAATTTGACCACAAGAAGAGTGAGATACCTGCTAGATCGCTCCTCCACACCTGTGTGGTCGTCCGCCTTGCTGATGCCACGGTCCTGGCCTGCAGGTCCACCTGCTAGGCTGGCGCTGGCCTGAACCAATTGGCGGTGATATTCACAGCATGTCTCGCTGCAGACTCCTGTTCTACAGGCATCGACGAATGAATTACATCGCTTGAAGAATGGAATTATATCGGTGTCCGCATCTCATTGATAAAAAAATCTGTACACAAGCATGCATCCTCCGTAAACTTCTGTACACAAGCTTGCAACTTAGTACGGAACAACATCTGAGAAAATCGTGCAAAAGTCGATGGAGCACCCCATGCTGGATGGAGATGTGGTACGGACTCGACGACAGTAGATCACGAACGACGGCGGCCTGGGCATCGGTGCAAAGGCTGGACACTAATACAGGACGGGAGACCAGAGGCGGACCAACGAGCCGGACGACCTAGCAACTCTTGTCCACACGTCCGATGGCGACCTAATTGACATGGCAGGAATTAGTCAGATCAAGTCCACACAGACTCACGCACAGACGTTGAGGTTCTATTCATACTCAAAAAAATGTACAGTAATTAAAAGATTGAACATATCATCTTGACCGCCGGAATTCGTCCCAAAGTAGCAGCCTTCACTTCTCATCAAGATCGAGATTGCTTCTTCCCCCAACTCGGTCATCTTGACCACCTGATTCGTCCCAAAGAAGTAGCTTTCACTGGTCATCAAGATCGATATGGGGGAAGGAATATAGAGGAGGGGCAATCGTGGGAAGCGATGCTCCCGGCAAGATGAGATGGGGTAGGAAGGTACAGGACGGGGCCGGGGTGGGAAGGTAGACTTACGGTTATCGCCGCTGCCGGTTGGAACCGAATACCTCCGCCTCCGCCTCGCATCTACGCGCGACATGCGGATATGTCTCCCTCGATGCGGTGCCGCCCGCCACGAGCGTTTTTTAGATGCGTCGCCACGATCCTTTTTCTTAGATGAGCCACCAGGAGCGTTGGGGGAAGAAGCCTTCGGTTCGACTTGGCGGTGGCAGACGTGTTAATTATGTGTTGGTGCAGGGGTAAAACCGTCTAGAAAAGTGTTGGATCAGAAGAAACAATCCGTCCTTTATTATTAGATAGATTAGCTTCCTAAAGCGTCTTATATATAAAAGGGTAGAGAGGGAGTACTCTTTTGTTTAAATACAAAGGCAAATGCTTTGGAGTTGTATCCATTAACTAGCAGCCGTAGCAATGCACGTTTAGTATAATTAGATTTAGATCATGCCGCGGAAATCATGTTAAAATAAAAGGATAACAAGGTGCTAAGAAGAAACTAAAACAAAAGGGAAAACAAATAAAAGAGTGTTCTCCATTTACATTTTTTAAAACAGAACCTACGAAGTATGACACCTATAAAAGGAGATTTTTAATTGCTCTTAGCCTCATACCCCTTTTAACAAAAAATGTGAATCATGAACTATATATCTTTTTGCTCTAAACATCCAACATATATATAGCATCCATGACCACACATAAGTTAATGCAAAATTTAACTTGTTACTAACTTGCATGACTTGATTCCCCCCACCCCCAGAAAAGGACAAGCATAATTTGATGATGTGGCATGGTTCACATGTATTAAGGCCTCTGATTCAGTACAACACCCTCCCCCTAAACTCGTACAAGTCCGTATCCAAACCGGGTATAGCCATACAGATCGGGACATATAGACATATGACCGACCTGTCTTCCTCCCCGCACTAGCCATAGTCATCACCACTGCTGCCACTACAAGAATTCAACGCTTTGCCGTGTGCCCAAAATACACAGCAAAGCAAGTAAACCGCACGGAAAAGCCGTTGCCGTGAGGCGACGCACGGCAAAGCCTGCACGGCAACGCAGGCCACGTCAAAGCCGCTTTGCCGTGAGCTTCGGCGGGCCCACACGGCAAAGCCCTATGCCGTGAGTTTAAACTGGTTGCCGGCAAAGAAAAGATGTTAACGGGCGTGACGGGACAGACGGCGTGTGGCGGTACGTTGCTGTGCGGGGGTCCTTGCCATGGGCCTAGTCATTGCCGTGAGTTTGGTGTTGCCGTGCGCCTTGTCCTTTGCCGTGGGCTGCGCGTTGTCATGGGCTGTGCTGCCGTGAGCTGGTATTTGCCGTGTGCGCTCCGCGTTGCCGTGAGAATAGCTTTGCCGTGCGCCTGGTTGTTGCCGTGCGCCTGGTTGTTGCCGTGCAAGGCAAAGGCCCTGGAGCTGTCCCTCCTCTGCTCCCAGATTATGACACGTGACAGCCTTTGCCGTGTGTAAGCTCACGGCAAAGTGACCATATGTGGCAAAGACCCTTGCATTTTCCATTTTTCTCTGTTTTTTGTTATTACCAGCATTTAAATACACAATATATAGGAATCATAACACAAGATCATCACGCATGTAAACAAGATCACTAGTATCATACCAAACATGATCACAAGATCTTCACACACATAAACATGATCAAAACAAGTTCACAAGAACATAACACATCATCATCAACATGCAACCACCACAAATATTACAAATTTGAGCTACAAGTGCTCTAGATCATCACCAAGTACATGATCATCACCATCAAGTTCTCCTCAAGCTCAAGTGCTACACATCCATGAATGCATCCTCGACGAGATCCTACAAGTTCAAAAGCAAAACTAAATGAAAATGATAAGTAAAATTTGACAAGCACATGAATATGACAAGTTAAATTTCACAATGGCATGGAATTAGACAAGTACATAAATTTTACAAGTAAATTTCGATGAGTACATGAATTTCACAAGTGACATTTTGAACAAGTGGCATGGCTAAGTTTTCCCTATGGCTAAGTGACATGGCATGGCTTAATAATCTAGAAGTATCGTGGCACGACTATATTTTAAACAACTGACAAATTTAGGAGAACTAACCTTGATGGTAGCTAACCATGTCCTTCCCCGTCTCCTCCGTGATCTCCGTCTCCTCCGTGTCCTTCTCCTATACAGGGTCAAAAGAAAAATCATGAGATTGCTACATTTTCTACAAGTGGCATGGCTACAATTTTGCATTTTCAAGTTGAAATTCTACAAGTGACATGTTTTAGGAGAACTCACCTGGAAACTGCGTCAGGCTCCGGATGATGTTCGGATTGGCGAGGGTATGAGGAGTCATCGGGCTCTGACTGGGCTGTTCCTGGAAGGGCGGCATGTTCGATCCACTCGTCGACCCACCTGGTAAGTACCCGGGCAACTACAACATGGGGAGTATATTGTGACCATTAAACAATGAGACAAGATAACATAAGATGGAGATATTAAGTTAACCACCTTCTCACGAGAAGGCGAAAGGAGGAGTAGGAATACTCCTCGGCGGTCAGAAGCTGCTGGTTCACAAACCAGCTCATCATCTGCTGCTGCTGCTGCATTTGCTGCTACATCTGTGCCTGCTGCTGCTGGTGCTCCTTAAGCTGTTGCTCCAGCTGTGCCTGCCACTTTTGGGACTCCTCTCGGATTCTCTGTTCCCTTGCTTCCATCTTCGCCTACATTGTGTCGTCGCGATGTCATTAACATTGCAATGGAAAACATGTAATTAAGCGTAGAGGACCGAGGAAGAACATACCCGTAAGCGGTCGATAGCTATATCCGAAGCCCACGGGCGGGTCTGTACCTGAGGCCCGCCACTCTTACAACCACTACGAGCCTGGCGTAGAGATGGAATTGTCATTGGGTCGACGGACCCGTCACCAATCCATAAGCGGCCATGCTTCAGGCCTTCTCCCGCTAGCATCGCAACCTCGGGGTCAAACTCCTCGGTGAGTGGATTGGAGTTCTCGCCGTGCTTCTCATTGTACCCCGTGATGTATCTCTCACACTTGACCCCGGATACATCATTGATCCACATGGACCCCGTCTTAGGATGCGACGTCTTCCTGGTCTTCATCTTTTGATAGAGGCCAAATAAGCTTGGCTTCACGCTTGTTGTAGTTTCCTGCGAAAGAGAACATGTAATTAAGTGAAGGGGGACACCCTTGCGGAGTAAACAATCACGTGAAAGCAAAGAATGAAGGAAACATTTTCTCACCTCTCTTTGGATGTGAAGGGCGAGGGGGATGCTGCCTTGGATATGTGATCCACCTCCCATCTCTTCTCACCTCTTCTTTGCCTCATCGTGCTTCTTGAGGTACTGGGGGGACGTCCACCACATTACCATCGCCAGAAAGCAGTGTCTGTCGCCACCGACATACTGAGGAGGGTTCTACATTCACAAGGTACACCCATTAGTACAACAGAAACTACATGGCGATCAAGAAATTAATAACACAGAAATGCAACTACCTGCAGGTACTACCATGGTGCCATGAGTGTTTGCCGAGCCTCGTCCTTAGTCATCCAAATACGGCGGTCGGTGTCACAGTCGCGGACGCACTGAACACGAGCCTCGTAGTGCATGCCGGTCACCCTCCTCTTGCACATCTCGTGTAGGATCGCATCGCACTGCCTTTCACGACCAACAGCCTTCGTGTAGTATCGCTAAAACCATGCACATAGGTAAACAAGGGACCAAAGCCATTAGTGCAACTAGTGTCAACCTCGGAGTGTTAGAATGCTGAGAAGTTAAAAACTCACATACCCAAAAAAGTTCTACAATCGCCTCCTGCATGTTGTCGCAATCTGTGTCCAGATCCGGAGCGTAGCTATAGTGCTTCCAAGTCCAAGCTACGTCGACGCCACCACTAGGGAGATCGACAAGCCCAGGAAATCTGCTCCTAAGAAGGCCTCCAAGGATGTTCGCATAGCAACATCCACCCTTTTGATTAGGATCCTCATACGTGAACGAACTGCACAATGAAAAACCATAATTAGTATGTATGTGATAAAAATTTCGACAGTGATGAAATTTCGTTAATGAAAAGCCAAAATCAGCATTTACCTCTTTCCAGCGGGCACAAGAACAACATGGCTATAGGGCCACGTTTTTATCCTGGGGAGTCTCGTTATCCCACGCTTATACGGCTTCTTGTCACGTGGCTTAAAATTTTCGGAGGGTGGCACGTACTCCTCCTCCGCTGGCGGTACCCAAACTAGGCTGTCGTCAGCCTCAAACGGTAGACCCCCAGCCCCTCATCCTCCGAGTGGTCCTCCAAGTCCTCCTCCTGCCCATCCTCCCCACCCTCCTCCTCCTGCTCCTTGTCCTCCCGGTCCTCCTCCTTCTCCTCATGATCCCCACTCTCCTGCTCCACATCAGCGTCAACAACATCCTCCTCATCCTCGCCTAGGGGGGGGGGGGGCTAGGATCCTTCCTCCCACGCCTCCCACGCCGCTGGGGAGGGCACGATGGAGGACTATCACGCCGTCTCGAGGCCGATGCTGAAGCTTTTTTCGAACCACTCGGATTTGTCACAATGTCCGCCAAGTCCTTGAGCTTTTTTCGAATGCCCTTGCCCTTTCCTTCTATCATGTTTCAATCACCTGCAAACACAATGAAAAGAGTAGTTTATTAGTATGCAATTATGTAAATAGATGAAAATTAGTGAAAGCAACAATGATGTAAATAGATGAAAATTAGTGAAAACAACAAAGATGTAAATAGATGAAAATTAGTGAAAGCAACAATGATGTAAATAGATGAACATTAGTAAAGAAACAAATAGCATAGAGTTCTGATAAACATAGCACATAGTTCTTACAAATAAACCAGCTCGACAATCACTATTACAGAGAGTTATTACAAAAAGGCTAGCCTCACAATTAATACTACATAGATCAGAAGCCTATGTCGATATTAGTAACTGGACCACATGTTTCGTCATCGCTATCAGGCTCGTTGCACCAATAATCATCAATGAAACCTGGAGGTGGTCCCTTTGGATGGAGGTCAATGCCTGCTTTGAACGCCTCCAGCAAACTCACGTCTTGCTTGTCATGAACATCCTTAGCTTCATCTTCTGCATTGTCTTCCTCCATGCCCGCATCTTCTTCTTTTTCATCGTTTACGACCATGTCATCATCGGCCGGCAAGTCGACAGTGAAAAAACTAGGGAGCCCTTCTTCCTGATAAAACTTGGCATCCTTTGTTGAGGGGTCTACGTGGCAGTAATCATCCTTGTTTGGTGGGGCGGCCTATTGCATGAAGGTACCGTCACCACAACATCCCATCCCTGTAGACGTTTTGTCGGGTTTTTGCACGGGTATGGGAGATAGTATACTTGGAAGGCCTGGGTAGCCAAAATGTACACATCCTCTCCCTTATAGACAGAGATTCTTTCAACTTCGACCAATCCAATTTCAGGATCCCATCTCACCCGATGTGGGTCGAACCAATGACATTTGAATACGACGGGATTTAACCCTTTGTCAAACTCGTAATTCAGATCGTATATACCCTCGTAATTCAGTAATTTATTGTCTTCCGGTTGGGCCAGTTTGTTGTGTATTCATGGGTATGGAAGCGATACCCGTTCACGTCATAAGCATTGAAGGTGCGGACGGAATGGTTAAAGCCCCTAGCAATTTTTCTTATCTCGGGATTGATGACCCACAAGTATAGGGGGTGTATCGCAGTATTTTCGATAAGTAAGAGTGTCAAACCCAACAAGGAGCAGAAGGTGCTGGCTAGTGGTATGGATCAGGAATTCTCTGCAAATACTTAGCAAACGGATTTTTAGGGGTTTTCGATAAAGCAAGTAAACAAAGTACGAGTAAACAAAAGACAGTAGGAATAAATGCAGCAAGTGGCCCAATCCTTTATGCAGCAAAGGACAAGCCGGTTGTATTTCTTAAGATGACCAAACGTTCTCGAGGACACATGGGAAGGCTGTCAAGTGCTTTCGCTTCATATAGTTGATTAATCTTCTTTAGCTTGCTAAGTGTTGTGTGGGTGAACCTATGCTAATGTACCGCCCCATCCAAGACTAATACATACTTGTGATTATACCCCTTGCAAACATCCGTAAGTACAAGAAAGTAATTAAGGTAGAAACCTAACCACAGCTTTAAACTCTAAGACCCTTACGTCCCTTGTGCAATGGTTTCCTAACGGGGGTTCAGGTTTCTGTCACTTCGGCAACCCCTACGATTAGTAGCCAAATACATAATGCATTACCCTAGGCCCATATAGGTGAAGTGTCATGTAGTCGACGTTCACATGCCACCACTAAAAGAAGTACACAACTTAAATAATAATCTATCGAATCTTTCTCAACGCAACTCCACTACTAACAACAAGACTTCTCCCATGTCCTCAAGAACAAAACGAACTACTCACAAGACATCATATGGATCATGATCAGAGATGTAATAATGATGTATAACAATCTGAACATAACAATAATTCAACGGTTCACTCAATAGCATCAACTACAAAGAGTAATCAACACCGGGAAAGTTTCCCCTATGAACTATGCAAGATTCAACGCAATTGTTACAACAATATGGAGATGGTGATGAGGGTGCTAATGGTGATGATGGTGGTGATGATGATGATCCCGATGAAGTCCAACTTGATGGTGGTGTTGATGGCGACGATCTTCCCTCTCCGGGAAGGAATTCCCCTGGCAGAAATCTGTCTGCCGGAGAGATCTTTCTCTCCCGGTGTTTTCTGCCCCGCAGAGGCGGCGGAATCTTTCTGTGGTCGCTCCCCGAGTCTTAGGGTTTCGTGGGGATGATATACGCCAGAGGGGAGAGGCTGGAGTGGGCCAGGGCGGCCACACCACTCCCAGGCGCGGCCTAGGCCTCCCCGCGCCATGGGGTGGTGTTGGCCCCCTGTGGCCCACCTCCACTCCATCTTCTGGCATCCCGAGTCTTCTGGAAAAATAGGATTTTCCATATATTTTCCCGGATTTTCTGATCTTCTTGAATTTTGCCTCCAAACAGCACCTTTTCCATCAGAATCCTGACTGCAACGGTCCATGCTCCAAAAGTCATCAACCATGCAAAAATAGATGAAATAACATAAGTATCACCTCTCAATACGAAATATATCAATGAATAATAGTGAATTAGGACATAGAATAGTGATGCAAAATGGACATATCAACTCCCCCCAAGCTTAGACTTCGCTTGTCCCCAAGCGAAACTGAGCTCAATAAACATGACCTCAGGTTTATGGAGTGAAGAGTCGATAAAATAATACGGACAAGAAGCATCACATTCATCTAATACATAGATCATAATAGAAGACAACTCACTATTATATAACTCAACTTGCAATGAGTAAAGGAAACACAATAAAGATACATAAAGTGAATCATAATTGGTAATGGAAAACTTAGCTCTCGGTCGAAGAATAGTTGATAATTTGCTGGAGTTCACAAATAGCTGGTTTTCAATGAAAGCTTTCAAAGTAGTAAACATCAGGATAAGAGCAATGTGCAAAACAAGGAACATAAGAAACATGATTGAATAAATCATCATATGAATGAATGAAACACATCAACTCAAAATACTTGCTGAGATAGAAGGGAATAGGTTTACTGACTCAACTACAAAGTAAAAGAAAGGCCCTTCAAAGAGGGAAGCAGGGATTGCAAGTCTCATAAAGAGCTCCCAAAAATTATGATACTTACTAGTTTTCAGCTCTCATTGCCCCTATCATAGGCATGTTTAGGTGATTAAGGTTAAAGTGATCAAATATGAGGATACGCATTGACAAGTTGTAAGTTGAGAATCTCATGTACCTTGAATACGAGGGCCGCTCCTCATGCTACTCAAGTTTAGTCACCGGTAAGTTCTTGTCATCGTAAGCATATGTGTATCATTGAGAACCGCCAACGGGGTACCCCTTGCCCGATGATACGGAAGAATCCCCATATCAAAATGACAAGGCAAGCAGACAACAAGTATCTCAGCAATCTTCTTATTTACCATGGGAATATGGTGCTTTTTTCTCTCTTTCCTCTTTTCATAATATCTCTTTTTTTCTTTTTCTCTTTTTCTCAATCTCTATCTCTTTTTTTTTATAAGAAGAATGCTTCATAGATACTCGGTATGGTTACGCTGCAGGTTTCCACCATGTCAGCATGGATTAGACCAGCGGCCCAGGCGTTTCTCTAACACACATGCATAACTCCATGGACTTACAAGCTCCCCTTTAATTTCACACTGACAACATCCATAGACAAAAGAACATGATATCAACTTGGTACAAAGTACCAGTGCAATGTTGAAAGCGTTCCCCATGATAGCATGGTTCTGCTAATTCACAACTTAGAAAGCGCAAGCATATACGCAACATAGGTGAGCACAATGGTTCAAGTTTATTAAATGCAAGAAAGTGAAGTGTGCCATCAAGTTCGTGAGAGCTTTAATCACTAATTTTCACATAACAAGTTTAATTTGGGAGGTAGATAAAACAAGAATTTACTTGGAATAGCAATAATGCTACTAGGTAGGTATGGTGGACAAAAATGGCAAATGTTTTGGTTTAAAGGAGGTGGATGCACGAGAAAAATTCCCTCTCAGTACAGGTTTTTGGCTAGCAAGGCTAGGTAGCAAGTATAAGAGTTGAAGGAAACAAACAAACATACAAGTGATAAAGACAAACATGCAATCTTCCTTGGAATCACAAAAGATCTTAACTAGAGAATACTAAACTTATGAGAAAATCAAGAAAGAAAGATGATGAAATTATTTTTCTTTAGAGTACTTCTATCTTTTTCTTTTCAACTCTCAAAAAGGTGTTTTTACTGACCAAGCCAGGTTTGCCAAAACCAACTAAATTAACTCAATGATCCTAGAGTGCTACCAATACTAACAACAAGATCAATCATATAACCACGAATTGAAAACTAACATAAGCTATGCAAAAGAGTGAATGATAGAACTTCTCATTAATATTCCATAACGGAAACTCACACCAAGGGATACATATCGAACGAGAGAGGGGACACTTCCATAATGCAAACCATCCTACATAATAACTCATCTATTCACGATATGACTCTACTAGTGTGTTCATTTCACAATCCACACATGGATCCACCAGTGTCATTGCATGTGTGTTCTTTTTAGTAACAACAACAAGAGTCATTTTGCATGTGTGTTCTTTTCACAATCCACCCATGGATCCACCAGTGTCATTGCATGTGTGTTCTTTTCACAATCCACCCATGGATCCACCAGTGTCATTGCATGTGTGTTCTTTTTAGTAACAACAACCAGAGTCATTTTGCATGCGTGATCTCTTCACATACCACCTATGGATCCACCAGTGTCATTGCATGTGTGTTCATTTCACAATCCACACATGGATCCACCAGTGTCATTGCATGTGTGTTCTTTTTAGTAACAACAACCAGTGTCATTGCATGTGTGTTCTTTTCACATACCACATATGGATCCACTAGTGTCATTGAAATGTGTGTTCTCTACAGAGACCACACATGGATCCACCAGTTTCATTGCATGTGTGTTCTTTTTAGTAAGAACAACCAGAGTCATTTTTCATGTGTGTTCTCTCATACCACCTATGGATCCACCAGTGTCATTGCATGTGTGTTCTTTTTAGTAACAACAACCAGAGTCATTGAAATGTGTGTTCTTCTCACATACCACCTATGGATCCACTAGTGTCATTGCATGTGTGTGCATTTCATAATCCACCTATGGATCCACCAGTGTCATTTCATGTGTGTTCTTTTTAGTCACAACAACCAGAGTCATTTTGCATGTGTGTTCTTCTCACATACCACCTATGGATCCACCAGTGCCATCGCATGTGTGTTCTTTTCACTAACAACAACCAGAGTCATTGCATGTGTGTTCTTTTCACATACCACATATGGATCCACTAGTGTCATTGAAATGTGTGTTCTCTACAGAGACCACACATGGATCCACCAGTGTCATTGCATGTGTGTTCTTTTTAGTAACAACAACCAGTCATTTTGCATGTGTGTTCTTTTCACATACCACCTATGGATCCACCAGTGTCATTGCATGTGTGTTCTTATCACAATCAACCCATGGATCCACCAGTGTCATTGCATGTATGTTCTTTTTAGTAACAACAACCAGAGTCATTTTGCATGTGTGTTCTCTTCACATACCACCTATGGATCCACCAGTGTCATTGCATGTGTGTTCTTTTTAGTAACAACAACCAGAGTCATTTTGCATGTGTGTTATTTTCACAAACCACCTATGGATCCACCAGTGTCATTGCATGTGTGTTCTTTTCACAATCCACCCATGGATCCACCAGTTCCATTGCATGTGTGTTCTTTTTGTAACAACAACCAGACTCATTTTGCATGTGTGATCTCTTCACATACCACCAATGGATCCACCAGTGTCATTGCATGTGTGTTCTTTTTAGTAACAACAACCAGAGTCATTTTGCGTGTGTGTTCTTTTCTCATACCACCTACGGATCCACCAGTGTCATTGCATGTGTGTTCTTTTCAGCAACAACAACCAAAGTCATTGCATGTGTGTTCTTTTCACATACCACATATGGATCACAAGTGACATTGCATGTGTGGTCTCAGAGACCACACATGGATCCACCAGTGTCATTGCATGTGTGTTCTTTTTAGTAACAACAACCAGAGTCATTTTGCGTGTGTGTTCTTTTCTCATACCACCTACGGATCCACCAGTGTCATTGCATGTGTGTTCTTTTCAGTAACAACAACCAAAGTCATTGCATGTGTGTTCTTTTCACATACCACATATGGATCACCAGTGACATTGCATGTGTGGTCTCAGAGACCACACATGGATCCACCAGTGTCATTGCATGTGTGTTCTTTTTAGTAACAACGACAAGAGTCATTGAAATGTGTGTTCTTCTCACATACCACATATGGATCCACCAGTGTCATTGCATGTGTGTTCTTTTCACAATCCACCCATGGATCCACCAGTGTTATTGCATGTGCGTCCTTTTTAGTAACAACAACCAGAGTCATTTTGCATGTGTGATCTCTTCACATACCACCCATGGATCCGCAAGTGTCATTGCATGTGTGTTCTTTTTAGAAACAACAACCTGAGTCATTTTGCATGTGTGCTCTCTTCACATACCACACATGGATACACCAGTGTCATTCATGTGTGTTCTTTTTAGTAACAACAACCAGAGTCATTGGAATGTGTGTTCTTCTCACATACCACCTATGGATCCACCAGTGTCATTGCATGTGTGTTCTTTTTAGTAACAACAACCAGAGTCATTTTTCATGTGTGTTCTTCTCACATACCACCTATGGATCCACAAGTGTCATTGCATGTGTGTTCTTTTTAGTAACAAGAACCAGAGTCATTGCATGGTGTGTTCTTCTCACATACCACCTATGGATCCACCAGTGTCATTGCATGTGTGTTCTTTTCCCAATCCACCCATGGACCCACCAGTGTCATTGCATGTGTGTTCTTTTTAGTAACAACAGCCAGAGTCATTTAGCATGTCTGATCTCCTCACATACCACCTATGGATCCACCAGTGTCATTGCATGTGTGTTCATTACACAATCCACACATGGATCCACCAGTGTCATTGCATGTGTGTTCTTTTTAGCAACAACAACCAGAGTCATTTTGCATGTGTGTTCTTTACACATACCACCTATGGATCCACCAGTGTCATTGCATGTGTGTTATTTTCACAATCCACCCATGGATCCACCAGTGGCATTCCATGTGTGTTCTTTTTAGTAACAACAACCAGAGTCATTTGCATGTGTGTTCTTTTCACAATCCACCCATGGATCCACCAGTGTCATTGCATGTGTGTTCTTTTCACAATCCACCCATGGATCCACCAGTGTCATTGCATGTGTGTTCTTTTTAGTAACAACAACCAGAGTCATTTTGCATGCGTGATCTCTTCACATACCACCTATGGATCCACCAGTGTCATTGCATGTGTGTTCTTTTTAGTAACAACAACCAGAGTCATTTTGCATGTGTGATCTCTTCACATACCACCTATGGATCCAGTAGTGCCATTGCATCTGTGTTCATTTCACAATCCACACATGGATCCACCAGTGTCATTGCATGTGTGTTCTTTTTAGTAACAACAACCGGTGTCATTGCATGTGTGTTCTTTTCACAATCCACCCATGGATCCACTAGTGTCATTGCATGTGTGTTCTTTTCACAATCCACCCATGGATCCACCAGTGTCTTTGCATGTGTGTTCTATTTAGTAACAACAACCAGAGTCATTTTGCATGTGTGTTCTTCTCACATACGACCTATGGATCCACCAGTGTCATTGCATGTGTGTTCTTTTCACTAACAACAACCAGAGTCATTTCATGTGTGTTCTTTCACATACCACATATGGATCCACAAGTGTCATTGTGCATGTGTGTTCTCTAGAGAGACCACACATGGATCCACCAGTGTCACTGCATGTATGTTCTTTTTAGTAACAACAACAAGATCCATTTTGCATGTGTGTTCTTTTCACATACCACCTATGGATCCACCAGTGTCATTGCATGTTTGTTCTTTTCACAATCCGCCCATGGATCCACCAGTGTCATTGCATGTGTGTTCTTTTTAGTAACAACAACCAGTGTCATCGCATGTGTGTTCTTTTCACAATCCACACATGGATCCACAAGTGTCATTGCATGTGTGTTCTTTTTAGTAACAACAACCAGAGTCATTTTGCATGTGTGCTCTCTTCACATACCACACATGGATACACCGGTTTCATTGCATGTGTGTTCTTTTTAGTAACAACAACCAGAGTCATTGGAATGTGTGTTCTTCTCACATACCACCTATGGATCCACTAGTGTCATTGCATGTGTATTCATTTTATAATCCACCTATGGATCCACCAGTGTCATTGCATGTGTGTTCTTGTTAGTAACAAGAACCAGAGTCATTTTTCATGTGTGATCTCTTCACATACCAACTATGGATCCACCAGTGTCATTGCATGTGTGTTCATTTCACAATCCACACATGGATCCACCAGTGTCATTGCATGTGTGTTCTTTTAGTAACAACAACCAGTGTCATCACATGTGTGTTCTTTTCATAATCCACCCATGGATCCACAAGTGGCATTGGATTTGTGTTCTTTTTAGTAACAACAACCAGAGTCATTTTGCATGTGTGCTCTCTTCACATACCACACATGGATACACTAGTGTCATTGCATGTGTGTTCTTTTTAGTAACAACAACCAGAGTCATTGGAATGTGTGTTCTTCTCACATACCACCTATGGATCCACTAGTGTCATTGCATGTGTGTTCATTTTATAATCCACCTATGGATCCACCAGTGTCATTGCATGTGTGTTCTTTTTAGTAACAACCAGAGTCATTTTGCATGTGTGTTCTTCTCACATACCACCTATGGATCCACCAGTGTCATTGCATGTGTGTTCTTTTTAGTAACAACAACCAGAGTCATTGAAATGTGTGTTCTTCTCACATACCACCTATGGATCCACCAGTGTAATTGCATGTGTGTTGTTTTCACAATCCACCCATGGATCCACCAGTGTCATTGCATGTGTGTTCTTTTTAGTAACAACAACCAGAGTCATTTTGCATGTGTGATCTCTTCACATACCACCTATGGATCCACTAGTGCCATTGCATGTGTGTTCATTTCATAATCCACACATGGATCCACCAGTGTCATTGCATGTGTGTTCTTTTTAGTAACAACAACCGGTGTCATTGCATGTGTGTTCTTTTCACAATCCACCCATGGATCCACCAGTGTCATTGCATGTGTGTTCTTTTCACAATCCACCCATGGATCCACCAGTGTCATTGCATGTGTGTTCTTTTTAGTAACAACAACCAGAGTCATTTTGCATGTGTGTTCTTCTCACATACGACCTATGGATCCACCAGTGTCATTGCATGTGTGTTCTTTTCACTAACAAAAACCAGAGTCATTTCATGTGTGTTCTTTTCACATACCACATATGGATCCACAAGTGTCATTGTGCATGTGTGTTCTCTAGAGAGACCACACATGGATCCACCAGTGTCATTGCATGTATGTTCTTTTTAGTAACAACAACCAGAGCCATTTTGCATGTGTGTTCTTTTCACATACCACCTATGGATCCACCAGTGTCATTGCATGTGTGTTCATTTCACAATCCACACATGGATCCACCAGTGTCATTGCATGTGTGTTCTTTTTAGTAACAACAACCAGTGTCATTGCATGTGTGTTCTTTTCACATACCACATATGGATCCACTAGTGTCATTGAAATGTGTGTTCTCTACAGAGACCACACATGGATCCACCAGTTTCATTGCATGTGTGTTCTTTTTAGTAAGAACAACCAGAGTCATTTTGCATGTGTGTTCTCTCATACCACCTATGGATCCACCAGTGTCATTGCATGTGTGTTCTTTTAGTAACAACAACCAGAGTCATTGAAATGTGTGTTCTTTTTAGTAACAACAACCAGTGTCATTGCATGTGTGTTCTTTTCACATACCACATATGGATCCACTAGTGTCATTGAAATGTGTGTTCTCTACAGAGACCACACATGGATCCACCTGTTTCATTGCATGTGTGTTCTTTTTAGTAAGAACAACCAGAGTCATTTTGCATGTGTGTTCTCTCATACCACCTATGGATCCACCAGTGTCATTGCATGTGTGTTCTTTTTAGTAACAACAACCAGAGTCATTGAAATGTGTGTTCTTCTCACATACCACCTATGGATCCACTAGTGTCATTGCATGTGTGTGCATTTCATAATCCACCTATGGATCCACCAGTGTCATTGCATGTGTGTTCTTTTTAGTCACAACAACCAGAGTCATTTT